>JBBMOE010000055.1:0-304476 GCA_037975065.1 Chaetodon trifasciatus | reverse complement strand
TCATGTCTCCAGGCTTCACTCATGGCTGGTGTGACAGGAGGTTTGTTGCTGTCTGCAGCCTCTTCAGTCAGAGCTGTGCCTGCTCGTGCAGTACCTCCTGCTGGCCAGCAGGAGTCAGCATTGCTCTGCATAAAACGGTTTTCAGACCGCTCTGACAGACTGCAGCGGATTTATTTATTTTTTTATTCATTTAATACCTTTGTAGGCTGATAATGGTACCCATAAAAGTCACTGCCATTATATTGCTCATACTAATACCAGCAAAATGCAGTTATGCACTTTTGAATCAGCCTTCAAGAAAACAAGACAAATGTTCAGAATCTACAAACAAAATGTGCTTTCAGCCCCAGTTGATTATTAAAAATAATCAATTTAATACATTTTTCCCATGTGAAGTTTGCTCAGCTGCAGCAATTTGTTACTGCTCCTCTGATAAAGTGAGATCATGTGACTTTATGTATCTGACATTATTGAGTCATGCATGAGTGACGCAGCAGTATGGATCCTGTTTGTAGACCACAGAGGCAGAGTCCGTATCAGGTCACATTAATGAGGCTCACCAATAATCCTGCTGGTGCCGCTGGATGGAGTCCACGGACAGGAAGCCGTGAAGTCAATAACAACATATGACAACAGGTTAGAACACCAAAGATTTGTGGCGCTCACAGCATTTAAATAAAGTCTCTGTGGTATAATGTTAATAGAGCAAAAGCAGGTGTCAAACACTGACTGACACACACACACACACACACACACACACACACACACTCATATATACAGTGGCTTATTGCTTTCATTGTCCTTACAGCAACGTTGCCCTCGTCTTAGCAGACTCCCACACAAGCTGAATATAAAGTTCTAAGCACTCACTCAACAAAGTTGCAGCAGATGTCTGAATGTAGGGCAATGTCACAGTTTTGCAGAGAGGAAGGTGGAGGAAGATGAGGTGTGATACTACAGTCTGAGTTATGAGAGCTGGGGGAGGGGTTCCGCTCTGCAGACAGCAGGGGAGGATCACATGCAGAAGAAGAAGAAGCCGCAGCGCACAATGAAGCCTCTCACGTAGTCATGGGATCGCTCTTTGGGGTCACGCCTGCAGTTTGGTATCACCTGCAGGTCTACCTGAGCTCCGACACGCTCGCATAGGCGTTTCTGCTGGTGTAAGCTCACAACGTCGGCGTGGAGGATTTACTGTCAGCGGGCCAGGCTAACGAGAGGTCATGTGGGGACCCCTCCTCCTGGGTTCATCATTACTCCCGCCAGTCGCTGCCAAAAAATCAATAGCTGGTGCTGTGACACAGCGAGGTCGAGGATTTTCCTGAATGTTTTCCCTCTGCTTTTACACAATACAGGACGCAGCGAGCGATCCAGCCCTTCATTATCACAGGGGATGTTGGGAGTCAAGCTGCAGGGTGGTGTGATGAATGGAAATAGTTCTCCCCTCCTCTGGCGATGAAAGCACAGGCACCCCCGCTGAGATTTACATGACCCTTTAGATTGCGACTCAAAGACAACATGAGGACGATCCATCTTCATTTACCGCTCCTCACATCTGACGGGGCTGTTGTGTGTGTTCAGTTGATCTGTTCATAATGTTATGAATTTATACAAGGCTATATCTCAGTATGAGTACCTATCTGCATTCCCCGCGCTCACATCCGCCTCTCATCTTTCACATATCAGTATAATCAGCAAGTACAACGCTGACATTCAGAGCCTTGACAGTAAATCAGCGGGGGCTCCTCGGCATACTAAATCACGCAGAATGTGAATACAAAACAATGTTCTGAAGCTCTTGTGATGCATGGATGTGCATAATTACACAACGCAGGATTTTTCCCTCAGCTGCGCTCCTTTGTCTGGAGATCGTCCTTCCTTTTGACATAGCTGTTTTATCCAGGGTGGCCTCAGTAAGCCGCCTCCACGTACTGTTTGGCAGAAGAGTCTAAAGAATGAGAATAAGGCTTAAAACTACTGTGTGAGTGCGCGAACGCTGATTTATCTTCTTCCTCCACTGTCCAGAAACTATTAAAAACACACCACTGTTGCACTGGGTGACATGTTCATCACCGTTCATTACCAAGAACGCACACACGCACAGCGCAGGTGAGTTTCAGTCCCCTGTACACCGTCACGCTGGATGCACTAAATGTGGATTGGCCTTAATGAGCCAAGAAACAGCAGGGAGGAAGAGACTGCCAGCTAGTAAACATGGATGTAAACAATGTTAAGCTGAAAAAAGATCAGGTACCTTGAACTTAACTCACTGCGGAGAGCTGCCAAACAAAACAATGAATGAATAATTTTGCCATTTAAGTGACAGATTGTTTTGGTAGATTAAGATTTGTGGTGGAGTGGTGGTAACACTGTCGCCTCACAGATAGAAGGACGGACCAAGGATGGGAGAAATGTGGAGAAAATAATTTCACGGAAGCATGGCGCGTGTGCATGCAGTGTGCAACTATGTGTGTGATGATAAAAGTACATTTCTTCTTCTTCTTCTTCTTCTTCTTCTTCTTAAAGTCTCCTAACCAGGCACGCATGCTTTCTTCCACTTGTATTAATTTATCTTCATTTTGATCCTTTCTTTGCTCTTGGCTGCTGCCGGCCTGTTACTGCGTGTAACATTCACAGAATATGTGATAACACCTGAGCGGCGCAAACTCATTACTTCCTGTGGCATGGGTCCAGCCTGGCGGCCTTTCACCCGTACTGCAAACTGAAGTCCTTTGTGTTGATGTGATGAAAGCGGCAGGCATCCAATCACATGAAGGAGAAATGGAGGGTGAAGATGTCAGAGTTCCTCATCTGAAATCAAATGGACTTTCCAAGATGTCACAGTTTGGGCGTCAAAGATGAGTCTAAAAAAGGAAGTATGAAAGATTATGATGTAAGGGGGAAATGATGGGAAGTGGAATTAAATGAAAAAGATGAAGAGGAAAGAGAGCCAGCATGTATGGAGGAGGTGGACTCGTGCACACATGTCCCACGCTAATCACACACTTACTGAGCACAAAGATGAGTATGTTGCTGTGCTGGTGGTACAGAAAGCCTGGAGCTAGCAATAACTCTGCTGTTCAAGGTGCTACGTGCGGACCCTCGATCACAACAGCACATTTATTTGGACCCCAGGGAAGGAGTCTTCTTCTGCTGAAATAGCAAATGGGACTCTAGAAGAAGACTGTGGACAGTTTATGTAATGCCTCAGCTTTCCCAAACACAGAGTGAACAAACCGCAAATGTGTAGCAGGAAGGTTTGTGCATCCACCAGAAACCAGTTTGCTTGAAGCCAAGAACAGGCTAACAATTGATTGGTGCACGGTCAGAGTGAGCCAGCAGCCGTCAGGAGGGATATACTATATATACATATATATATGTGTGTGTACGAGAGGCATTCAAATACTGTACATCAAAATGACCAGCCGGTGGACGGAGTGGGCCTTATTGATTTATTCGTCAAAGAGAAGTTTTACTGATGTTTGAAGCTTGGCAGGTGTTAGGATCAGACGCCACAGCCAAAGTTTAGTGCTGATGCAGAGCACTGACAGGCCAGTGGGATATTTGTGTGTGTGTGTGTGTGTGTGTGTGTGTGACAGAAGTGAGCTTTAATTCGCAGTGCCTACAGGGAAAGCCGATCGACTGGACCGCTTCATTTCACGGTGGGGATGGAGGGATGAGGCGCTGTATGTGTGGACAGGAGTGTGTTTGGTTTGTGTCAAGGTGAGAAGGTGGTGCGACAGCTGTCTCCAGGACTCTTAACGGCGAGGCCACAGGAGGCCGTCTGGAGGATGTAGTGCTGTTGAGCCTCGGCTGTGGACGTTCCTCAGATGAGACAGACACGGGCGGCCCAGCCGTTTCAGCTGGTATTCACGGTTTCACGGTGTTTGCAGACTGAACACATATTAGCTGAAAGTTCTCTAATCTTCAAATGGATAGTTTGACATTTTAGGAAATATACTTATTTGCTGTCTGACTGAGAGTCACATGAGAAGATCGATGCTATTCTCAGGTCTACAGCTGGTTAGCTTAGCTTAGCATAGCATAAAGACTGGAAACAGCTAGCCTGGTCCATTATGACTTGAGACTATATGACTTGACTATATGATTTGTTAATTAGTTGACCTGTGGACCGAGCTAGGCTAGCTGTGTCCCTGCAGTCTTTAAGCGATGCTAAGCTTACGGCCGCTGCCTTTCGCCTAATGAATGCAGTCCAGACGTGAGAGTGCTATGGATCTTTTTCACCTAACTCTGGGCGAGAAAGCGAATGAGCGTATTTCCCAAAATGTCCAACTACTCCTTTAGGGACCTCATCTGTATTCTTCTGTTTCACCAACTGCTTCAAATCTCTGTGTTCATATGTATTATCTATGAGTGCAGGAGTGTGCTGTGTGTCTGTAAAGCACAGTGTTCTGTCCCAGAGGAATACATGTTGCTGCACATACACGTGTGCTGTGTGTGCTCGCTGCAGCTCATGCTGCAGCTCACCTGTTTGAGATTCTCAGCCTGTGTTACTGTAACTATCAAAGGCCAGGCGTGGAGTGTCGCTGTGGAGGAATTAATTACAGCAGAAACGCTCGCTGGTTCCCGCGTTCAGCCGCGGCCCGATTTGAGCAATCCGTTCAGCATCTCTATCTGACCTGTGCAGCACTCGGCCTCATCAGATATGGACGCTGTTATGTGGGTCATTGATAGCCTCGTCAAAGAAACAGATAATTAAATCTGCTTGAGAAGGGAAACATAACGGACTCGTCGAGATCCAGGCTGTAATTCTTCTGCCTGTTTGAAGTGTTCCAATAAACAAAATTTCCCATAGAAGTTGTGAAAGGGAAGAATAATTGCTTTGAACTATCTCCACCGGCTTCCAGTAATGTGTTTCTTATCACAGCTGAGGTGGCTGTAATGCACCATAGCGCCATGTTGTTATTAGATGCACATTGCAGCTTTTATGGAAGATTCCAGCTTTTCAGCGAGATAGGAGACGCTGCTTCTTTAGCTGGAGAACAGTTTGAACCGTGGGTGAAAGTGTGCATGTTCTGGTTCTGCACTGTACTGCTAGCAGCTGTCAGCTTTCCTTGTCTGCCTCCTCTTCCTCTGAGTCCTTTTAATAAATATACAGTCTAAAAACAATAAGCCCAAACGTCCTGTTGAGATCTTCTGAGTTTGCAGTATTTGAGCCAACCCTGCACATTTGCTAAGAAGAATGGTGGAAAAGCTCTGAAAAGCAATAAGTTCACTATTACAATCCAAAATCAACACTTACTGCAGGATTAGTGAAGTTTGCAAGCAGGTGTGTTGAGTTAAAAAACTCCATATACAGTCAGCTCCAGGCTGCACTTCAACAGGTCCTCCAGTCGATGTTTCCTGCTGAGACTGAGACGCCTCAGTTCAGGTTTGACCTCGATCCTTTTCAGTGTCCCAAGATGAAAACCATTTGTCACATTAGCCTCATGCTGCTGCTTCTGTTATGGTCAGCTGCATCTTACAGAAACAGAAACACACACATACAGTAAGTAAACACGCAGGAAAATAGAATGATGCTCGATATAAGAGTGTTAACCCCGTAAAGCGAGCCTCATGTGATTCTGCCTGCCCTCCACAAACAGCGTTTTAGCCTCCAGTGCGCAACAACAGCGGTTAGACTAATACGCCTAACCACAGAGAACCTTTTGAAAGCAGCACTCTCTTCATTTAATCTCCTCGCTCCCTAACCTGATTCCCCTTCATCTTCTCTGCCGTCAGTGGCCGGGGGAATCTAATTCACGAGAGGTCGATGACAGAATGGGGCCTGTGGTCCTCTTAAAAGCCTCCTGTGCTTTTTTACCAGTGTGGAGAGATTAGTGTAGTTAAAGCTGGACATCAAAGGACCAGTGGAACAGGGAATTTACACTGTGGAGTTACTGGAGTTGATGTGAGTTTGACGGAAAGTTAGCAGTGAAATCCGACTGTTGGTTTTGTGACACTTGATTAAACAAAACACGTCAAAAAACAGATTTTTTTTAATATCTACATGACCCCTGCAGCAAAGGTGATGCATGCAAGGTTTCATTCTAATTGATGATCCCTGATTGGCCAACTGGTGTGTCCATCATATCCCTAATGACAGTTTTAGCTTCTCACCAACGTCAGGATTGAGGATGGCTCCTGTTTTTTGCATCTCACAACAGACAAAAATCAAAGGAGAGGACGCCAAAATATCCTGACAGTTATTCAAAAACAGTGGATCCTACATTTCCCATCATGCATAGCATCTTTCTGTTAGACCCTGCCAGTCTGGTGAATGCAGACCTCTCCCAAACTCCACACATCCTGGCTGTAACATTAAAATCAGTAGTCTACCCCCACGACATCATCAGGGTAAGTTTCTCAGAATGAAGGACGCTCCTTCGGGATCCACATACGACTGTTTTCACAGGCTTAATAGTTCTCCCCATGATGAGTAAACTGACATTTATGCGTAAAATTGATGGAGAGCCTCTTTAATGCAAAGTCCCCTTCCTGGAGTTTGCATAATCACACTAAATGCCACGCAGAAAATGCCAGCTCATTTTCATTTCCACTGATGCTGCAACCTATATCACCAGAGAGCAGGAGCTCGGTAGCATCAGTGCACTGCGCCGCCGGTCTGGCAGTGGACTATTTGGTTTGGTCAATTTATGGTTCATATTTTGCTGCTATTGACCCGCCTCCAGAGAGGAGCGGCTGGGTTGCCCACAACAGCGATTTTCCCCCTGCAGCATGAACACCCCTTGCCCAGGCATGAAATTGACCTTGGCCTGCAGGCTCAGCGCTGAGATAAGCCCAAACAGGTGCGATAAAAACCTGATTCCCTGGGCACCCGTGGTCTGAGTGGTGAGAGAGCAACCTTGGGGCCATGACGTCAGAGAGGTTTTATTATCCCCTCGCTGCGAGCGGGGAAAGACATGCAGAGAGTCTGAGCGCAGCTCGCCTGCCCACCTGCTTGCACATACTGCCTGTGTGGCGTATTAAAATTCATGAGCTACGTTGGTTTGAATGCCAAGGTTTATGGCAGCGTTCTCCCTCTGCATAGGTCCTCGGGGATGAACACCGGGAGAGATTAGAGAAGGACGGTGGAGAGAGATATGGGATCAAGAGGGGAAGAGAGTGATAGAGCGAGATATGGAGGATAGGAGGAGATAAGGGGAGAATGGAGGATAGGGGGGTTAAAGATAGTGGATGGAAGTAGAAATCCCAACCCTATTGCCAGACACAATGTTGATATTGCACATTTCATTAAAGCCCAGGATTACATTCAATGTTTGTAAAATTAGCTTTTCTCCGATGATAGCCGAGCGTGGCGACGACAGTGTGTTAAGGTTAGAGGAAGGTTGAGGCTTAACTGTGGTTCGTGCTTGTGTGCTAAATGCTAACATCAGCATGCCAAAATGCTAACACAGTGAGGACTGTGAGCCTGAAACAAAGCGGTGCAACTACAACCAACCGACATTTCCACCCCTCGAGCTATGCCGCTAGCGTGGCTAAAAATGCGAACATTTTTTGTGGCTCTGTGATGAAACTCTGCTCTGCTACATGAAACTCAGATATACTACAGTCCAGCCGCCGCCCTGACCTCCACAACCTTACTTTCCGCCTGGCTACCTAAGCACATTGCTTCCTGCACTGGCAGAGGATGCTAGCACTGGATGCAAGCCACGCCGAATCATTCAATACAGCAGCAATTCTTTGAGATACTGAGCTGAGAAATATTTTGAGCAAGGACGAGAGGAAAACATTGAGACAGATAATGGAAGAGAGAACGAGCGAGTCAGAAGAGTTGAAGGCGGCATAAAGCAAAGACGTAGTAGTGATGAGAGGCAGAAACTAAATGAATTGCTCGAGGCCAAGCGGAATAAAACACTGAAGAGGTTTGAAGCACAGGGAGCTCCAGCTGTGTTACCCAAAACAATGAACATGAGGGGCTGTGAGAGAAGGAAAGTTCCCCCAGTCAAAAGAAGGGCCGGCCAAAGCAGGCTGCTGACAGCTAAAAACCTGCAACTAAGAAGTGTACTGTGATGGATGGGGGGGGGAGTGCAGGTGAGTGAGCGAGGGGGAAGTGAGGTGTGCAAATAAGCAGAGAGGGATGGAGTGAGTGAATGAGCGGGAGACTGACAGACTGAGAAGGCGAGGCACTGACTGAATAAGGGAATGGGACACGGCTGACTGACAGACAGAGAGAGAGAGTGAACGAGGGAGAGATTGGGTGACAGTCTTACTTAGTGAGACACTGGATGGAATAAGAATCGCAGGAATGTGATGAACAAGTGCAGCGCCTCGTGGAGACACAGGGGGGCAGTGTTGCATCGAACACGTCCTTTACGTGGCTCTGCAGCGGGCTGTGATTAAGGCAGGGCCGTCTTTGCAGCAAAGGGGCTTTAGACAGATTGCAAAGGTTCAAATGAAAGGTGACTCTTTGTTTTAACCCCCTCCAATCCACAAAGTCACAAGCAGCACGTGAACAATTCGTACACTGTTTCTAATACACATTATAATGTAGAGATAATGTGTGTGTTTCCACTAATAAATGTAAAATAAGGTGAGAAGGCTCCTGTGACTCGTGGCTGAAAGCAACAGAAAACTCTCATATTAAGATTTAAGATGTATTTGTAAGATTTTTTTTAGTCAAACTGTTTTTTTCAGGGTCAAGATTAAACCTTGAACACATGTATAAATTATAGATTATAGTAGATTTCACCAGTTGCCCATCTGTAAATGGTCTGGGCGTCTGTCTAAAGGTAAATTGATTCTTTAGAAGACGCTGTAAGGACTTGATTACGTATCATTACCTCAGATTAAAGCCATGTTGTACTGCAGTATTTATGTTCATTAGCCTTTTAGCCAGGCTGGCGGCCTGGCTCTGAGCCTGGTTATGTCTGTGAGCCGCTTTGGTCCTCACTGAATTTCTCAGCTGCTTCTGCAGACGGATGGCTGTGAAATTTTGTCCAGACGTGAGCTCCCCAGATGGTGTATCCTAATGGTTTGTGTGATTCCCTGACTTTTTGTCTAGTGCCACCATGAGGTTGACATTTAGGGCTCTGAGTGAAATATCTCCACAGCTATTGAATGGGTTGCCATGAAGTTCAGTAGGATGAATTGTAATAAGTTTGGCGACGCCTGACTTTTCATCCAGCACCATCATCATCATCATTCAGTTTAAAAATAATCTGCTGGTTGGTGGAAACAACCTTTGTTTGTGGTTTATCTGGTCTTTGAAGGTTTCAGCTTTTCTTCAGGTTAACTTGCAAAACTGGTGACATTCCCGTCAGCGTCAGAGGCGCTTTGTGTTTAGTGCTAATAAGCTAGCATGTTAGCATGACGACGTTAGCAGAGCTACTAGCATGGCCGTAGACTCTCAGTAATAGATGCTTCTTAATGCTGACAGATTGATTAGAAGACATGTAAAGTGGCCTTTCCTAACAACAACATTGTGTTATAAACAGTTTAAGCGTTTACTGCTTATCAATGCTAAATAGTTGTGGTCAAAGTGAAGTATTTCCACTGACATCCCAATGTTTCATTCATGCGGCCTCACCAAACCACTATAAGAGGAATTAAAAGTGGACCGATCCAGTGAAGAGCCTGTTGGAACAGTTCGTTCTTCTCTCGGCAATCTCTCAAAAACATTTCAAGAGCTTCTCTATCAGCTCGAGCCTTCTTAAGAACCCCTGAAGTAGTGTAACATTCACTTTTAGTGTGAAGAAAACAGCCTTCTTTCAGAATATTCAACGTGATTTACCTTGAAAAAGTTGCGACAACATCTGAAAAGAGAGCTTAATGGCTTTCATGATGATTGTGACATTCATGGAGGCCAGCAGAGCCTCTGCTCTGCTGATCAGCTGACAACGCTTTCAGCTGAACCCTTGAAGACGTTGACGAAGAGACGCTAATTACAGACTGAAACAAGAACTGCTATAGGCAAGTGGAGAACTGCAGTGACTTCTATAGAGAGAACGAACAACAGGAGACCGTCTCTGCTGAGATGTGCTTTATCCATAAAGCAAGGTCTTGTTGGAGGAGAGAGGAGACGGTGAGAGTTCACAAGGACACCTGCTGCAGTGGATTGATGCATGTGTCGGTGCTCTGTTTAGAATAGTGCCGCCCATTAAGTTCAACACTTGATCCTAAAACCTCTCTTTGTAATGTCACTGTACACAGTAGCTGCTCTCCTGCCTTTGCTTTCTGCTGTTTTGTGTGAGACGTTTCCAGCAGGCATGGTCATCTCACAGGAGCTCCACAGACTGCAGAGTGAGTCTCACTGAATTGTTGTAGCCCTTTAAAGGTCCCACCCGTTTGTGCTGTTGCAGAGCTCGTCTTCAGTGAACAGTCAGTAGGGGGCGCTCAGCTTGCGCACACTTTGCGCAGGTAAAGCCACTACAACACCTTTACGCTTATATGGTTTCACCATCACCAGTCTATGATCAGTTGAGAGACGGCCTCTCCTCCCTGCAGAGGTTTGATGGCGGCTGTGAAAGCACCAGTTCACCGTTACACAAGCTGCAGCTACACACAGACTGCACACAGGAAGTAAAGCGTGCGCTGACAGCGTGTCGCTGTGGCGGTGTGTTACAGCTTCGGACTGTGCTCGTCTGCCGCTGTTGCATTTCTCTGATTGGTGCGAGCTCCAGACTGCGGTCGACGAACTCAGGACGGCTGGTTTAAAAGTCCAGAATATCACTTTTCTCACGCTGGAGATCCAGCCTCCCTCTGACGTGTGCTCGTGGGGCGCTGTGACAGCACACAGAGGGGATCTGTGTATTGTTTATTTTGTCAGAGGACTTAATGATCATAAAGCAGAGATTCGATGGTTGTGTCAGTCAGCAGTGTGGGATTTAAAATCTTTACAAAAACAACCTGAAAACATCGATTTGACACACGAGCAGTTGTTATCTCTCTTTGTCTGTCCCTGATTTGTAGATTTAACTGGTTTACTGGGACCTAACAGCAGTGGCACCCAACCCATAACTCTCAGAATACATCTCATTGTTCCACTAATGGCCCACCAGTGTGATCCTCACAGAAGAGGTGCCCACGATGAACTCATCTACGGACTGATGCTAATCACATATTTCTAAATCTACGACACAGAAAAAACTCTAATGCTGTGTAAAAACTCTAAAACAGTACATATATATATATATGTATGTATATGTGTATACATGCACTCCCTATATATGTATATACACACACATGTACTTATTTATGTATATATACTGTTTTAGTAGTCACGTTCTGTCTTCAGGTTTTCCACAGTGTCCAAACTTTGGAGCAGATGACTAAGAAACAAGTCCCATCCTGTGGAAAACATGAAGTCTGCACTAGAGGTGAAGTTAGCAAGAAAAAATAATCTCCTACTGGGACAGAATTTATCAAGCGGCTGCAGACAGAAGCCCCCTCAGTGCTTTCAATGGATTATGCTCACCTGCGTTTCCTGCTGCTCAAACCCACTCGTGTGCAGAGGATCACAGACCTCTCCAAAATCCAGCACGCTCTGCTGTGGCAGCGTGGACGCCTTCATTAATTATGGAAATCTTTGTACTGACACCGGGATTTAGCAGAACTTGTGTGCTTCTCCAAACCCCATTTTGCATTTATTGGATGATAAAAGAGTGCACGTGGATTTTTATTTATTGGCCTTTTCGAATATGCAGAGGAAGATTAAATGAAATAATTAGCCCAGATTTATGCAGCTATGTTAGACAGGCTGGTGTTTACCTTCTCACTGCTATGAGGCGACTGTTCAGCAGGCGTGGCAGACAAACGGCCACACTTGAATCGTCTCATAGTGCCTGTGGACACTCAAACAGGGACTGCGACTCTGGAAGACATCCATTTGACTGTCCTCTGGCACGTTTACTGTGGCTGTTGCACACGAAAGTTGATAATTGTGAAAGAAACTTTGGCCGTCAGTCAGAAACAGGTGACACATGTCCCCGACGACTGAGTCCACATTTAGGACGAAGGTCCCAGCATTCCATGCTGCCCTCTTTTCTCTGGCCTCCGCTGGCTTCACAGTCTCAACCTCCTCTTTTGAGGTTTTGCGGTGCTCAGAAGTGCCAGCGCTACATTTCCAAAGCGTGAAAGCGGCGCAGACGACTCGGCAGTCGTTTCACCACCTTCCATGCCTCAAACCTGACGTGACTATCAGACCCGCCTCATAAAGTGTGACCTGCATTGAAAACTGCACTTCAGACCTTTTTAGGGGTTCTTGTAATTGGGGTTAAAGCCACTTCCAGTGCTGCACTATTCCAGTAATTAAAGCTGCAGCGTACATTTTTGCGCCTGCGTTTGGGTCATAAGCCACATACTGAGAAACTTTACGAGGGTCGGCAGCTCCGGCTTTGCGATCCTTCACCGCAGATTAGATGTCCTGTTTTACGGTTGTGATAATTACAAAAGGCTTACCTGGCACTTTCCCAGAGGTGTTGTCCCCAGAATGTGGCTCTCAAGGCTGTTAAACACACAGTTAATTGCTCTGATGACTGCTTGTTCCTTTCACCTTCATTCCCGATGTGTTCCTCTCTGCTCCTCTTTTGTCTTTCCTCCTGTACTTAACATCCTCTGTTCCTCCTCATCCTGCTTTTCTGCAGCTTTTCTTCTCTGTGTCCATTATGTGATGAAGAAATGAGTCCTATTTTAAGATCGCTCCCGTCAGACTCAAACCCCCTGGGTGCCTTTTTCTCTGAAATGGCCTTGCAGTTGTAGCTACCTTTGCAGAGGAACACCTGAACAATGCACGGCCAAATCACAAGCACACAACTGGAAAGTGCACATTTATAACTTGACATCCAAATGTGTTGTTTTCCTCCTGTAGTTAGGTAGAAATAAACCCAGAGACTTTCATTTCACAGTGTATCTTGATATTTTTAGTTATACCCCCCATCACAAAAACAGTGAAATTTAGCATGAAATCACTCAGTTGTGGTGAATTCACCATGCTTATTCAGTTCATGCATTTTCTTCTTTTTTTTTGCATCAAGTTCAGTTTTGTTAAACTTTGACGGACGAATTGGACCTTTGAGGGAACAGAGAGCTGGACTGTCAAAACTGGACAAAGCTAATTTAGCGCATTAGCTCCTCTGCTGGAGTTTGAACTGCTCGACAAAAGAGTGATGGTGTGCAGTTGATTATATGAAAACTTCTCTCCCCTTCATTAACTCACTATTAAATAGATTAAGTAGCTTCCTGAAAACAAAAGCCAGGAAGAGTATCTGAGAGAAAACAGGAAAAGGAATGCAGAGGTGTTATGTCTGACTGACGCCAGCCTGCTTTGCTTGTGCGTTAGCGGTTGGTACCACGTATTAGATGAAGGTGCAGATGAATCTCAGTGTGCCACTTTCTGCTGCAACCAGGCCTTTACTCACACTATTCACTGTTTTTATCATACTGCTGAAGTTCTGCTTTCAGCACCACACCACAAGCAGCTAGCAATTAGCACGCAGTGCTCACAGGGCCTTTAAGAGAATAATACAAAAATCAAACTTTTGACAAATCAACCCTTACTAGGAAACTGCCTCCCTGTGCCCACTTCAGCTCATGGAGTGCTGCAGCCACGTTAGTGAGAGTGTAATTTACTAAGTGTTTCAGACAGCAGCTTTCCTGATTTCTCTGCAAACAGATGACAGATGATTTTATTTGCATTAAGCAGACGTTCTTGGACAGCTTGTCCAGTTTGTCCCAGCACTTTGTAAAATCTGTCGCCGCTCCTAAGTGTGTGACAGACTTCAGTTTGCCGACTGCACTCGAGGTCTTAGCTGACCAGGTGATGGGAAAAGTTTCACAAATCTGCTCCCCAATTAAAGACATGCATAAAGAGAGAGGCACCCCGAAGGTGATGTGATTTAAATAACTGCTTTTAATAGGCAGTGGCTCGGAGGGGTTCGCTGGCAATTATCACTTGTGACCCACTGCAATTATCACCTGCTCCCAGCAGACAAAAGGCAATTTTCAACTAATTGAGTGCTAAGCCACAGGAATTGTGAGAGCTTGACCTTTCAGTGGTGGTTCGGAGGAGGCACGGGCACATTTTTGAGGCCAGAACGTCGTTTTGAAAGTGTGACAGTCAGCTTTACCTCCCTGACCTTAATGGCATGCAGAGAGGCCGAGGATGGAAACAAAACCCCAGTTCATCACCGTACAGCGTGTCACGTGGTTTGTTTAGGCAGTCAGGTCTAACGGCAGGTTAAACTGTCCACCGTTTTCACCGACATTAGGTCGAGTGCTTGAATGTTGACCCAATCAATTAACAATAGCCCTCTGTCACCAGAGAGTCATAATCACGTCTCCCCCAGAGCATAAAAACAATGGACTCTGCTTGTTGATAGGCCGATGAGGGAAAACGTCCCTGAGATATCCTCAAGCACATGCATTCAGTGTTTTCTGTGATTAGCGATGCAGATGATGCTATCGGAGCTGCCCGCTAAAAAAGGGCTAATTAGTGTATCGCCCTGATCGCGCCTGAAGTGCATTCTGAGTGAATCGATCCGCTTCAGGGATCATCCATTTCTTTAATGGAAAAAGGTGAAAATACAGATTCACTGGTGGGAAATTGAAGTGCTCAGTCAATGTCACGTGGGCGTCAAAGAGACCTTTGTGACCTGAGGACGATCTGACCAACTGTTGTCCATACAAATGGTGTGCAGCTGTTATTGGTTTCATCAGTGCTGTTTTCCAGTAGCTTTACATCGACATGTGACGCGCGTATAGTCCTGGTGGGGGTGTTGGTTCGTGCGATGTGGGTGTTGATTGGGCATACAAAATGGCACATGCTGACCTGATCGACGCACTGTATCCGAGTCCAAATGGAAAAGTCTTGTTTAAGTTTCCAAACTGAAATGAACTTATTTTTGTCCTTCCTGTGCTGACAGGACTTAAACCTGCTGCCTCGCACTCTGCCTGCGCTCCATTTAAATGGCTTTTTGCCACCGTTGCTGCCTCGTAACAGGCCAGCAACAACTTCCTCGCTCACTGACGTCGTGAGTGCTGCTCGTTGGAGAGCAACTAAATAACAAAGAAATAGGAAAGAAGAAATATTTTAGAGATTATGTGAAAATATGTACACTGTACTACAATATAAATCAACCACGAATCATAAATATAAATAGCTACACTGTGTATTATGCTTGAATAAATAGCAACCATCTATAAAGAAATATCTGTTGTGCATCATTCTGCATTACGCAACAAGAATATTAGAATACTACTGCTAATACTAATACTGTAATAAATGTAATACAAATGATGATATCGATATATAGTAATAATAATTATAGAGAAGTAGAATAGTGCAGTATGAATGATACACACATACTCCGGTTTTCTTATTTTTAAATAACGAAACTAGTAGAAAGTTAGATTTAAAAGCAGCTTTGTGATTTATTCTGAGTGGCTGTATTTTGCTATCCTCTACTGTATGATTATGACATGGCACAGAACATAATACTCCTCTGGGTCCAGAGGGGGAGCGAGCGCCTCTGGAGACCTTTCCGACGGAGTTTGCTTCGTTCTAAATGGCCTGTGGCAGAATTTATCGTCCTCCTCTCGGCTCTGCATGTTCCTCCATCTCTTTTGTCCGCGTGTTATTGTCTGTTAATGCAACCTCAGCTGCAGCTTCAAGCGTGTCTGTCATCAAAGTAACCCCTCTGCACTCTTTGTCCCTGTGCCTTTGATATTAAATTAAAAAATACATCTTTTTCAAATATTTCTTTCATTTGATGAATTTAGCATCTTAATAGGACTCTCAGAAGAAGTCAGAGCTGCATGTGAATGAGTTGATATTTAACAGCTGAGTTTCATTTTGTTTTGTTTTTAATCAGCCTCTGCCCTGCTGCTCTTGCATTATTCTTGACTCAACTCAGAAATCAGAAGTGGATTTTTTACTGGCTGGAATCAATGAACGATGATTGGTCTGAAGGAGACGGCTTCAAAAGACGAGATGTTAGCTGAGTTCACCTTCATTCATCCTCCCTAACAAACTATCAGCACGCTGAATGCCTGAGCTGAGTGGTAATGCAGACAGCACAGCGGGGCCTCGCTCCATGTGCGACCCCAGCACTCCAAAACCTGGTTCCACAGGCTTCCCAGCACAAACTGTACAATATTTCAAACCTGTTAAACTGTGCTTTGCGTTTTCCTGCTTTTTAGCATTTGCATTTATCTGCCGGGAACGAAAACATCTTTGCACAAGGCGAAACCAGCATTCAAATCCAGCATTCCACAGTCCAGAACCCAGGACTGCATACCCAGTATCCGGTTTCTGAAAACCTGGACGCCCATCCTTCAAGGAACGCGACTGTGGGCTACGTATTTTTCTGTGCATGCTGCATGTTAGCAAGCATTTAGGCATCAGTGACAGACACATGACAACCAGAGGTGGTAGCTTGAACTGAGCTGGAAAACACTGGATTTAAACATGGATTCCACCCCTTGCAAACATGATCTGGTCCCTGGCAGCCATTAAACACCTGTGCAATCGTGAAGCTATGTTGGGAGCACAGCTGGATTGCAGGTACTTGGACTCTAATTACTGCAGTATATCAGTAGTATCCTAAGGTACACTTTGCTGTGATGAGAGGGACAAATGCTGTTTGATATTTATGCCATACACGCAGGGGCACCAAAAGGCTAACAGGCTAATGCACTGCAAAAAAAGCACTTGTATGTATTAAAGCTTTACCTGTAATACCTGTAAGCAGCATGTGTACATTAACAGGAGGTCATATCCATACAGTGTATAGAAGAACCTGAGTCTTAAAAGACCATTCAATGCTCGCGCAGTCTTCATTTGTCCCCGCTGAAACCAGACGAAGGAGCTCTTCTGGGCGTGCTGAGTGCGCTGAAGGTCAGCAGAGCGCGTGTGCTTTGATCCTGGAGAGAGATACAGCCAGGTTTCTGAATGAGCTGGGCGGCTTGCATCGAGGCTCTGGAAGAAAGGCGGTGAAATGCAAACATGTCTGAGGTTATCCTTCGCTACTCATCTGTTGTTCCTGTAACCTTTGTCACAGCAGCGGGCTGAAAGAATCCACAGAAGCACTGCTGGTGTCGATGTTGGCAAGACTGAGTTATTTATGTCTCTGTGAGGTTTGACATGCATTATGTCTCCGTTCCATCACTTTCAACCACCGCTTCACAAAAAGACGGTTCTGTCACAACAATCTCCTCCTGGTTCCGGAAGATCATTCATTTACTGATAATATGTGAGATTGAAAACATACAGTGTAGTAGTCACCTAGAGAGAGCTCACTAAAGTGCATACCAGCTCACTCACACTGGACTGTCACTGTTTTAATTTACATAATGTATTTGACTTGCGTCACATATGTAACGTAACTTCAGTTAGGTAATTCACGTACTTCTTTGAACCCAAACCACAAGATTCTTCTAAACCTGACCAGGTAGCTTAAAGCTTACCAAACTGACCGTTTCACAACGTTAGCTGCGCAGCGACAAAGCTTCCGCTCGCCTGTCGCTGGCGTGTCGTGTTGAAGGTCACTGGCGATCAACGCGGGCATTCGCTGAGGTGTGAGGACGCGTTGAACGGACGCTGGCTGTGCTTCAGTTTCCACTGCTGGGCTCAGCCTGCCAGCTGCTGTCAGTCATACACGAACACTGATCTGCACTGAAGCTAACATTTGCTTTCAAACCTCCCCCGATAAACAACATTAACAACACAGTGAGAAATCACATAACAGTTCAAAACCAGAAGATTTTCTTCTTTAGCTTCAGAATAAACCCAGCGGTGAGGCGGTGGTGCTCCCTCCTCGCCGTTCATTCCTCCATGTTTCCTCCTGCTGCAGATGCTGCTTCACCTTTATGCAGCATTTCCTTCTATAACTTTCAAACATGCTGAAAAATTAATTCTGCTGAAGCACCGCCTGTAGCAGCTCCGTCGCTGTAGCTCAGTGCAGCACCACCCGAGAGACTGGAGTTCAAACAGGTAAATAATTACCAGAGGCCGTCCTGCTTTCTTCTCTCTCCTGCAGTTTGTCAGACGTCATGTTAGTGTTTCTGTCGCCGTGGTGTTTTCTGTAATGCAGGATTTTCTGTTGGTCGGAAAATGTTGCATTCTGTGAAATATTATTGTCTGACATGTTGTGTTTTCTTATTTGTTGGTGTGTTCATTCCAGTGTTTTCTCTCAGGGCCACAGCACAGTAGAATAAGTCTTTTCACACAGTATATGTGGATTGTTGGCTGTATGGAGGCGTTCATTTTTTAGTTGGAGTGAATAGAAAGCGCTGTGTTTTCTTTACCTACAGCCGATTTCTTGTTTCTTGGCAGCAGACGCTCTTTCAAAACACATGGAGGAGGTGATGGTCATTCAGGACTGACTGTAGATGTTCATGGTCCACTGCTCACAGACATGGCGAGCCCAATCATCCGCTCCGCTCGGCCTGCGGACAGCTCGGCTCGTGTGGTCTGGCTCGACTGATCAGTGATTAGGTCGTGGATTGGCGACAATCCTCGCGGACGACGGTTACATCGTTCACAGCGAGGCTAAGAACCATCGCACCATGCAGTCGTAATCTGGAAATGTGCGGAACCGCCGTCCCTTAGACTTGAAGAGGATTTAGTATATTATTCCATTTCACCTCTGTTTGGCCCTTTCCTCCCACTGTGAGATCCTGTAATTTGATAACTGCCAAAACGCAGCAGAGTTTTTCAGGGTTACATCTCCGACGCGGACACACGTGCAACACGTACTTGCCTGCAGTAACCTCGTTCTTTTCACACCGCTTTAATCCAAAGCACATATTTCTTGAATTGTTTAGAAGGAGCAGAATTGTATTGTCATTGCAAAGGGGCTGTACAAAGGTGGATTTTGAGCCAGCGCCTTCACCTGTTATTTGTCTGCTCTGCACCGTCTCACTCTGTGTATCTATTAGTCATAAGCTCCGCTAAGCTTCTCAAGGTTATTTGGAATTTCGTGCATGGATGGTTTTCTGTCATGGGCTTAATATTGGTGGCTTCGAATGAAATATTTAACCTCTCAGGTGCACTTGTTTCAGATTATGCGAGCTACAAGGTTGCAGACCTTGAGTGGAGCACCGCCTCGGGCATCATAGACATCTCATTGTGTCTGTCAATCACTGGCAGGTGATGGACAGTGCTGTATTTACCTCATTGATTTAAAATCATTGACCCCATCTTATTACTGCCAGTCAAACAGGTGGCGGCAGATCCTGCATGTGTCTTGTGAGAAAACAGGCTGCCCTACGTTTCATTTGTCTGTTGGCCCACAGTGCAGCACAGTTCAACGTTAAGCGAGCGCGGTGAGTTCAGCCCGCCTCAAAGAAGGCGACTGAAAATGAAAACGGCACAAGGACACTATATTTAATGTTTCACCTCTTTACATTCATTGATTTTTGTAAAAAACTGCTTATTCTGAATCTGATGCAGCAACATGGACAGCAGCAACAAAACACGATGAATGCAGTTATAATACACGAGAGGCTCAAACGGGGGCTCGGACCCTCCCGACACTGGACCCAGCACGTGTCTTGTATTCTATAAAAAACTAATTCTACAAACAAGTACAACAAAAATGAGCCCACATGTCTTTGGTCCATCCTCAGTTTGATTAAAATGACCTGTTTAATTGCTTTTCCCAGGATCCTCTGTGTTGCCTTAGTTAGTCGTAAAAGAGCTCGAACGAATCCCAAAGCGTCGTGTGTGAGCGTGACATGCAGCGAGCTGCGACTGTCACGTCGGCCCGTCATGTCCCTCCGTCATTGGTCATGCAGCCTTATCCTTCAGTGGTGTCTTTATATTTCATGAGTCAGCAGTCAGACGAGCTCGTACAGTCGATGCTGCTCCGCTTTGCTGTCAGTCAGCAAACAGTCTCACATTCGCCGTTTACGGCGTCGAACCCCGAAACACTTCGGATGCTCGTCAGAGCCCACGGCTTTCCTCGCTAGTGTCGGCCATTTTTATTTATTAGCTAGTCTGATGAGATCAATTAGGCATGTAATTGGTCAAGCTGATGGTGAACTTTAACAGCGCCCTCTGCTGGACCACAGGGTCTTTGAGGAGCAGGTCATTGTATTTATCAACAGGTGTGTAAAAGTACACTCCGCTGTAGATGAAACTCTAACCTTTACCTTCTTATCCTGCTGCTCAGTTCTTTTTATTCTTCAGTACATCCACCATCGTCTTCACTCTCGCACTGACCAAACACAGTCTGGAAATCCATTTACAGGCTGTATGACATATTTTTTTTACTCGGTGTGTGTTGTTGTGAAGGCTCCTGATACACAGCGCACACTGTGTTCTGTTGCGTTTCCCAGCAGAAGCCCAGAGACGCTGGATGAACGCATTGTTGATGTGTTTTCTGCTGCTTCCTGTAAGCACACAGTCTGGCTGCAGCGACTTCATTCTGGGTGGTCTGGGGGGGTGGGGGGTGGGGGTGGGGGGGTGAATTACATGTTAGTGTGGATACCATGAAATGGTTTATTGATTACGCCGGTGCGAGGGTGATTAAAATTCANAGGGTGGGGGGGGGGGGGGGGGGGGGGGGGGTGAATTACATGTTAGTGTGGATACCATGAAATGGTTTATTGATTACGCCGGTGCGAGGGTGATTAAAATTCATCGAAAGGGAGAGACAGACAATGGCAGGTGTGGCGACAAATTACCCGTCCACACCTTCGAGGCGGTCGGCCCACATCAGCTGTACATTTCAATCCTTTGTCAGCCGCGCTGCTCATCCATCAGCTCACCGCCTCGTATAATGCCTGACAGTGACTGAGATCGCTGAGTGCTGAGTGGATTCATGTACTGTACAGTCACCGTTGTGTGTATGTGGATGGGTGGACGCTTGTTGTGAGCACGCTGCTATGCTGAGATAAGTCTCTGCTTCAGCTCTGATAACGTCCAGCGGATTGGCTGCTTATCGACTGATGCTGGTTATCACGATAACTTGATGCAGGAGTCAAATCCTGCTGATCAGAATAACAGATTTAACTGTAGTCTCCTGCGGACAAAGAGATGTTTTCAGAGACTGTTGTCATCTGTTTGTCCAACAAACAATCCCCAACTTTAACAGAGAAAAGTTTGACTTCACAGTTACAGATTCACTTATGACTCCACTGATCAACATCTGGTGACGCAGAGCTAACACACCCAAAAAAAAAAAAAAAAAAAGACTGTGAGCTAGCAAAGCTGAACATAAACAGCACAGCTTATGATAACAGTCATAAAACTAACAGACTCTGCAAATGTTCAACATCTTTTTAGACAACTTGGAGGCAGCACACAAGCTGTAAACACAATATTTACATATTAGCTTCTTATGAATTTGTTATGTATACAGTGTTAGCAAACAGCTGCCTACTTGGACAACCAGCAGACGCGGAGCGACATTAGCATTCATCTGGAGTCGTGTTTGTGGGCACTTTACAACCCCTGAGAAAGATATCTGGCTCTTTAGCTGCTCTGTAACGTTCACCAGCTCGCCTCTAACGCGGGCTCATCGGAGCCTGACGATCTGAGGCTGTAAACCGACGAGCTGATAGAAGCTAAAACGGCTGTGAGACATTTCTTCCATTGATAACATGCAATTATTGATTAGCGGCTGTAAATCTTTACAAAACAACCCTGCAGGGTGTTTTGAAAGGAGGCTGCTTCAGTGTGGATCTCCTCTTGGCGTGTTTCTCAGAGGTTTGCTTTCAAGGGAATCTTGTTTTGAGTTTTTGGTTTTGGTCGACAGGACGCAGACGCACCATCTGTGATTCACTTCGCTCAAAGACGGACCTGAGTTACTCATTTGAAACTTCTTCTTCATCTTCCTGTCGGCGCTGACTTGATTCTTTCCATCTGTGTCAGCAAATTGAACATATTTCGCTTCCCTCCTGCTGAAGTTCCCTTGGGCACGGCAGGAATCCCCAGCTGGCCCAGTGAAGCTGACGATCGTCCAGATGTTCTTTGGACAGCTGTCCTCTTGTCTGCGTGTTTGCTTCACGTCTTCTGCAACTCTCCGCCAGAAACTTGATTGTTATTAATCAGTTTGCATTGATAACTAAGAGGCAACACACGCCCAACCACGTGTAGACAATGCACGAGACGTATGAGGCCAGCCTTCACTGTGCATCACACTGCCTGATGTATAGTTCTCCACAGCGGCAGGCGATGGATTGATTAATCATGCCTGTCTTTAATAAACAATGACTGGGCTCCCACGAAGCGTCTTCTCCGAGGCTGCAGCTGTTTGCTGTAATTCCTCTGCGGTCAAGGTCAAACACAGCGACTCGAGCCGCGAGCAGCAGAAATTGATCAGTCTCTATTCATTGTATTTACTGTGCTGCTTTTCGACAATTTGATTGCCACAGATCAATCCGTCTGCACCTTGAACTGAGGTCGCACAATTTGGGCATGTGACTGTATTGTGGCCAAATGGATCTGAAATTGATATTGATCCCCTGGTTTGCCCAAGAGTAGACATTATTCATTCAATAAGAAAGAAGAAAATACAGCAAAGGGCGAGCAGAAGTGATGCTTTCTGCTTCAGTGTGTTTGATTTATCTAAATTTAGCTATACGTCTGTCTGGGATTTAATGATGGACAGATGGACAATGCATTGACGTGTCCGTCCATCCGTGGAGACGTGAGCCAGATGTGTAAATGACAGAAGGGGTTAATGACGGGGTCAGACCCCAATCTGTTCAGATGCTCACTGTGTCACGTTGGCCCATTATAGACTCATAAATTCGTGGTCCCTCATTCGCTGCGCCGTGTTTACAGCTGACGAGCGCTCTGTGCTCCCGTTCTTCCTGTCGGGACGTCGTGCGGCGTCGTTATCGACCTGACGTCGTGTCGTCTGGATCTGGCATTAGGCGCTGACGGCGTGGGCGCTGATTGAGAGTTCAGGCTGGAAGTGTAGATGTTGATAACACCACTGCAACTCTGCATGGATGAACTGTGCCGCACACTGTTAAAGTCATCGTTTCAAACATGCTTTTACCTTGAAACCTCTTAATCTCACCTACAGTTCAGCCATTAATTGACCATTATTTATTCTTTAACATGCAGTGAGGGTTCCTGTTGTCTCGGGTCTGAACTGGACGTCACTGCTGCGCTCGCAGTGTTTAATGTTTTCTCGTTGTTCCTATTATAACTTGGAGGGGTGCAAATGTATAAAACTGAAAAACCATTAGAGCAAGAACATCAGAACTGTGCTTAAATGCAGTACCTCAGTGCTGTATTGGTCTTGACTTTCCACCAGTAGCTACTCCACGAAGCAACCAAAGTAAGTGACTATTGCCGGCAATCAGTGGCCTCTTTAACAGCAATAAGACTCTCTGTTAGAGACAGGGCGAGGATGAAGCTCCCGAGTCATTACACTCACCCCTGACAAGCACTCCTCTGCTCGCACAGTCCATCAGTCTCAGCATACAGCGCACTCACAGGCATGAGCTCGACACATGAGCTGGAGGTTCACCGAAAATGCCAAAGGCACCCACCCACGAATGCTCAAACACACACACACCCACATTTAAAATACACGAGTAATGCCTTCTATTGTGTGTTTGGCATGGAGTGCATAATATTCTCCATGAGCGAGTGCGCTGGTTTAGATAAAGCTTTGGCCTTGTGGAAAGAAGCAGTCCTTAAAAGCACGTCTTTGTAAGCTGGACCAGTCAGACAGAGCTTGTAATTAAGGGATCCATTTTTAACCAAAGCGATTCAGTGTGCAGAAAGAAGAAGTCATTGTCCCCTCAGCCTCATGCATTAACAATGAACGCCATCTCACTGATAGGAAGGAAGAGGCGACGTTTTGAAGAATGAAATATTCGACCCATTTCTGTCTCAGACTGCTGATCAGTTCCCGCTGTGCGCACAGAGCGGCCAGGCGGACTCCATAGGATGTAAATGCAGCTCTGTAGGAGTGTGTTAAAGCGCATACTCGCATCTGATTGGCCAGCTCGGCGTCCAGCTCTGATTATGTGAAAGGTGAAGCTCACGCTGAGCCGCAGTGTTTCCTCTGTTATTCTGCAGGAATGTCTGCATGTCTGCTCCAGCCTGCCGATCCGTCTGTCCAAAATCTCTCTCATTTTTGCTGAATACAGCTGCTGTTGGTGGGATTTTGGTCAAAGTCTCTCTGGTAGAGATTGAAACGGTTGTAAAAGAAAAAATAAACGAACTAAGTGCATTTACTAACGTTCTGTACCTAAGTGAGTATTTCTCCATTTTCTGCTACTTTATACTTCTTCTTCACCACATTTCAGGCAGAAATAAATCTCTTTTTACTCTGAACTTGAGTTGTTTTCTCAAAACAAGTAAAAGACATTTGCCAGTGGTCAGTTCAGCTCGTTTCATGAAGCAGTAGTCCCTCATATTCCTTGTGCCTTATTATAGAGTTCTTGAAACAAATGAATTGTATTGAACTGGTTGAAATAATCTCAGTAGTCTGGTAGATTTGATCTTTTGTTTTAAGAAAAAGACTTTCAGGAACAGTGCTTTTTGTTCTGTATAAAGTAGAAACTCTTAGCTCCTCCGTTGTTAGCGGACGGTAAATGTTAACACAGGTGATAATCAATGATATTTTATAGTTTTTGCTAATAATAATTCTGTATTTTCACTTGAGACCTGAAGCAAGTATATCAAACAACAAATGCTCACTGGAGATGTTTCCAAGCCATTACCATACGTCCCAGATTGCTTGTGTTTCTCCCTTTGGTGGCTCTGAAATTACACTGTGATAAATAGTGTCTCCTTGGCACATTATTAAACGTGTCCTCTGCTCTGATAATAGTGAGATCTCTAGTGGTGCCCCCCCCCCCACGTGATGATGGACTGTCTCGGCTACAAACCGCTCGCCATCCATTCATATCCCGAAATGCAGTTTGGCTAAATGTCCCTCGGCATCGCTGCTGCCAAGTTATGGAGCTGCGAAGACGATAAAGCAGATTCTGCTCTGTAGTCGCAGCTGTAATCGTTGTTTCGCCTCAGTTTAATGTTAAATGTATGAATAGAAAAGAGCCGCGGTGACATTGCAGATACAGGACAGCAGCTTCCAGCATGCAGGCAGCAGAGCAAAGACCAAACACTGCTGGACAATACATACATACAATACATGCACTACAGGATCCATCATAATGGGCACCCCGCTGGATGGTGTACAATAACAGTGTAGATACAGGCTACTGTAATGAACCACAGCACCAGTACACTTGTAGCACTGTACAGACTAAAATGCGACCCCACAGCTCAGCACAGCCTCAGACTGGATGACCAAAATAACCACCGGACACCGACAGCCGTCCCACAGGGCTAATAATGGCTCTGCCTCTGCGCCCCTCGGCTTAAAAATATAATGTCTGTGCACCGGGGTGATGCTGAAGCTTGTGTTGCCAAACACCGGCGCGCCATTATCACTGCTTCCAGAGTGGCAGCGAGGCGGAGACATTTAGCAGGGTGTCAAACTCGCTGGGGTCCTCCATCAAACAGCAGCGACCAGAATAAAGGCTCTGTCAGAAATACTGACAGCTGTAATATTTCACCTGGCCCTGGAAGCCATTCCATCAGCCAAAACACAGGCGCAGAGAAATATTTCTTCTCTTTAGCCCCCCTCGTATGAATATATATGAATATTTTTGGGGGGTTATTGCCTACGTAGTTGTTGTCATTGTTGGGCTAATGCGGAGAAAGTTAGAAGAGCAATTTTCTTTTATGGTGCCTTTGAGGATGTTCGGAGTGAGGTTGATTTAGCAGCAGAATGGATGTGTTTTCTCATTAGGTTGAGTCATTTTCTCTTCCATTTTTATTCATTGTACCGACTTGGATAAAGTATTTTCAATTTTGGCTAATAGTGTCGGGTCTTCAAAGTGCGAGTCCACCTTCAGCTGTGGATGTCACCCACAGAAGTGCAGTTATGCACAATTAAGAAAAGGAACTTTCACTTCATTTACATCATCTGCACAGACACAAGGGCACAACTGCAACTTTTAATCAGTGTAAGTGATTCATGCGTTCACATTAATGTCACGTTTCTCAGCTGAATGGATTTATGGCCCAGCTGCGCTGAGTCTTTAAAGGACAGTTGCACCGGGCATAATTTCCACTTTGAATATCACCTTTCAGCATGTTTAATTTCAATGCTGCTGCTCTCCTTTCTGAAGAGCAGGCAGAGGCAGCGTGAGAATGATGTGGCAGGAGGGAGATGTCACGGATAAGGTCATGGATCATTTTTAATTGATGTCACTCCTCACGTCCTACCGCTGGAGCTTGTAGGCAGCCATTTTTCTTAATATATATTGAATTATCCGTAGTTGCAGTGAGGGTGTTTTATGATTAGGCGGTATGATCGCGTACACAATGCCACCGGCTGACCGCTCAAAGTACACAATATCGACTGCGTGTACATCAATACTAATGCATGCAACATGCATGCTACCAATCTGTCAGTGTTATGTCAATATTCATAGCTTCATGGATCCCTCTGCCATCAAAATGCAATCAAGACTCTAACCATAATCTGTCACTTGACACTGTCATTCTGATGGCAGGCTAATGGCTGCTGAAGACCTGACATTGATCGAGTGGACCAGGGGAGTACTGTAGCTTATTCATATGCTACTTCCCCTTTGGATGACATTATGAGCAAGGTATGGCGAGGCAAGTTTATTTGTACAGAGCCTTTCAACAATTCAAAATGTTTTAAAAAGATGCTAAAACAAAATGAAAAGGGACATTTAAAGGCGTCCTGTGGAGTTTTAGCTCTACCTGTGGTGCACTGGAGCCGTGATTTTATAAGGTGCTTCCCATTCACGAGCCTGACGACGCTCTCTCCTGCCCCTGGTTGCACAGTGTCCCACTGATTGGCAGTTGGTGGCAGTAACATGTGAACATGTGAACGTGGCCCTGCACCAGTAAAGGCAGTGAAGCAGAAGACGGACGATGAGCGAATGAAAAACAGACGTAGAATCAGCTTTGTGGATGTCTCAGTGCACTCAATCTGTCTGTCAGACAAACGTGTAAAGACTCAGCAAAGACAAGTTTGAACCCAAAAGCACAACTCTTGAGATCAGGCCAGTAAAATATAAAGTTCAAGCTGAGTCAAAAACAGGCAGAAAGCCGAGCTGGCGGAGAGGTGAGGCGGACGTATCCGGTAAAGGATCAGGCTGCAGAGCAGCAGTGGGTGCAGCAGCTAAGCGGTGCCTAGGTTGAACATTTGAAGTTTATGTACTGCTAACATTTTAAAGATTACACCAGCTGAAATAGTTGCTGCGTAGACTTAAGTTCCAACTTAACTTTTACACCTAGCCTGTGGTAGGAGTGAAGTCCTCCATAAAACAGCAGCTGGCATCGACGACATATGGACTGTGTCACAGGCTAGCAGAGCTACCTGACTAAATTTGACATTAGATACTACTAAACGTTATAGTGTTGGCAATCAAATGTTTCAGGTTAGGTAACTTTCTAATGAACAGCTACTAATTCATAACAGTTTTCCAGTGTAGACTATCGTCATGTGTTTGTCATATTACCCTTTTTATAGTGGACGGTTTCACCACTCGATGCCGCTGTGGTTATTTTGCATTAGCTGTAGATTGAGCTCAGTTGTCACCTTATCATAATGCTGTTTTTTGGTGATTGATGTTAGCTATTTTTAGCCATTAGCTTCTTCACTATTGCATAGCAAAGTGTTCAAAGACGATTGGGCACGAGAGACAACACGGTGACACACATGACACGTAAAAACGTGATGAAGCTCACACCTCCGTGGTGCAAGCAAACATTCACAAACCTGACGTTTAGCCGGTGCAACAGGCCACAGGAGTCATAAGCAGGCAGAGGCACAGCTAAACGTACGATCTGCTGGGACGTGAATGGAAGTGGACAGGTATATGTGCTGCTGGGCTGATGGTGAAGTGGGTGCAGGTGTGTAGGTGGATGTGAGAGGTGAAGTGGCGGGGGATGGCGAGGACAGAGGTGTTACTGAAGGGCGGGTAGGAGCGGCAGGATCTGAAACAACAGGAGAGCGAGGAGGAGAAATAAGCAGGCTTGATTGACAAAAGATGTTACTAGAAATAGGATTTAAGTAATTATTCACCGGTACTGATTTTTTAAACCTTATTAGAGGATTTTTCTCTCTTCCCTCACACACAAACGCACACCCACGCACACACACACACACATACAAAGGACTGCCGTTAATCAGCACCCTTCATCCATCAGACCAGCAGCCTGGCAGACTATTACCGCTCCACCTCCGGCTTCCTTTACTAATTAAAAAGCCTCAGTAATTGAACTTTCTATTTTCACCTGAGCTCTTCATACGATGGCGCTGGCACCAGTTAAAGGGTAAAGCACACGCAGCTGTCACAGCTGCCCCGCCTTTGTTTTAACACCGGTGTGACACGGTAATGAGGTCAGGAGAACTTACGGCAGCTGACAGACGAGGAAAGCTGCGCTGTTTGTTCATGCTTCTCTGAGATGATGAGAAAGGTGGCGAGTGGAGGCGTTTGTTGCTATCTTGTCAGCGACCGCGTGCTACCTCGTCTGTACATGCACCGGCACGGCGTGACATCTCTGCTTGTTTTGTTTCCACCACACAGCCCAGTGATGGATAGGCAGGTCATCGTATGAGGAGGCGCCGTCAGCCGAGCGCCTCGTACTTCTTCCCACTCACCTGAGTGATTCACGGTGACGCGATGTGGAGATCTGCAGGCAGCGCGTGGATATTTAGAGACTACCCCCGGCTCCACGAGGAGAATTGCATTAGAAAAAGATTGATTCAATTCAATCCTGAGACAAAGGTCTGCAGGAAAACAAATCATTGATCTTCCCAAGAGCAAAGAGGAGAAGATCATTCTTTAGGAGTTTTGTCTGAGAAATGGCATATTGTTTGCCGGAGGAAGGCAAACTCATCCACAAGTGCATGGTTCATTAAATGTATGAAATCCCACACTGCTTCTGACAAACACTGCAGCGATCACACACTCTGCATGTACAGTATGGTGTGTGTGGCATCAGCGCATGGCTGAGAGAGCGTCCATAATCGAGTGTCTTTGTGCCCTTGTTTGTCTTTCATGATATAGACTGATTAGTTAAAATGTCAGGAGTATCAGTCTCCTGAGGTAGCAAAGCCATGCTGAGCTTTTTAGGGCAAGGGCACCTTTATCAGGATTTGTATTCAGCATTCGACGAGATTGGTCCTAATCAAATGACATCATTGGGACGTTTTTGTCCTCTGCTGGTCCTCAGCAACTCTCTCAACATTACTGGAGACATGCCTGCAGCACAACATGAGGCGAGACAGACAAAACACAAAAAACACTGAAGTTTGTTTGCTAGCCCTTCAGACTGATCAGACACTGTTGTTAAATATTAAGTTAAAACCTTCTGTGAAAAATGTGTTTTCACAACAACAGAAATGTGATGACAGTACACAACCTTGGAAATGATGTCTATTCAGCCTTTGCATCTGAATTTCAAATATGCTGCCGTCTTATCTCATAACAAATAAAAATGGGTAAATGGAAATGGGAGTTTGCGTTTTAATCGTACCTGAAACGTGTCTAAAGCGGGCGTGGGCGGGCTTCTGTGCTGTTTGTTGTGTACCGACGTCTGTGGAGATTCTCAGTCGTCCTGGAGGGATGAGTCAAGGGAAACTGGACTTGGTTGTAGAAAATGGAAAACATTTCATCCAAGAGGCTTCTTCACTTCTAACTGACTGGTGGGGAGTCCCAGATATTCACTGTGGGGTCATGGGCAGCTCTTGCTGCGTAACGGCAGTTGTTCGAGTCGTTGGAGTCACCTGAGGTCAGGTACAGGGACAGCTGTTGGAGTTCACGTTCACAGTTGGCCTGATGTGACATCTTATCTGATCTAATCATCTGATTGTGACCAATTGAAGATTCTCAACAACTCTATTATGCATAACTTGATCTTTACTTCAGCATTTTTACCTTATTTTGCTTCTTCTCCACCATTTTTTGCACCTGTTTTGTAATTATTCATACTGAAGTACTGAAGGAACACAGCTGACTTGGACCTTTGGGCTAACACTGAACGTCCATAGTTGACCATCTCCAGTAATGAAAGTCACTACAAACGCCAAACGCTGCTCTGCTGTGCATTGAGGTCATTGATAGATAATGCGCCCTGGCTGCTTCAGGTAGCCTGGAAGATTCATTGCTGTCATTTTCCGCTAAGAGACAAGCAAATATTGTGGTTTACAGTAAGTGAAGTTTGCCAATTAGACAACAAAATGATAGATGAATGCAAGAAATCCAAGCACTCATTATCAGCTCTCTAGTCCAGAACCAGACGCGGATGCTAGCTGCAGCTTAGTTCAGGTGCTGCTAACTGAAATTCATTCTCAGCACTAACTGGCTCAGGTCAACGGCTCCAAAACTAAGCCAACATCTGGTGCCAGAACACAGCTGTGAGCTTCACCAGGTGTTCAGTTGATGTAGACGTTTCAGACTGAATTCAATTATTTCTAAGGCCAAACTCACCGTGATTGTTCCCAGAATATACAGAGCTGTACTCTGCTGAAGTCACTCCACTGCTAGCTCCAAACACTGCGGCTGTGTGATGTGCATCGAGACAGACCCCTATTATTTTCTATATAATCCTATATTCAGTGTTGGCAAGGTGCACAGGACAGGTGGAGGGAACATACCATTTTCCTATTTTCCAGTGTCGATGCCCCAGAAAAGGAGCGCAGTTCCTCCCTGGCTTGGCCCACTGACTGTTGCACCTTCACTTCCTTTGCTTGTCCGCTGATAGTACTCCCCTGTGGTCTTGTAACTGTAATAAAAAAGGAACAGGAACTCAGTGAAGAGGGAGAAAAATACGTTGACCTTTACCTTCCTGCAAACCTGGCAATATAAAGATAATTTTTAAAGGACACTGTAGTGCTCTAAAAGCCCACAGCACTCTAAAGCCAATTAGTGCTTTACGTATAGCAGTAATGTGCCCGTTTCTGGCTTCCTGTTTGTGTTCAGCGCCTCAAATAACACACGTTGTGTGATGTGTAGCTGCAGTAGTACTGTATGGTTGTGTGTCACCGATCATATGTTGATATAGCTATGCATTAGCTGCATTACCTCCACACAATAACCCTGCTGTCTGACGGGCTACGCAAACACAACACACTGACAGTGTGTACTCATACACAGGTGTCCACACCTTCCTACCTCAGCTGTACACAGCATGTCCTCATAATTAAACAAGCGAAGAAGTCGACTGCCAATAACTCCCAGAATGAGAAATATCACCTTTGGAGAGCACCAGGCCTTCGTCCTCACGTCATCAATGCTCATGGGCTCGTACCTGTACAGCTGTTTTTCTGGTGAGGACGTTCTGGCTGTACAATGATCAAGCAGCGAACAAAGCAGCACAAACAGCGGCATCATAAATGATAACTGTGAAATTTCAGTTCACCGCTGAGATCCTTCAGACCTGGAGCTGCTGACAGAAACCTGAGGAGAACACTGAAAGATGAAGGAAAACGCGTCCCTGTGTGCTTATTTATCAGGACTGCATGAAAAATGAAGGCGGAAAAAACCTACAAGTGATAAAACATTTAAAAATGTGGAGTGCTAGTGTTTACTTCTATTTTAGTTTAAGTGTCATTTTCCCGCCAGTAGTGACGTCGATCATATCCATATTCATAAAATGAAAACCCGTTGTTTTATATTTCCTCTCCTTTTCTTTGTCTGAACAGGGTTGAAACAATCACAGATCACCAGACACAATAACGCCCTCTATTTCTAATATCACAACATATCCAGATTACTTCAGTTTCTGTGGACTTGCTGCAGAATCTCCAGCATGCACTCGAGGCTGCCTTGAACATTGTGTTTCACCTCGCGCTGCCCGCTGCTCGGCTAACACCTTTAGCTTACTCGGGTTAAAACGAGCAAAGATGAACTTCTGAGCCAGCAGTGTTTTCTGAATTCTGTTGGTTTTATTCTAACAATAAGAAGCCATTGCTGGTTGAAAAAATCTTCAACTTAAACTGCATGTTTCAGTGTCCATGCTTGAGAAAGTTAAGCTAATTAGCCATTAGCCAAGGCTGCTAAGTAAGGCGGGATAAACACACACTTCTTAGCTGACCTTTTCAGACTCCCAGTTCAAATTTATACTTAACTGTTTACTTATTGTCAACAAATCCAATGAAAACACCTAAAGCAACAATGTGCTCACTATGTGCCCCTCGCTAAATACTCCCCTGCCCTGTCTGTACTGTCAGCTGCAAGCCTTTGGTTCCTACTGAAGGTGGACATCTCTGGGTGGTGTATGTACATTATAGTTTCTTAAAACAGCGGGGCACTGCAGCGTTTAACAAACGTTAGTCGAACAGGAGGAAAAAGTACATTTGTTGTGGACTATTTTCAGCAGTGGATTAATACACAGCGGAAAAACACTGATGGCTGAGAAACAGTGTTTTGGGGTGCAGGCGAGTTAAAGTGGCAGAAAACAGTAATCAGACCAGATTGTCTTTCCTCGTCTCGGCTGGTTACCTCAAGCCACTGTTTTAAGGCCTGCACCACTAGTTTCTCTCCTGCAGTGTGTTGTGTCTCAAAAGTCCTCAAATGGACACCCGTCCTTTGTCTCTGATCAAAACAACTCCAAGCTGCAGTCAGTAGATGGTTGTTGCACATCCAGCTCCCCAGAGCATTACCCGCTGAGTTTCCTGTCAATGCCGTGTCACATACGGGTGAGGTCAGAGAGCAGATCACACATTCTGTGCTATCACTTTCAGCAGACTCAAAACACACACACACACACACACACACACACACACACACACACACACACCTGTTGTTTTCTCCACATTGTCGACAGCCATCAGTTTCCCAGCCATGAATGAGGAATGGGTGATATGGCTCACCTCAAGACATCCGAGGCTGAACCCCTCCCCTCCAGTCCCTTTCTTCACAGCCTCCAGTGTATTTATTAAATGTCAAGCAGCCAAATAGCTCTTTTCCTGCTGTGGAGAGTTCTCAGAATGGCACGTTAGGGTTGCAACAGTGAGGCAGGCCGTTCTAACTCGGATGGATGAGCACCCGGGACACAGCCTGTAATTTAGATTTCATTACGATAGCAGCACAGGTGCAGAAGGCAAGAGGTGTTGTGGTGAGGAGGAGGACGGTTGGACGGTTCACCAGGGAAGGTGGTGCACGGCGGTGAGGAGGGCTAAAGGAGGAGATGGTTGTGGCAGATAGTAACCAACAGAACAGGAATAAAACCAGGGTGAAAAAGAATCCAGGTGAGTGGTTTTACAGAGGCATGAGGTCCGCTGAGTGCCAGAATGAACAGTTAGAGTGGATCAAAAGATGATCGCTTATGAAAATGGATGAGGAGGAGAGGGCAGGAGAGGTTTGTGAAACGTGGCGCTGGTGAAAATGACCATGAGGGAGGAGACTCTGTGTTCAGCAGCTGCTTTTATGTCCCTGCAGAACATGAATTACATCATCTCTTCTGTGGCCTGCGATGGAGCTTGAAAATCAGAGCAGTGGGAAAAGCGTAGCAACATAATGTCCATCAGATAAAGCTGAAAACTGGTCAAAGCATGTCGATAGTCCAAATGGGTATTTAATAAGCTGTGCAGAATAAGTGGCGCGCGAGTGAGCAGCACGCATTGCAATCCTATTAAAACTTTGCCACCTCTCAGCTCTTTCTTGATGTGTCGAGCTGCAAACCCTAAGCCTGCTCCCAGATGGAGTTTTTTTCCAATGCTAAAGGTGATGTCATCTCCTGCAGCCAGCTGTTAATTGGACGTTGTTAAGCCGTCCGCTCTTCCGCAGCCTTATCAGCTAAACGGTCTCATTAATGAGATCCAGCTTTCTATATGATTCAGTCTTGACATTTCAAAGCCTTTTCTGATCAGTTTCTGACAGAGCTGTGGACTGTACCCAACATCCTGAGCTCAGACTGTTCAAAACATTTTGTTCTTTTAATTTAATGTTACTTTCAGGTTGGATTATTTCAGGAACTAAAAGATAATTTAAAAAACTTGAAATGTCATTTGGCTTTTGGAAATAGCTGATAAAAATTAGCTGTCCACCTCTATTAACTCCTGCCTCCAAAATGCCAGACTGTTCATTTCAGCCTGATCAATATGCTTTTTGAGTCTATCTAAATGTTTTTTTTAAAGGTTTTAAGGGTTCCAGGGGCTGCACAGGGCTGCTATTGCACAGAAAGTGGTGAGTTTATTAGAGCCTCATGCCATCCAACTAAAAAAAATTAAACAGGCAAGTGTACTGTGATTGGTAGTGAAGATTTTTACAATTGTATTTTAATCATGCAGTAAAACACAAATACATTTATAATCAACAGTCTCAGTTTGCTCTTAGATTTATGGAAAATTGATCTTAAAATGTTCACAAAAATAAAGACTCTGGATTATTTTAAACCTACAGCTAACCTATAGCTAACTGTGCCCCTCATCTGTTGGGTGCTGAGAAGTTAGTGTACACTGGATTTTAAGGGCTTTTTCTCTGAAAACAGCTGCCTGCTGCAGCCAGAAACCATGCAAAGAGACCAGTGAGAGTGAAACTAACTGAAACTCACTATAAAGCTTCATAAAGTAGGTACATCACCTTCTCATAGTGTTTACGTGTTGTCATTTGAAACAGTATTGTAATAAAAACATTGATGTTATCAGTGTTATAATAATAATTCAGTTTTGGACAGAGCCAGGCTAGCTGTTTCCCCCTGTTTTCAGTTTTTATGCTAAGCTAAGCTAACCAGGTGATGCTTGTAGCTTCACATTTCCCTTACTGCCTCCTGCTGCTTTAGCACAGTGCTGTGCCTCGTGCAGCACATCAGGCATACAGCTCCCGAACAATAGCAGAAAATGCAAACGACGCAATCAGCCTCTGTCTGCGACTGCAGGCTGAACTACAATTACAATGCACAGCTGTCTTTATTTTCCCCGATAGCCTGGCAATCAGTGCGATGTTCACGTGATGGTCGTGCGATGACAGTAAAACACTTAAAATGCTGAGTCTCAAAGGTAAAAGACGAGGCTTCAGAGGAACATTCACGCTTCCTCTTCAACTGAATTTATGTGATTTGAAGTTGTTTCCTCTGAAGAGGCATTTTGGGACGTGATGGCATCAGGCAGTCTGATCGCGTGTACTTGCCAGTTTTGTGGACTGGATACCAATGTGTGCAAAAAGCAACACTTTCCACTGTAATTAGGAACCATCAGGAGTTTAGTGGTGATTTAGAAATCACTTGTCCAGACTGCCATCATTTGAGGAGAGCAGCTACAGTGCGCCAGCCACAGGATTCAATTCGAACTGTCAGGTATCTCACGAGCAAATACAAAACGTCTTCTGCCAAAAGTGGCTGGATCCATGTTTAAGTGTTTGAGCTCGCCAAGGTGTCATTTTTGCGGCGCTGCTTAAAACAGCAGCTTTTCAAATGCCTGCCTGCACCCTGTAATGCATCCTTTCCTCATCGCTCTCGACCGAGAACAACCTGATTGAAGGCAAATGGATCAATATAACGATCCTTCAGCACCTCTTTTCCACACTCCTCTGTGCATCCTGATAGACCTCTGTGGGGGAGAGGTGATAGCATCTAACATGTGGCTAACAATCCTGACTCTTGGAGAGACTGCAGCTCTGGCCTGCAGTCGACTGAATGACTATCCATCAGGACGGGTTATTTTCTCCACGTCAGCCGTGCTGCTCTCCTCCCACACAGTGCTCGCAGAGATTCGGCTGTGCAGCACATCGTCTCTGTCTTTTCTCTCCCTGTTCGTCATTGTTTTTCTGTCTCCTCTCCCTTTTCCTCCTGTCTCTTTCGTCTCCCCCTTCTGTCAAGCCACCAAAAAGCTTGAAAGTGATTCCCCTCAGTTCTCCTTCTTAATCCTGTCATATGCTCCATTTGAGATTTTGTTTGTTTGTTTGTTTTGACGTACGTGCCTGAATATTACAAATCGCTCTCTTCCTGCGAAAGCAATTTGTATTTTTCTTCAAATTCAAAAACAGAGGGAATAAAGGAACGATTGTTCCCAACAAGTGCAGTACAGTAAAAAAAACAATGCAACAGAGCAGAAAACAAAACGCTGTTTAACTCCGTCAAAAATACTGTCACACACTTGTGTACTTCTCTTAAATTATACAAATACTTATTTATCATTTACAAAAATATACCAAGAGTTTCAAGGTCGTGAAGGCCCGTCGTGACATCAGGTGCGTAGGCAAAAAAATGAAAAATGAAAATCAGTAGATTAATACATTTATGACCTTTCAACACGACGTCTTCATCAGCTAAAATTCAACATGTGTGGACTTCACCTTCTCAGCGCAGGTGTGAATCCCAGGATGAACTATAAGAATAAGAATAATCATATAATATCGATTATGATTAGATATGATACAAGAAAGGATCCATCACTGCTTTATTGACAAGTTAACAAATAAATAGATAAAATACATTTTACATGGAACTGTTCCCTTGACCATACATCACCTTCGCACTACCCTCATTCCCACTTCTACCTTAAGGTTTTGCACTACTTGCATACTACGCTGATATTGCCCATATTGTGCAGATTTTTTGTATAGATGCATGTACATATATGTACATAGCTGTATATCTTCCTTGTAGCTATTATTGAGTTTTCCTGTTTATTTCTCCTTTTAGTGCATCTTTTATAGATGTTTAGATTTTCTGTGTGTGTAGCAACAACTGCACGTCATTGTGCAGCATGTGCTGTGTAACAAGAATGAAGCTTAACCTTGACGTGAACAAATGATGGTACGCCGACCAGAATCAAACCTACGAAAGAATGGAAAAAATAACACAAAAACACTTTAAATCCTACGAGGAGACACAGTGTTAGTTTTATATATTCAATATTCAGTGTCCTAAATGCATTTGTAGTTTCCATCCATGACAGTGAGTAAAGAAGAAGAGCTCAGAGGGTCACACACGTCAGGTTTAAGCAGAACGTCGTGGACACTGGGGGGTTTTCTGAACACAGTGTGAAGAAAGCTTTCAGCTTCAGACCAGACTCAATGATAATATTTCTGTTCATAATTTTACCATATTCTGATCTGAGGGCAGAATATTCAACACAGTACATAACATTATCTGTGGGAGCGTTCAGACAACCAGGCTGTAAACTCTGTGCCTGAGAAATCTTATCAAAGCAACTCCTGGACACATCAACCCATTTTCCTTTGAATCCCCCTAAGAAAGCGATCAGCGGAGTCTGGAGCGTGACAGGCATAGAGCTGATCCGTGTTGCAAATTCTCTTTGCTCGGTGGAATTGACTAATGGGCGAGCCTTTAATAAGAGACTTCGGGTGGAAGCTATTCCCCTGTAATACTGTGTTTCGGTCGGTGGGTTTGTGATATAATTCACTGTGCAGCTGATTATCCACTGTGTGTAACCATGCAGGCAGAAAGCTAATAAAGAACACCTCTCATCAAGCTGTTGAACAACTGTTGAATAATACCTGATGATGACGTGATGTCTCAGATTGTCTGTTTGGGAGCATCTGTTGACAAAGGGTTCGGGGTTAGGGTCCATATATTCACCCCTTTAAAAGGAATCCAGTGATGCTTAAGGTCCTGACTGTTTCTTGAACATGCACATTGCTCTCAAAGCACTTTGTCTATTTTAAACAACGTTTGGATGTTTTCAGGTAGTCGGTTTGTTTTTGACCTTCATGATTTGTGCTGGTTTCAAATATAAGTCAATTTAATTCAGCCTTTGATATGTTTTTTGTTTACACTTCTTTTAGTTCTCCTCTGAGGATTATATATATATTTGTTTTCATTTGTCCTCATATGACCACATAGTAAGCAAATGGAACAGCAGAACAATACAAAGTTTATAATGACGCTTCGTTTAAGAAGGCAGTCCACAGTATTGTGATAGGCTGTCACTTTTTTGCGTTTTTTGTAGTATCATTTATTGTCGATAGTCTCAAAAATTTGATTTCAGACACTTTCAAATTCAGCTCAGTATAAATTTGTGTCAGTGTCCACAGTGTCCAAAAGGTGTTTCACAAATAGATTTGTATCATCTGCGAAGAAAAAGATAGAATACATAAAATACATTTTCATGTTTTTGGAAAACTTAAAATAATCAGTAATGTGTCTGGCATTGAGCCCTGAGGAACCCCACCAGCAGCCATCAATAATTTTGTAATTGATATAATTTATCAGAGCATATATTGATACCAGTTTTCCAGGTAGATAATTAACCGTGAGTGCTCACCCCCTCTAGTGACATGTCTCCTCTTTCTCTTAAGCTTTAAGTCATCAATACAGCCAAATGCTTTCTTTAATACTGTACACTGTAATTTCATCATTTTCTATTGCGGTAACTTATTATATTTTTCCTTCAAAAGCTCAATCAATGTAAGTAAAGCAACCAATCGGCTCATTAATACTCAGCCTCCTAAAGCAGCTATTCCTGAAATGTCAGCTGGATTAGCTGACTGTAAGCATCCTGAGTGGAAAAGTGAAGGAAGGCATGCATTGGTTTTGGACGGACTCTGTGACCTTGAATAAATAAGCTCATACTAAATTTCACATCACCGGGTGGACTGATATTCCCTCTGAAGGGTCTGGTGCAGGGCTCCTGCTGCTGCTGCAGACACTGGCCCACTTAAGGGCCACTGGTGATTTTCTATCTGGGCTATCATTGATCCCAAGGCAGTTGCAAGTTAATGTTGAGTTAGCTTGAGGTATCTTAAAGTCTGCTGTCTCTGCTCTTCCTCTCTCTCTCTATTATCCCAAGTGGAAAAAGTTTGCTACTCTAATTCCTCCCATGTCTGAGAGGAACATGCTCACTCCTGCGAGCTCAAACTGCTAACTCCTTAGAGGTGTGTGAGTGGAGGACTGTGTCATTGTAAGACACCAGCGTTTCTGGTGCAGAGCTGTGTGCATGTTGGTGTATTCCTCTTTAATTATGCTCATATTAAACTTTAACCCTTGCTGTGTAGGATGTGTTTTCACAAATGCTATCATTAGTTCTGCTTATTATTATTATTGTACAAAACCAGGTGATAATTACACACATAATTAGAATAATGCCTTCTCCAATCAGACTAAATGGATCAGCGTTTCTGTGGGCTGGCTGTGAGCGTGCAGAGCTGTTGACCTCTCGGTCTGATGCAGTCGACAAGGAGAAAACATGAAAACTGAGCTTGAATTCATCAGTTGCGTGGGCTTCAACTGATGTGAAAGCAAGACGGAGCAAACATCTGCAAGAAGGAGGAATTACATGATCCTATTTGAAGAATTACATTTGGTATTAATGTGCAGCCTGTATTGGTGTGATCTTGATATGAAGCGTTTCATAGCTTGCTTTCAGCAAGGTGTTAATTTATGCACAAAGCATTGCAATCAAGTGAGAGGTGAGCACATCCTCAGCAAAAGACAAACAGGTAGAGCCCACACAGCAGCAGCAGCAGCAGCAGCAGCAGCTCTGCCTGCCTAATGCAGGCTTTTATTAACAACCATTATTAATATCAGATGTATGCAGAGATTGCTATTATTATAGATAATGTAGCTCATCCAGAGACTGATCCTGTGATCACACTCAGTGTAAAGGCAGTCTTAGCCATAGGTGGAGTTTCAGGGAAGCTCATCCAGGCACCAGGCTCAGCCGTCTGATTAACAGCCTGATAAACAGACAGAAACTGTGCTCTCATCGTTTTAAAGTGAGCTTTGAGCTGAAGGCGACCAACAGGAGCAACCAGCGAAGCCAAGATGTGCCGTTCAGCTGCACATTCATCGTCCATTCTCCACCAAACAGCTGGCCAATCTGAAGCTCAGGATCACTTCACACTTGTAAACCTGCATGTACTCACACCCACATTGGATTGTTCTTTTTATGGTATAGTACTTTATTTATTTATTTATTATAAAAATAACTTAGATAATTACTCTTTTTTTTATCCTCACTCGTGAACATATCTGTCATTTTGCAGCATTCAGCGTCACTTTCCTCCAGGGCTGTTATTATCCTCCCCCTCAGCTCCACCTTTTCTCCATCGTTCTTCCTCTCACCTGCTCGGCCTCTTTTCTCTCCACAATGCTCAGCCACGTGCACTCCACACCGGCCGCTGTGTGGATGCGTATGTGCGTGCTGCCAATGGCGTGTGATGACAGACAGATCGTACAGCCGAGCGCTGATGGTCTGCAGCTCTGAGTGACCGTGGCTTCCCTCTGTTGATTGTGCTTTGATTTACACGTTTCATTTTGCATTTTTAGCGCTGTCCTGACACTCGGGCTAATTAGCTGGCCCTGATGGCCAGTCTGGGCCTCACTTTAAAGGTCCCAGAGGGAGCACACACACCCTGGCCACTTTCACAGTGGGGTAGCTCGGAGCTGTTGTGGATTTATGTGCAAGTCGCGTCAAAAATCTGTGTTTTTTAGACTTTTTGATGCATAAATACCCTTAAAAGACATATTTAGGAGTGTGCTTCTTTCGGTCTGTGTTCATGTTGTATTACCCTGATTACAGCAAATATATGTGCTATTTATCCTCTGCCTACTGGTGTATTCTGAGGCTGCAACTCTTTGTTATAGTTGCCTCTGAAATATTCATGTCCCTATTTAAGTATGTGTCCTGTTTACACTGCGCTTACACACACCGTATGCACTCTGTAGATTTTCTGTTTTTAGAAAATTGAACAGTTTTTCAAATCAGCCAATAAAATACCTCTGTGTCACAGGAATTACTTTCACTGTCAGTGTTAAAATCCAGAGGTCTCCCATCTTGCCATGACATTAAAATTAATCACCCTGGAGCCTGTCAGAATGGATATAAGGAAACATCCTCATGTTCTGCATAACTCGTGTCAATGATTAGGATGACTTTACACACCGCATGCCGCCTTGGCTTTTCTGTGGCGGGGATGAAACGCTGCATCCAATGTCAAAGAATGCCGGAGGGCTTTCAGAGCCCTTTACTCTGCAGCCAAACGCTGCCTTCCTCTGCTGATCCATGATGCACAGAATGCAGAAACAAGCTTTTGAGAGGCGAGAACGCAGAGTGCTTCAGCCCTGCCTTTGATCAAGCAGGGAGGGCTTGAGCTTCCTGTTATGCAAAGACCCAGAGGCTGTATCGATTCTGAATAATGCTTTGTGTCTCCTCGAGCTGCATACATGCATAATTTATCTTCATTATGTGTTGAGCAGAGGCATGTCTGCGTGTTTTTGCTTATATTCCAAAGTGGGTTTGTTTTTAGCGGAAGAGGTCGGGACTGCTGTTAGTGGAAGAGGGCAGATCGAGAAATGTACAGTGTAAACGGCGTTGCATGGTTTTTGTTCTAAACTCTTGTTTTGTCGCTGGCCTGTGCATGAAGGTGGTTGAATCAATATGTTTCACGACAGGGATGATATGAAATCTTTTTGTTGAAAGTTATTTATTAAGTGCTCTTAAAGGTGTCAGAGGTGAAACATACCTGCTGTAAAGTCGGCTTCATTGTGTCACATCGAGAGCAACATAAAGCCAACACTGTTTCACTTTTCATCTACCATTTTACTGCATGAGGCTGGCGTCACTGCACACTGTCCTCACTGTCCAACAGGTGAGCTGTCAGTACTGTCCAGCTTTCCTGTCTGTGGCGCTCAGCTCAAACCCGTTGGTTCTGACCAAAGATGTACTGTTTAAATAAGGAAGTTGAAAGTGTAGAGTTTCTTTTTAAAGCTCCTTCAGGCTCAGACGTTTCCTCAAACAGCTGGTTGCTGAAGGTTTTCACAAACATTACTCAAACAGGAAACAGTGCATTTATTGGGGACTGCTTTCAGTGGCGGATAAATCCTCATTTGTTGCTCTGGTGAGTATTTGGGGCAGCGGGACGGCGCGTGTGTGGCTTTGAATCACAGTAAACTACAGTGTGTGTGGTCATGGTAATCACAGTGCAACAGTGTGTCTCATGATGTGTTTTTGGACAGCAGTGGAGCTCTGTGACGCAGGAGTAAGACCAGGTCTGGATACACGGACAGTATTCGATAGTCAGGTCAGTTCATTGATGGATTTGATCTTTTCATGAGATGTGTGGACTATAAGAAACAAAACTTGGCCAACAAGGAGGATTAGTTTGTGCAACATCTGCACTGAATCCTGTTGAGACTCATCAGACTGCTCTTACAAAGAAGTCCAAGCGTTTGGAGGCTTTATGGAGCTCATTGCTGCTTAAAACTGTTCCTCCTCCTCCACCAACATTCTGCTGAACCGCTAAGATCTGCTGCAGCAGCATGCTATTGTTATCATGGACTGTGAAATGCCGGGCTTTATTGATCCCTGTGGGAAATTCTGGTGCTTCACTCTCCAGCATCCGTAGTCTGGTCGAGCTGTTAGCAATGTGGTGATTCAGCCGAGGACACCTGGACAGGTTGGATGCCTGTGGCTCCTTTGCTTGAATGTGTTCCTAATGAAAACATACTCTAGTGCCTCTCAGTTGTACTCACATTGATAGTGGACGATAATGGCAAGACATTTGGGCTGTTTGAAATCAAATTACAGTAGCATGGAAGATTTTATTTGTGCACCAACAAGAGTTAATTGCATTGCAGTTTCTGGACTGTAGCTGGCTTTATAGTGTTGATGTAGATCTGTGTAAGTCTAATATAGACAAATACAGCAGCTGTTTTATGTGTTGTCTGTAGAGAAAACACTGATGTTTGGGTCTTTATTCAGTTTCAAAACACTAGTGTGATACTGGTTATGATACAGGATCAATATCCAACCTGCACGCTGTGGATGTGAAGGTGCTGAGGAGGAATCCAACCCCACATCATCAAACCTTCGCTCAGTGGTTTCTTGCGTTGTAACCTGAAGAAATGCTGCGTTTGATGACGTTCTGAACTGCACAATACTGACAAAGTGAAAGAGAAACATAAGAGAACACAAAGCAGAGCGATAGAGAGCTGTTGGCTCGCCGTGACATCATTTCATGGAGGAGATGCTTTTATTTTCCCCAAAGTCTCAGTTTGGTGTTGAGCAGCATTACACCATTAGTGCAGAAGATTACACTGTGAATGATGGAGCATGTGTGGCTGTAATCTGAAGCCACAGACGTCTCTACACAGACGATGCATTAACCTGGACTTCAAGCTGAAGAGTGAAACTTTTGTTGTCTGTCAGCCAAACCTGCGAGCCGCACCGGTTTGGATGCTCATTCACTCTGATCGTAGCCTCTGCCTGTCTGTCTGACCCTGAGCTCAACCTTAACCCAAATCTTCCCTAAAATTGAGTGATTTACTTTATAGCTCCAGCACACCGTGAGTGGGCTTCCAGTGTCGGGACCCCACAAATGCAGAAAAACACACACACAAACGCACAAGCAGATTTCTGATCACTTTGTCCTTCGTGGTTTTGGTCTGCGTGTGTTTTACAGTGTTGAGGTTTCACCTTTGAGTTTCCATAGCGTTTGTTTACGTCGCCGCTGCCGAAACTCCTACAGGTAACACTCCCGTTAGGTCCAAGGTCATCATTAAGATGTGAAGGGTGCATCGTTTGTTTGTTTGTTTGTTCGTGTGGGTGAGACAGAGTTCACGTCTCTAATGAAGCCTCACTCTGTTTATTTAGCCCAGATCCTCCCCCTGCTGTGGGTGAGGCAGAGAGGGAGCACCACGGACAGTCCATAGCTGCTCCCGGCTTCAGGGTCGGGTTCGGATGGTTGATTGAGGCTGTTTTTGCAGGCTGGGCGTTGCTGATTGGCTCTCACAGCGGCTCAGGTGGGCGTGCAGGCGTCTGACTGAACTGCATCTGAGAGTCTGAGCTGGCGTCGCCTTCCTCGCTGTGGGCGACACCCTCATTAGGATTTCATTCAGCTCATCTGACACACCCCTTGATGATATCAACAAGCTCAGTGGGAGAACACAACAGTAATGAATGAATTACACTGAGTGCAGAATGAATGACGTCGCGGTGTCAGCAGCGGGGGGCCTCGGCGCTGTGTAATCTCAACTCTGCCGCATACGATTGAATTAATGAATTCCTGTTTGCTGGATGGAGCGCACAATGTTTCCTAGCAAAGATTTAAGCTTGGTGGGGCTCATTAGGGTGGCATTTGGCTCTCAATCAGTCCACACTCTGCATTTATCCTGTCTAATGATATAATTACAGTTATTACTTTGATGCACGGTCACAGATTAGAACACATATTAGACAATCAAAGACATTAAAGTCATTATTTGCTCTACTGTTTTGGGCTCGTTCCGTTTCTCCACGTCTTTCGACTCTTAAGCATCGCTGTAAACCAAACAAAATAAGCCTGAAATGCATTTTCTTTAGCTAAGATTGCAAAGGTTAAATGTGTTGTGAGCACTGTTTTACTTGAAGTGATTGTGATTGTAAAATATTTTGCAAAATGATCTCACTGAGCTCTGTCTGTATGGTGATGAAAGGGGCCTCTGCCGGTCATGTGGTGTGTCTGATGTTTATGCACCCCGGGCAGATCGTTTGAAAACCCCAAATTGCGGAGCAAATCGACCATTTTGATGTCAGTATTCATGGCACTGGGATCCTGAAATTGGTGCTGATATGCAAATACTGACTGTAAAAAAGAGTTTATGGATGGACTTCAGAACAGGGCTTGGTCCCTGTCTGCTTGTGGCAAGAGGAGAAAATAACATATACATCAATAGATGTTTGATTAATGCACACGATACAGACAGTTATCTGTTTCTCCAGGTTCCAAAGCTTTAAGTTGCTCTCAACATTTCAAAACAACCGTTTCTATTGGAAATAGACCGAGCTTGATTTACTTTGTATTAACTGTTAATGTAAGGGAGCTTTCAACTCCCCGAGCCTTTCCTGCAATCATTGGCCTCTAATGAAAGAGGAGAGCAATCAAAGAAATAAATCACCAAGCGTGAGCCGTATGCTTCACAGAGAGAGAGAAAACATTCCTCTCTATCAACTTTGTCCAGATTTATCTGCAGTGACGCTTTCAGTCTGAACTCAAACCCTTCAATCAGCATTACAGGTTCAAGCCTTCAGGAGATGAAAGAAAAGGCCAAATCAGACATAATGACCTTCCAGTTTGGGACTTTCCATCAATCAACGCGACTGAAAACAAAAGCACTGTACGGAGGCCGAAGTCGACCCGGCGAGGATAAGCCTGCTGTTTATGAGGCGCCCGGGCGGTGATGGTGCTCGCAGTGCTTGTAATAATGTGATGTGCTGAGTGTGGAGCTGCTCGGTGAAGCCACAGTGGCACGCAGTGAGTCTGGTCATGAAACTTTCATCAGCGGTCTGGTGGCGTGGACTTCCTGAATGTCTGCACTAAATTGCCCCAGGGTCATAAATACTTTATCAAGAGCGGACACCTCAGCAAAACACCTCCCCAGGGCTCCCTCTCCCTCCCCCTCACCCTCCCCCTCCCCTCTCCCCTCTCCACCCCCACACACTCCTTCTCTGGCTCTCCACAGCTGTGCAGGTGGTTTAAAGTAAAGTATTTCACCCTTGCAGCCGCTCGCTCGCGCTCTCTACCTTCACACCTCATCTTAGCAATTATACGAGCTCAGGCTCGCTCATGGAGGCGCACGCTGAGGTGTTTGTGACTCTGCACTGCTGGAGCAGCACGTTCGCCCTCAAATATGTGCCGATGAGAGTCTTTTCTTGGAAATTTTATTGAAAACAAAGGGAGGGAAATGATCCAATGCACCAAAGCAGACCTCTTTACTCCTGTCTCTTAAAGCACTGCCTTTGATCTCGTGCCGGTCGTTCAGTCCAGGCTGCTTAAAGTTAACGCCGCCGCCTTCGCTCTCACAGCGCCGTGCACGGGCCGTGTTTGAAGCGGGACGCCGTTCATTCAGAGAACCTCAGCAGACCTCAAACAAGCCGCAGAACGAGCGCATCTCCAAAAGGCTTGATGAGAAGTGGAGAGAAAAAAGAGTCAGATCCTGCAGCAATCCTGCTGCAATCACTGTAACTGTACCTCTGCTGCATAAGTGGACATGAATTTAGCTGTGAGTGAGCAGTAAGTCCTCAATCGTGAAATCACCTGAAATACAGTTTGTTCCAGCTCACTTTCGTGTCTCATGCTATGAATAGAGAGCTGACACTTTTTTCTGGCTTTATTTTATTTAATGTTGTTTTATATTTCTATTATCACTGCGTCACAAAGCAGTGCTGATGTCAAAGGGAAATTATCTACACCGATTTATTTCACATTTATGATATTATGAAAACAAATGGTACATTACAATGTTCAACTTCTTGAATTTAAAGTGTTCATGAATATAGTTTGATCAAACATGAGGCTTATCCTGGGAACACGCTGCGTCTTCATAGCTTTAGCTGTTAAACAGTTTATAGTTTTATAGGTTATGTTTAGAAAATGATGATGGAATACTGGGCTGTAAAATGAAGTGTCCTGTTTATGACACATGTAGTTTGGCTCTTTTGTCTGCTGGTGTCCTGTTGGACCCTTTAATTATTCATTATGTGCTGGGTGTCAGTCTAGTTCAGTTCTACACGCTTAAATACAAGTTTTTCCCCTTTTATTTCTAGGACTTCTTCATTTGTACTGGCAGTATAATTACCCAGTCACTGCTCTGTGGTACCTGTAACTGAACAGTACTGCTCAACATCCCCTCAGACCACTCAGAGATTTAATAGATCCCAAGAGTTTGCTTCAAACTGGTCCAACAGTCACTTCTTAAAAAGAAACAAGCTGAAAACAACGCTCTTAGTCATGTGTGAGACCCTCGCCTGCATCCGTGCCATATGTGTGAAACTGAGCTGCTTAACATGTTTCATTTTCTCTCGTGTCAATAAGTTTATTAATAGTTCATTCAAACACAAAGTGTCAGAGGATTGACGTTGCCATCTAAGTAAGTGTTAGGTCTCTGTGATTAGATTGAGGCACAGATCATGTGGGTTACACCAAATAGAGCTGTAAAAATGCAGCATTCAATCTATGTTATAATAGCTAATTAATATTAATTGTCAGAAATGAGTTACCTTAGAGCGACAGCAGATGATGTGTGGAAGGATGGCTGTTTTTTAACATCGAAGAATGAACTCCATTCTTGAAGAAGCTCAGTTTTAGGTTCTTCTTCCTGTTGTTTCCATTCATTTCAGGGCTCAGTACAGTGAGAATGAGTCGGCGTATTGATCATAATGAAGAATATAAGATGAGCTTAACACACAAAAGCAGTATTTACAATCCTCTCTGGCTGAAAGTTTCAGGTTCAGACACCCAGCAGGGATTTCAGCGTACCAGCGCAGCCGCTAACAGCCGCACCACCGTGCACAGCGAAGGAGAGAAAAGCCACGTTCTGAAGATGCTTCTGAAGGCTAACCAGAGCGGATCCAACCTTCACCTCTGGATGAAACAGTCCACTGAAGGCTATCAGATATATTCATCAACCAAGCAGATCCGGTGTGTGTATCACTCCTTCTTCCTAATAGGCAAACTCCATTAGTCTCCCAGAAAGAGGTGCACACATGCAAAGGTTAAGAGGAATTTATGCTAATGTAAGCTCTGCTAATGCACTCAACACACCCACAAAGAAGAACGAAGCCCAATTTTATTCTTTATTTTCACCTCAAATTCGTTGTCAGAGGCAGCGCTCGCGTTGACCTTCAGGGATGACCACAGTCTGCTGTTTGTGCCTTTGTTACACGCCGTGTTTACTTTACAATAATTTCACGTCTTTGACATTCTGAAGGTGGAGCAGGTCAAACACAACATGTCAATATTTGAGCGTCAGTGTTTTGGGTGAGAGAGATGTTTAGTCTGCCCTCACTGCCCATATGAAGGTCTTTTGCTGACATTTCTCCCAATTGCTTGAAATATTTGACAGGGGCTTTACTCCGTGTTGTCACTGTGTGGTGGAAAGTGGAGTGGATCTGCTCTCTGAGGAGCAAATACCCGGTTTCATGTTTTCAACTGATAATTGACATCAAGGCTGAGTTATCAGGAGGGCAACAGCTGCACGTTTCCAGAGTGAAAGGGACAAAAAGTGTCCAAGGTTTGGTCTCTCATTTGGTTTTTGGTGATATGATGATGATGAATCTACCAGCTGCACTTTTCATTTCAGCCTAACATCAGTGGATGCTTGTTTTGTCCACCTTTGTTGGAAATCAAACACCCCTGGTTTCAAAAAACATGAAGAATTTTGACATGTGGTGTGTCATGGTGGACCACAACCAATAAGAAGACTGTGACGTCCCAGTCTGTTGCTTAGTATGACGACTTTTTCGACGTTAGCCAATCTGAGCGCGCAGCACTTTTCCACCCACATGCATCACAAACATCCCACCGTCCCCTGAACACATCTTTATGCTGCTCGCCCCCCCGCTCAGCGACCATGAGTGGTCACAGGTTGACTTTCATTCATAAAACATGATCAGAAACTTTCTTTGTTTGTGCCGTCAGGTGGAACAGCGAAGTGGGAAATACGAGCCAAGCAGCACATTTTTGCTCCGGGCCGTTACAGCAGGTTAATTCAGCCATGACGGACATCGCTGACAATCTAAATGTACTACAAATTAAAACAGAGCGAGACGTTTGGGTGCGCCGATCCTCCATCCGAGGCTGATTCTGAGGCAGCACAGGAAGAGGAAGAGCACCTGAGAAGAAGCTGTTAGAGAAAAGCAGCTGAGCTAACTGAGTTATTGTGTCTGATCCTCATCATAATGCAGCTGTAATAGCAGCACTGAGCGGTGCCGTCGGCCCATTTGGACCAAACTTACTTCTCAAAGTGGATTGATTACCCTTGTCTACAGAGTGGAGCACACGTATCGATTGGAGCCTTTATTTCAATACTAGCAGAGTGTTTTTCCAACACGGCTGTATTCCACTCCACTCTGTTTAATGTGATCTCATCTCTGCAGCTCGACAGGTGGCTGACAAATGAAAGAAATCAGAGCGGAGATAATTCCATACGCATCACGAGCGGCCGCTGAATAATTTAGGAAAATTGTGTGAATCCTATTGTTTTACACACTGAGCCCTCCACCTGATGCTCGTCCCTCCAGCAGAGTTTCACACACTTTATGTCGAAAGAACGGCGAAAAAATGATCAGTTTTATTTCATTTGGTCTGTCTTTTCATTTTAATTCTCCGCTGAGTGTTTTGAGTTTGTGTTATGAGCTACAGTTTGAAGTGTAATCAGTAAAATGGAGCTGATCTCAAACAGTAATTGGCTACAGGTCTGAGAAGAATGCTTAAACAGCCTCTGGAGGGGCGTGAGCTTCCAGTGAGCGCAGCGCTTCTACGACTGCAAAGTCGTCTTCATCGTCGTCCCAGCAGAGCTTTGAGTTAGCGTTGAGCACAAAAACTCTCCCAAATCTATTCTACTTAACTGTAAGCCAGTTTGAAGTGTTCACGCTGAGAAAGTGCCAAAATAAAGACACTCAAACTCAGTGTTTGGTGCACAGCAGTTTGGATTCTTCAATGGCTGATTCCAATATTTAGAGAGCGGGGGGGATATGTGCCGATATGACGCCCTTGTGACTAAATGAACATTTGTCTGACGTGAATGTTATTGTCTGCATTGTGGATCTGCTCTCTCTGCACTCGTCAAAGGTGGCTCCACCACCTTTGAAGGTGAAATGGTGAATTTGTTATCCAGTGTGCAGCAGTCACCTGTCTGTTCATCCACTGAATGCTCCTCTATGTTCACCAGCTAGTCGCTAACTGTGTCTGCCTGCTGTTTGCAGCTGGACAGGTAGTGTACGGGGGGGTTAGAGCTTTTTCTCTGGTTTTCTGGATCAGATGAAAAAGATGCTATGAGAGCAGATAAACAATGAGCTGAAACTCCCCATGAAGCTCCGACAACTGACATCCTCACAGTAAAACATCAGTAACAGCAGCTTTAAAGGAACGAAAGCCAAAGTGCTTATTATGCAGGCGGCATTGAATTATTCTATTATTGGATCTTTATTATTGACACATTTACATAAAAAGGACTTTAACGTTGGAGATGAAGCTATCTTTAGCAGCTTCATATGCTTTTAATCCGCAGCAGCACCTGACCAGGTGTTCTGTATGTGAGGCTGTGGGATAAATGTAGAGCAGGTGTGAAGCAGCATGAAACAGGAATACTGGAGCAAATCGTACTTACGTGACGTCGGCTGACTTACGTTCACTGGTGTGTCCTCGTGTGAGCGCGTGTGTGTGTTTTTAGGCCTCACGATCCCTGATAAGCTCAGAGATTCACCGCACAAGTCAAACCCAGATATAAAATATCGATCCTTGTCTGGCAGAGACATTAAAGATATGAGACTGTGTGTGTGTGTGTGTGTGTGTGTGTGTGTGTGTGTGTGTGTGTGTGTGTGTGTGTGTGACGATGCGGCTTCAGCATGTGGGCTTCCGGCATCATAAAGTTGACCACAGAAAACATTGCTCTGTTATAAACCCGGCGGTAAGTTTGCTATAGCTTCGGGTTCACAGGTGTCATTTGGCTGCTAAGAACTCCAAAGAGCGGTGCGTTCACAGCTTTGCCCTGCACGTATTTCACGGCCCACAGCGAGCCGCGCCGAAGCTCCTCTTATTGACCGTTTAAGCTCGTCGCCTCAGGCCAGGGAGAAGCTCCTTCATAGCAAAACAACAACGATTTTCGGGCAGAAAGCGGCCGTCCGACTGAGAGCACGGCCAGCGTTTGGCTCATGAGGACACGGGCAGAGGTGGTGCGGCGCGTGCACCTACGCGACAAACGCAGATGAATGTGCGGCGGGCTTCCAGCACCGCGGACAGCTCCCGCGCTGCTCCAGGATCAGTGGCTGGGCGTGATGCGGGATTTCAGCCACGGTTTAAGGGAACTCTCTCACGGTGCCGATAAAACAGTGTGCAAAGACATCATCCACATGCAAAAGAGTTCGTGCTGCACTCTCATCATGAGGCGCAACCCCCCACCCTCCCGGGAAACCATCACAAGACCACTTGAAGACCCCTCCTCCTCCTCCTCCTCCTCCTCCCCCTCTCTGTGCTATACCCCCCCCCATCCTCCAAAATACCAGCGTCACTGGGAGTAGACGGGGGGAGAGTTATCGAGCCCCTTCCTCACCCAGACGTTCAAGAGAAGTGGCAGAGCCGTAAAATGCGCGAACACTTCGGCTTTCTCGGTTCGGTAACGAGCGTGTCCGAAACTCTCCTCCCTTCCCCGGGGCTGATGTGAACGCACAGGCTGCGTTGGCTCCTCGTCAGACGCTCGTCCAAGACCTCGCAGATATTCAATCGTGACGGATCCGTCCCTCCGCTCCGCTCCGCTCCTCTTCAACGTTCCGCAGCTGACAAGACGGCGCTTCGGCTTCTGACTTTTTTCCACGGAAAACGGGAATCTGGCCGTCTTTCTTCCAGGATTCAACCAAGTTTGATCATACGAGGAGTTTACAATGACAGCCACCAAGGAGCAGCCGAATCAGAGACCCAATCAGGCGCAGCAGGATGAGGTGGGCAATTGGCTTTTCCTTTGACTTGATCCGCAGGTTCCCTCCACTTTATCCCCGCACGTTAGGCTAAACTGTAGCGGGAGACCTGCTCTGCAAGGTCAGTTCATTTCTCAGCATGCAGCTTTATTTGATTGGCTCGAACGGCAGCTGACAGCCGGTTCTGGCCACATACGTGAAGTGAAACGTGTAAGAGCCCGTTAGTTGCCTTTGGCTACTTGCCCTCATCGGCATCAGTTTTGTGCGCAGATGATGAGGCTGTGACTAAAGCAGAGGCTGACTCCAGCCGGGCCGCACGCGCCGGTGCTGAAACAATCAAGCCGCCGTCAGCTGTGCGCGCGGCTCATTGTCAGCTGTCAGGACTGGGTCACACGGATCTTGAAGCCGCGGGCACATGCACCGCCAGTGAAGGGGAAAGAGAGGAGGACTGCGCAGGGCGCATTGTAATTCCGCCGCTGCCTCCTGTCAGCTGCCCCTCGACACCTTGAAAGAGAACAGTGGTGGAAAATCACTTTGTGAGAGGAGGAAGAAACGGCGCTGTGTGCGCATTTCCCTCCCAGACACACTGACTTCGCCACGGGGCGCTGTGTCTCATCTCGGCACCTTGAAACGCTCCCGTCCGACCGCAGGGGTTAAACGATCCCGTTCGAGGCACCTTTCCACAGGTGGCGTTGCGCACTGCAACGCTTTTGAAGGCTTTAAGAGGAATGAGATCACGGTCTTTGCTCGGACTGGCGTGTGCAACTTGACAACCACGCACTTGTGTTTGCGCCAAACCGCCCAGCCTCTGTCACCATTAATTATTGATCTCCCTCCTCTAAATGTGCTCCTTCAGGCACATGTAACCTCCACTCAGGAAATGTGCTTTTCTTATTACGTTGTAGACCAATAACTAATCCTATGAATGATGCAGAATTCGTCCGTTTCACTGTTGGCCTTCCTCTGAGAGATTGCCAAATATATTCTGGGCGCTCTTAATTGAATTCAGCCCTGTAGCCCTATTATTCTAAGAAATCAAAACCTCGGCCTCGTAATTGAGTTTCTGTGCCTGAAATATAAGAAGGCCTCATGAGATGTGGTTGAAATATGATAGCTCGCAGCCTCCAGTGCTCTCTCCTTTATATTTAAAGCTGGTGGATGCTGCTCAGCGGCCCTCAGGCTGTTTAAAAGTCATGTTATTGATTTTATGTGTGAATGGTGTTCACTGTAATTACTGATGATTCAGTCCTGTGTGATCGAGTGTGTGAGCTGCTGCTGCTGCCTGCCGTCGTCGTCGCAGACGTTATGAATGTTTTCATGCTTTTGTGAGTTGCTCGATGCTCTTTTTTGGGTCTAAAGGTGTCCAATAATCAGCAAACAGCTGCAGGATGTCAGTAAAACACTGATTTTTTAAATGGTACATTCCTATTTACAGAAGATAAAGATCACAGAATCTGATGATTGAAGTATTTGTGACTAAAAATGTCTGTTTGCCAACTGTACACAGTCTGAAAGCCTCAGTAAATTTTTGATCACTGTATGCTGGGCAGCCAGTTGAAGATATTGCGTAAGATTTGTGCAGCAGGCTGGCGTCACGTTTGCAAGCATCGGGGGTGAGAGCAGTGCCTTAGCAGAGCCAAAGCTATTACTGTCCCAGGCTCCGTCAACCCACAGCCTGTATACATAGCTCTTTGGCAGGCTCTTAACAGGGTTACTCTTCATCAAAGATGCATGACGATGCTGAGGGAGTTACAAAAGGGGTAAACACGAAGGATCTTTAAATAATAGGTGAAGGTGAAAACCAAGGCCTGGGCCGGTTTAGAGTCTGCAGGGTGGAGGAGCAGTAATTCTCTTCTTCTACTGTTTATGCTTTTGCTACAGTTAAGTCCATTGTTGTTGCATTGAAAGCTCTTTTTTGTTTGTGGTTTAGTGGCAAGAAAATGCCAATGTCTTGCCAAATAAACAACATTAGTGGGAACTGTAAGGCACAAATCCATAACTCTGCAGCTTGAAGATTTCTAGTATTTTTGTCTGGTTGGAGAACTTTGACAGACAGCTCGTTCTTTGTTCTGCACCGGCGCCAGTTTTCACAAAGCTACCAGAAAAACGCATCAGAGGAAAGGTTCAGGTTTAGTAGCAGAGGGTGCAGCAGCAGAGGGCTCGTTTGGTTGAATATTTTGGTCTAGTCTGCCGGACTCATTGATCCGTAATCTGCCTGAGTTTTGTGAAAGTTAGAGTCTTTGTCCCCGACCACGACTCTGACACATCAGCAGTCTGACTGTGTTGAATCCATGCTGCTGTCCGCGGCGCCGGAGCAGCAGACGGATTGGTAATTCATCTCAGTTCCACCCTTTTATCAGTTTCATCCCGAATCTGAAATATTCTTCAAACTATATGCTATAAATACTCAATTCTATACTACACTGAAGCCTGTGTGCTCAACAGAGCAATGTCACCTTCATGATCAAAGTGACAAGCAGCAGCGTGGAGTCACAGAAGAGTCAGAGGATCATAGAGACACACTGCTGCCTGCATTATTCTATAACATGTCTATGATCGTTGAGCAGCGTCCGGGCTGCTGAAAATACACCCGCAGATGAAGCCACCTCTGGAGCAAAATATTTTAGGTGGAGACACCACTACAGTTTGCTGTGGATGCTTGGTGCAGCCTGGGAGTGGAGCAGCTGATGTGAGCGAGGAAATGAACCTGCGCTGACTGCACCACACTCAGCTGCAGCAGGAAGATAATGGGAGATTAAGTTTATCCTGTCGATGTACATACATAAGATTCAGTTTTGAAACGTACGTGACAAAACGCCACAGTGGCGTCGTTAGCGACTGCTAACGTTAAAAAAATGTATAAAGCCTTATGCGGCATCAGTGGGAGCTGCGTGAAGTCTGACTAACTGAAGCTACATTAGCCTCGCCTGACTAAATGGTGGGTGGTTGAGGTGCATTGTGGGAAATGTAGATGCCAGGTAGATTAATGTGTGGAACAGCAGAGCACTCTTTTAATAGGGGTTAAAGGTCAGCAGCTACAATAATAACCAATAACACAGACAGATATTCAGTGAACTCTCAACAGAACACAAACAAATGATGTTACCTGGATTCTTTTAACAACATGCAGACGTGTAGGTTGGAGTTATAACCACGCACAGTCGTTCTTTTTACCCACAAGGCTTTTGTGCTGTTTGCTCATGAACAGACAGCACAGCTTCACTCAAACGCTGGGACTGACGGTAAATGCAGCTCGTTAGGATGAATGTCCTCGCTGGTGGTGCCGTGGTCAGCGCTGGGTGACTGGGTGGAGCCTTTCTGTGTTCACGTCGTCCTCGTGTCGCCGTGGGTTGTCTGGTGTTTGGGTTTCCTCCCGCGGACCAAAGACACGGCACGCTTGGTTGATTGGAAACTCTAAACCGCCAGTCTGAATGTTTTTCTCTGCAGTGTGTGTGATAGACTGGTGACCTGGATAAAAGGATTATAGGAAATGGATGGATGCTTTTTTTAAGAGTAAACCTTCATACAGTCATAATAAAACAGGTGGATACATATGGCTGATGTGACACCACAGGCCAGGCTGACGAGTTCGTCCTGGATGTGAATAAATATACTTAAAGAGAATACGTGCGTAACTTCAGGCAGCCGGCCATGACTGGGAGCACTGGAGCGCTCTTGGCAGCGAAACTATACAGTGTGGCCAATCCCTCTTTAGTGTCGCTGAAAGAAAGAGCTGAGAACAAACTGACTCGTTTGACATTGGCTGGTCTCAAGCTGTGTCGCTGCCTCCTGTAACCACAGACATAATAAAAGCTGACAGAGAGGTTGACCCCTCGCCGTGACCCCGCGGCCAGCCCAGGCTCTGTGTAGTCAGTGGGGTGTGTAGACTGACCGCCGGCCTGTCCTCCTTCGCTTTGTTAATGGAGCTGTTGTTGTCTGTGCTTGGGACAAAAGGCAAGCGTTAGGAAAAATGGATGCCTAGCTTATTGTGAGTAAGAGGAGCGCTTTCACACGCTGAGCTCCTCTGGCCCGGGAAACTGTAATTCACACTAATGGAGAAAATGTCCGGGACACTGCTGCTGCTTCACGGTGGCCTCAGAGAGGGAGGGAGCGAGGACGGGATGAGCCGGGGAAGGAGAAGAAAGAGGAGAAAAGAGTTGTGAGGGATTAGAGATGGAGAAAGGGAGAAATGAGGGGACTGATGAAGAGACAGAAATGCAGAGGATAGAAGGTTAAGAGAGGAAGAGGAGGAAGGAAGGCAGGAAAGTCTCACAGCGTGAATGACGGATTGATTTGAAGAGGATCACGAAGAAGCGGATGACGGGGAGGACGAATGAAGTGAGAAGAGGAGGTGTTACGGCGAAGATGGGTTTGAGAGGACCAGTTTAGTTTTTGTCGCTTCATCGTTGTACCAAAAACGACCCATGTGAGCATTTTCTGATCTGCTGACACGATGCTGAAACGTGGAATAACTGACCATGCAGGTCACATATTAAGTTAATATGACAAACTCGTTAGCAAACAGCAGCTTACTTACACATCCAGCAGTCACACCTGGTAAAACACGTCTTCATGCAGAGTGTAAACGCATCGTGATCGGGTCTGCCTGGAGGTCGTCTGGCTCGCTGTGTTTGGATCTTAGGTGGGCATGAAGGTAATCTTAGACCCGTGTTTCTGCCCACCTGATGAATGGAAGTCTGATATTCACCCTCTTTTAGCTCTGGTTTTGGTCTCCACCTTTTAGCTGCTAAAAGCTTCACTGACTCCTCTCACATCGTTGAGTAAATTTGAGGTTGTGACTGCATGTTTGTGTTGCCTTAGAGCCTTTTTACATCATATGTGAATCATCTTTGAATTACTTCGCTGTTCAAAGGTGCTCTGCAATTAAACTAGCTCGCCATGGCAACTAAAACTGTGGATAGGGGTAAGGTTTTCAATTTGGATCAAACAAACAAACAAACAAACAACGCTTTTCCATCGCAGGCATGATGTGAATGATTCTGCACATCATGATTTGCATCCAGTGCCAGTGCAGCGGTCTGTCTGTCATGTAGACCAGGCAGGACGTCAGGATTGGTGAATTGGGGTCGTAACATGAAGCAGCAGCTCACAGCTTCACATCATTGTGTGTCAGGTTCACATGGAAAGCATCAAAACAAGCAAAGCGCCAGCACTCACAGATAAATGGTCGTCTTATTTACACCAGCCTAATGAAAACAGCACAAATGGCCAATTTATATACTGTAAACTGCTGAGATTCAAACCATAATCTCCATGATAGGATCCATCTGTGGATGAAGCGCCTCCTAATTAAGGAGGTGTGAAACAACAATGACGAGTGTCCCACGCTGAAAGCTAGTGAATGTATCAGACTGAACGCTGCAGGCCGGCCTCGTCACAGACCTACAGTTGAGGCGGAATCACAACCTTCACCTGAACTCCTCTTGTTTAGTTTATGCAAACATCCCTCTGCTTCACGCAGTGTAAGACATGACGAGTCGTTTCCTGTGTTTGTGTCACAGGGGTTCGCAGCAGGTCCTGAGTCTGTTCCCTCCAATGGGAGAAGTGAACCTGAGCTCAGACTATGAGGGTCTACACCCCAAAGTAAATGTTGGACCCGTTTCTCACAAGTCGCATATCTCCCAAATATTCTGCCATTTTTCAGACCAACAAATCAGGAGAAAATGAACTTTGTTTGAGACCTCGTGAGATCTTCCTGTTAGCTCGCAGATAGAAACGAGCTTCAGAACAAGGCGCAAACATGACATTTGTACTGTGTCTGCTGTTGTTTTGGACAAGCAGTAGTTGTTAATAATGCAAAACAGGGACGGAGGGATGAGATGGTCTGTCAGAAAAATGGAAAAATGAACAAACGGTTGTTTTTTCTGTACCGTGGGATGAGATCTGTGAATGTTAAGTGCTGACAAATAACTCAGCGCCGGTTTGCATTCATGAAAAGACAGAACGAAAAAGGCTTTTGGAAATACTATAGCAGCTGATCTGAATTCAGGAGGCGTCTTTGCATGAATGTGGTATAAGGTCATCCTAATAAATGTTCAGCCCACATCTGCACTCGCCTCTCTGAATACTGAGCTAGTTCACAGAGCAGCGCCGTCTGAAAATATCACAAACCTGCTTCCTCACGATTCGCAGACGCAGAAGATTTTATTTGCTTACTGAACTCAGAGGTTTTATTTTCACATTTTTCCATCGACCGTCTGGATTTAGATGTGGATTCATTTCAGTGTTTGTTTGTTTTTCTTGTATCTCCTCCTGCCTCCTTATGCACCGCTCAAAGACACCTGGCAGGCAGCAGCTGTTGACGCAGGAGAGAATTCGACGCTCCTGCATTGACTTTCCTGTCCGACGCGTCCCGGCCGGGCCGGGCGGTGATTCACGCTGGCGACCTTCGTGTCATAAGCTTTCCTCGGTGTCCCGAGGCGACTGGCGCTCCGAATTACCCGACACTGACACATGTTCTATCCTCGAAAGGATTAAAAGGCAATTACAAAGTTTGAGTCATCAGTTGTGACACGGACAGGGGACAGACTGCAGTCAAACCTGAGATAACAGGAATTAGGAAGAAGGAACTGTGTGTGTGTGTGTGCGTGTGAGATAACGCAGGATGGCTTGTAAGTGCATGTAAACGTGGAGGGCAAACACAAACCTCAGGCACCTTAATCCACTCTGATTGTACGGGTGCAGGAGTAACATCACGGCATCTTTTTAGAGCTGTATTGTGTAAATGGATGATTTTTTTTTTTTTTTTTTTCCGTCTGGCTTCAGAAATGCTGGAAAAAATGAAATGTTGCTTCAGGCAAGTTTCTGCAGCCAGAACCTCGGCTCTAATTGAGACGCCATACATCCGCTCTGGCGGTGGGAGTAAGGACGGTTCTGGCTTCACGGCGAGCCGCAGAACTGTCTCCTGAAAGAGAAGAAGAACAAAAGGAACAATTACAACCACCAATGTCCGCAGAGACGTGCGCGACGTCTTCATTTCCTGTGCGTCCCTTCACACAGCTCACAGCGATGGACGGTCTAGTTTGAGTTTCCTGTCGTGTGAAGTCGTGAGACACAAACGCTTTCTGAAGCACAGTTGATTAAATCTGCTGAACTTTATATTTCGTGTTAATTAATTCCACGTGCCATACGCCGTTGGCACAGTTTCTCTCTGACGTTGAACTATAGTGATTATTTTTAGTGTATTCCATGAATAGTGCTCTCATTAATATTGACGAGGTGGCGCCTGCCAGGCCTTTACTCGCCACTAGTTCATCAGCTCTGCTCAGATGAAGTGCAGGAGTGCTTCTGGCAAACACAGTTTTCTGCACTTCTAGGACTTCTAGTAAGCTCTGAGGGCAGGCACGGATCGATTGGACTCCCCGGGGCAGATAATCAAGGCTCATCTGAAAGGGCAGTGATATTGATGGCACTCTACAGATAGACAGACCACCACGTTTATCTGCCGACTCTGTGTACTGTACTCATCATGGCTGCTTAGAGGAAATTAAACAGCCTGTACAGTGTGTGAGTAAGTTCAATCTCAAAGGGAAATTTCTGCTTTGTTTAATGACGTGTATCTCAGGTTTGTAATAACTGAGATCAGGGACAAACAGGCCAAAGATCAGACAGGTCTTGAACAAACGTGTTCGATAATGTAGGTTAGTCAGATGTATTTGTTGTAAACATCCGTCATATTTTGCTGGAATTCGTCACGTTAAGATGATTGAAACTGATCTGTGCTGTCGTGATCAGAGGATCACATCCCTGACATTAATCACTGAAGCTGCATCTTTTCTTCTTAACTGTGACAAACACAAAAACATCAGTCAGATGCATCTCAGTTTCCATCGTGCTTAAGTCAAACTGTACGACAGCAGCCGTGGAAAGTCCAAAATAGTTTGCACAGCCGTGTTATAAACGTCCGTAGTTAGTTTTGTTCACGTCGCTGCAGAAAAGCCGCCATCGCTCCTGTGCGTGCCGCGCTGCTGCTCCCTGCTGTCATCATTCACCTCGTCCTGAAGCTCCTCTCTCCGTCTCTGTCTCATTGTGTTGCTGCTGTCTGCGCTGCGTTCCTGCTCGGGCTGTCAGCTGGTGTCAATGTGTCGTACAGTGAATCAGGAGAGGTGTTGACGATGGGAATACTTCTCTCTGCGGAGCGTAGAAAAGGAAGGAAACTCATGCAACATGCTGTAATGTAGCGCGAGTTACATTTTGCATTTTGAAAACCACCGTTCTTCCTTTTCGTCTTTCTTTGCACGGCACATTCAGCCTGTTGGTGTTTCACTGCAGTGCTGCAGGTAGTTATTATCTTCTTCAGTCTGCTAAAACATCGAGTTTTACCGAGCGAGACTGGCCTTCACCTTACTGACCATAATCACATTCAAAGTGGAGATTAAGTTATTCACCCTGCTGCTTCAAACGGAAGCGTTTAGCATTGAGCGCTGCTTAGCTTAGCTTACAGTTAGAGCACCAAAGGTCAACCTGTTGCCAAAATGGCAGCCTGTTTGCAAAGGTCAGATGCTAACAGGCTCTAGTGGAGAGTCATTGGAGAACGAGTCGGCTCCTTTATGTGAACGACGGGAGTCGGCTCTTTTTCATAGAAATGAACACAGGACAGAATAACAGATTGATCTCATGACGTGTTAAATATCCAGAGACGTCTCACTTTGGTAAAAACATTAAGAAACAAGCATGGTGACACTGAACGTCACACCGCTCGTCAGCATACAAAACAAAGTGCAGTTCAAATAAAACGAGCATTAAGCATGTTAGAGGTATGATGTTTTCACGTCATTTAAGGCTTTTAAACCAAGAATAATTCAAAGTTTTCTTGAAATGTAAAGGTTTGTTTTACTGTGCATGGAATAATTTAAGTGATATATGAGCATACACACCAATGATAGGTCAACACCATGCTGAACTTGGCTGGGTTATAAGAGTCAGAAGCACTAAATGAAGGGCTGAAAAAGGCGTTTCTCCTCGCTTATCTGAGCCAAATGATCTGGACTCTCCATCGCTGACAGGCTTCCTCACTCCACCCCCCCCAGATGTGAACCACACAAAGCCCATAACCAACCACCTCTGACATATTCTCCTAATTCATCGAACCATCCATCAGTTATTGAAAATTAAAATGCATGACTCACTCTGCATTCAGGCCACAGTGCAGCAGATTTCTGAGTGTGTTCAGCTCTGTGGAGTCTTGCATTAACCTTGTGAGCTTCAGTCAGTCACGAAACGTTCTGCTGTCGGCCTCGGCGTTTTCACGGCTCACTCAGACAAACACCTGTTACACTTCTCTGTCGACTTGTTTTTGAAACTGACATTTCATGAGTCAGTCCTCACAATTGAATCCATTCTCCTCTCATCTGTGTCCTTAAAGTTAAGCATTTCTTCAGGGCTGCCAGCACACGTGCATCTGTGACTGCCAACAGATTAATGATACTACTAACAAGCATTATCTGCGTATCTGCAGCCTGTCATGTCTGATCCCTCCATTGTTGTCCAAACGCTATTTAAAACACACCCGTGACATGTTCCTTCATCACCATGAACACACACTCTGTGGTTTATTCTGACTCAGCCTCACAAACAGCGTCCTGCTGCTGCAGATCCTCTCCAGAGAAGCGCTCGTGCATTAATCCGCAGCTGAAAATTAATCACCAACAAATGCTCCATTTCCTCCTGTTTGAGTAACATTTGTTCAAAACTTCAGTGCCGTTGTTTCAGGAGATTACTGAGCTTTTTTTAAAAAAAAAAATGAGGCGATGTAGCCGCACGTAGCACTGCGAGAGATTTGGTGTTTGTTGACACGAAGAAAATTAAAGAATGTCAACTGTCCTTTATGGCTTTGTAAGGTGGAAAGTGCTACTCTGTCATCCTAACAGCTGATTGGATGGTAGCATTGATGAACAACCTTCAGTCTACCTGTCTGACTAACCTCCATGACCATATCAAACATGTAAAGGTTGTGTGTAGCTTGCCGTGGACGAGGTGGAAAACTTGTCGTTACGTTGTCGCGGTTGGAAACATCTCTCGTGTCTTTGGCGTCAGCTGCTGCGCTGACGTGGAAAGTGACATGTTTGTTTTGCCTGAAATGACTCATGTTTACATTTTTCTGAAAAGTGATCTCTTGTGTTGACTGTTGTCTTTCTGCAGCAAAGCAGAAGCAACATAAAGATCAGCATCTTTCCCCACAGACTCGCTGCACAGCAGGTGTTTTTCCAGTCATGTGTCACATGCACCAAGCAGAAAGGTGTATCCTCACACTACAAGTCTACTTCCTGTTTGTTATCATGCTTAACTACAAAGATTGTGTGTTGGGCTCCGAGTGGTGCCAAAACACTCAGTAATGTGCCTGCTGTGCAGACGTGGACGTAGGACTGAAGTGGCTGCAGACTTTAAGCAAAGGTATGAGAAATCAGAGGCTGCTGAAGAGCCTCTGTGGCAGAAAGCCCACCTCTAAATCCTAAACTGCTCTCATGAATCATTTTTAGAAACGTTCATATACATTATGGAGACACTGACAAACAGTGCGACCCTGATGAAGGAGGGCGAAGTGTTGCTCAGTTTATGGATGTTTTTCTTCCTACCCAGGTCCACTCGTTTACCAGCTTCCTCCCCTCTCCGCCTCTCCATCCCCACTAATTCCCTCTCAACTAGCAATTTTATAGCTCGGCGCCCGCTGAATCCTCCAATGTCACCCTATAGGTACGACAAACACACAGCGCCTCATTCAACCACACACAGAGAGACAATTTCCTGTCTTCACTCAGACACGTTCAGCTCCATGTCAATGAGCTTCTGTTGCCTTTGCTGCCGATGTCAGGTTCTCCTTTCAATTTTTATTTCTCCAGATAAATGAGATTTGTTTTTGAATTGGGAGGAAATGGCTAGAATCTCATCCACAGCCTGAGGAATAATTTGCCCACGAATGTAGTCAAGTGTGTCTAATTGCGTTCAAATCAGAGGTTTGACTGCCAGGGACAGACAAAGGCTCTGGCACCCAACATGCAAATGACTTAGAATCATGTTTCTATGTGCAGAGAAAATCACACATAAAAGATGATTAATGGAATTAACTTTATTGTCCTGTGTGTCTTAACATACCGTAGGTGGTGGAGCTCAGATTTGTCGTCTGTAAAGGTCTGATGCAGATGAAAACGTTACGTTAAACCCTCTCGCTGCCTGCGGTCGACGTGGAAAGATCTGACTTTGCTTCCTTTTTGTGCGTCAGTGGCTTCAGTGAGGCCAGCGTCAGAATGAAGAAACCTTACAATACGAGAAAGCCTTTCCAAATGCCTTCAGGAAAAATTCACACAATCTGAGAACTGATTAAAAACCACCCCCTGTGCCCCCCCGGACTGATCCAAAGCACGTGTCGGCTCTTAGAGGATTTTAAAAGTCTCCATGCAGCACGCTTAACGCAGGTCTTCAGAGGTTTATTTATTTATTTATTATCAAACACGCATTTGCATCATCTCTGTTAACCCCACAGCTGCAGAGAATATGTATCAGCAGTCAGCTCTCATTACGCTGAGAGCAGCTTGATTCACAGTGACAGACACTTAAACAGTCTCAATGTAGATGGAACATTTTATCGTTAGCGTCACCGTGGTGGAAACCTCAGGAGAGCTCAGGAGACGCACAGCAGCTACCATTGGTTTAAAAAATGGAATATGACATGTTTGGTATGTACCATTCAAGTGCTGTATGTAGTGTAAGGCACAGCTGTACCTCATATTTTATACGTCAGCGCAGCCTAAATGATTATTTTGTGTTGCAATTGCAATTTTGAAAGAATGTGATTTTACAGACCATCAGCCGACTGCCACATTAACTAACTAACTAACCTGAGCACCGTGACTGGGTCAAACAACAACCAATAAATCAAGGACAGATTGACACCTTAACAGCTCCACGTTTGACTCTGCAGAATCCCGGGGTAAGCAGCCCCCCCTGTCAGGCTAAAGTTGACGTTAGCTTCAGCAGCTTTTGTTTGCTCACGGTGACACAGCGTTGTGACAGTAGTATGACGTGTCTCAGCATCGTGAATGTATTTTAACATCGTCAAGTAATGTCAAGTTCACCAATTAATGTAATAACAAATGTGCAAGTTTCCAAGTTTGTTGATACACCGAACGCCTCAAATACAGGCCTGAAAAGTTAAAGTGCGGTCGCAGCACTGGTCTGTTCAGTACTGTACTCTGTACCCAGCAGAAAGCGGCGCCCTGCAGAGGGCTGCCCTCTCTCGTTGCTGCAGTCGGGACCTCTTAGCCTCGCACACCGAGGGCTCGGCGTGAGCGTCTTCCTGTGCCACAGCCACGCACCCTTTCAGGTCGACTATTGACAATCAATGCTGAGTTTGAGTTTCCTGAACTCCCGCGTGTGCAGGCTTAACTCTGCTTTTCAACCTCGCTCTCTCTCTCTTAACCTCATTGTTTGTTTGAATTCTGCTGCTCGACTTTTCGCCTCTGACTGTTTTTAATTCACTCCGTTATCGTCGTGTCACTTAAGGCGCTCGCACAGCGCAGGTGAAGGCTGAGCGAGCTGCTGGCTGATGGTTCAGATACATCCTCACATTACTTTTTAATAAGCCACAGATTGTTACGCGCATTTCCCCGAGGAAGACGTGCAAGTCTGCAGTTTGGTGTGATATAACGAGGTGTGTGTTTTCATCTGCTAACAGTTTTACTGCAGAAGCAGAAGCACAAGTGCTTCAGTGCTGCAGTCAAATACCAGCAGAGGATGCACACGGCAGCGTAATAACCTACAGTCACAACTGTGGAATTGATACCAGACACAAAAGAGATTGAAATACTTGTGTTTTGCTGGCCTGTACGCTGCAGCCCTTCTGTTAGATCTTTCTTACGTTATTAACGAGTCAGCAGCACATTCTGTAGAGACTATAATCAGCAAAGCAGCAGCAGTTAATAAGATAACAACAGAAGATAATGTGAACTAATCTTGTCCTCATTTTTAGAAGCTTATTGATTCATGACAATAACATGACTCCTCTTCACTGCGAGGCCAGCAGCGTTCAAAGAAACTGAAGAAGAAGGATGAAGTTTGTGTTTGCAGAGGTTAACGACATGCGTTAGGCGGTGCAGGCTTTTTCACTCTGACATGTAAATTTGAGGATATTAGTGTCACGCTCTAACTAAAGAGATTTTACAGATGTTTAAACGGGTTAACGGAGACTTTAATAAATGTGTTAAGAGCTCATATTTCATTTTCTATGCAGCCTTGGATGTTAGACGTGTGACTGTGGCCTTTAAAATGGCTCTTTAGCAGTATGTGGTTAGCATTCATGAAGCATTTACAGAAGGCCTCTTTAGTATGCCGTCCTTGTGGAGCACAGCTTGCTTTATAGATTGCATTACCTTCACTTTCTGTATTTCTACCAGCTTCTTATTGGATGTTTGGAAATATTTTTGAAATACCAGGAGCAAACTGCATGTTTTCAGCACATTTTCCAGTAGCTAATGTCGTGGTTGTGTATTGCTAATCTCAGCGTTCATATTAATATGCAATAATAGCTTTGCGCTGCTGTGCGAGTCGACAACCTTGTGTATCTGAAACCAATATTGCGGGGACAGTGACTAATTGAGAATTATCTCACACGGACCAAAGGCCAGTGGCAGCGTCCTTGAGGGCAAGGCCGATAATGCTAAATACAATACGATGACAACATGGAGCTAAGCTTGTCGTTTCCTATTATCCAGTGGATCAATTTCAGATTTTAAGCCCGGAGACCCCAGCGCGGCTTTGGCTGTGGCTGTCAATGATTGGCGAGGCGGTGAGAAACGGTATTTCATGGGTAAACAAAAATAAGCCCGTACAGATGGCATTATTTTTTTATCTCCCCCTCTGACCTGCTGTCTTTGTTAAAATGGCTCGGCTTCGGCTGAAATGCTGCTTGTCATTTGTCACGCTCTCTCCAAGGTCAGGGTCCAGGCGAGGGGAGGCTCACAGCTCTATAAATAGCCTCCTACAGTGGGCTCGTTGCATGTGCGTTTGTGCATAAACACACATGTGTGCACAGTAATCCGGTGGGGAATAAGCTTATTAGCAGGAGTTTGATGAAGATGGCAGGGGTCTTAATCAAACATCTCAAAGGCAGCATTAGCATTCTGATTTTACATAATGTTGTGTCGCTGTCTCCCTCTGAAAATTAAATGTAGGCCAGTAAATACAATGAGTGTGTAAGCGCTGAGAGGTGTGTAGCATTTTCAGCTCACGTCCGGATGCACACACGCCTCCATGACTGTGTTATAGCTTATTACATCTGTGGTGTTTTTTTAAGGTCTCCAGCTGAGGGAGAGGAGGGTGGGAGCAACCGCGCCCCTGTCCAAAATGAAAAATTTTGCATTAAAGGGACAGAAACACAGCGAGCACACCTTTCACAGCGTCCCCGCTAACCCAGCACAACAGCAGACTGATCGCACAGTACACACAATGCAGTATAAGTACTGTGAATGTACTGTGAGTGAACTGAGTCAGTGCAGCTCCTCGTCTGCCTGCAGTCGTCTTCTCTCTCTGCTCTCATTATAATCTTGCTGTAGTAATGAAAGCCAATGTTATTTTTTACGTTGGCTTGTTTTGCCTCGGTTTCGGGGCCGCTCGCGCTATTTCAGAAACAGATGATGTGATTAGAGGAAATGGCTTCGGTTAGCCCACAGCTAAAGCCCAATGACGGCCGAGGGACTGCTTTGCAGCAATCAGGGGGGTTTTTCTCGATCGTCCTCTCGTCTGCTTTACCGCTTTATAACACAGATGCCCTCCTGACGTTAATTATTTAAAATATTATGGAGTCATCTCACCGTGACTCGGATACTGCGAGCTGAGACTGCAGGCGGACGCTTTGACAGGAGCACGACTCGGCCTGTGGACACCTTTGTGAAGTGTGTGAGGATGTAACCCTGATGTCAGCGGGATGGTATTACTGCTGTTCACTCAGCTCGGCCCCTCGATCCTTCTCCAGCAACAAATGTGTCCCATCATTGCCTGTGGCCTGCTTGACCTCATGAATAATTGATTGTATTGATTGAGTGTGATGCTGTTTGCTCCAGAGACAGACAGGTAGAATTACAGTCAGTCAGTTTAATTAAATGAGGGCTCTAATCGTTGTCCTGGTTGCATAAATGAATAATAACTGATGGGAGTAAAATAAGAGGCTGGAATACGCAGACGTGTAGTATTTCTGGAATTTGGACACCGAGATTCAACAGAGCCTTCGCTTTCTGTGACTTGTTCTAACCCTTTGTGTGGAGACCCTCAGGAGGGACGAGAAAAGGGATGGAGCTCACACCAGAAGCGAGACATCAAGCACCGTTCAAGCATCCGTCCTTGAAAAGACACAAGTTTCGACCTCCATATTGTCCTCAAAACCAGCTGCCTCGTCAGCAGCATGGAGGGACATCAGACAGACGAGTGACGGATGTCAAACACGCCTCAAACCGTGTGGCTTTCTCTTCAGAATATTCTCAAATTGGTTTGCTAAATTATTGTGTCGCGGTGAAGCCTGATCCCTGTTTGGGTGAAGGAAACACTGCGTTCATGTGGCGAGCTGAGTGGCAGGGAGGCGGGCGGGGTGGCAGTGCAGACTGTGACAGAGGCGCCTCCTCCAGCAGTGTGCAGCAGATTCAGGTGCCTCTCAACACCGGGAAGCGTCCACGGGAAAGCAGCGCACTGATTGCCTCAGTCCCTTCTTTTCCAGCCGAGTAGCTGTGATGTGGAAGTACATTTTGGTTTGTGCTACGTCAGCGCGTTGGTTCGTGCTACTCTCCAGCTGGGTGTACTGTTAGCACACTCAACACCTCCTCTGGTATCACTGTCGGCGCCTTTGTTGCATTGACACTTTGACATTTAGACATATGCGTTAATGCAGTCGGCGTAGATATGCCACTGACGCCCGAGCACTTTACACAGACTCTTTGTCAGGTGTACTGCATGCAGCCTATTGTGCTGTGCACACCGTGATACGCCGACAGCTGATGATTCCCACGCACTGCACAGACATACGGTTATAAGTGGAAACGTGACCAGCGCTGACTGTCAGACACAGACTTCCTGTTGTGATATTGAGTATGGCAAAGAGTATTCAGAGCCTTTACAAGTACTAAGTAAAAGTAAAAGTACTGATACCACACTGTAAATTACTACAAGTAAAAGTCCTGCATTCCAAACCTTACTTGAGTGAAAGTATGTGTATTATCAGTAAGTAAAAGTACTCAGGTTGCAGTAAAATGTTCCCTGTCAGTGTTTTTCTCTCTGCTGTTTGTGGATTCATATCACTGCTGTGGATGTTTGAGCTCATTTCTTTAGATCCTGTTGGCCGGTTAATCTGCAGAAATGCATCATATTCTAGAAGATCGTCACATGTTTGTCCTGTGAGAACCACGTATCTCTAAGACGTTTGACGAGCTCAGAAAAATAGGCTGTTTTCAGCTTTGTGACGACGCTTTTTCAGCTGATCCAAGAGGCTTTCTGAAGACTTTATTCAGTTTTCTTAACCCATGAAGGGTTCATCCTTCAGTTTATCAGGAAGCTTCAAAATCACCAAATCTGGACATACATGGTTTTCACTGGACAAGAGCGGTATAAAAGCTTTAGCTTAGTGGAATGAAAAGTAGAATATTTGCTGCTGAGATGTAGCACAGTAGAAGTGTAAAGTTTCATAAAATGGTAATACTGAGGTAAAGTAAAAGTACCTTTAATTTCTACTGAATTGCAGTACTTGTACTGAGCTGACTGGTGGAGGAGAATGGGTGGATGAAGAGGTACTTTTACTGGAACAGGCTTTCATCCTGGTACTTTTTCTGTGAGGCGCAGAAAAGTGAAGGCGGTGGACTTTCTGCCTCTCACTGCTCAGCCTGTTGGGTTTATTTCTAACCCTGAGCGTCCCTTTGTGGCACACTCGCACCTTTATGTGAAGGAAATGAACACATTTTTAAAGCAGAGGGACAGAATATGCTCTCAGGGAACAATTTGAGCTGGAAATGAAATGTGCCTCATTAAATCATCTTAATGTGGGAGAGTAGAGGTTTGGGTAACACTCATTAGCAAGTCTTTTGTTTGTTTGTTTGTTTGTTTTAAAAGCATTTTTGACTGAAACAATGACCGCAGCTCTTATTGGTTGTAAAAGAGCTCCCGAGGGCCCCATCCTGTCCGCCAGTCTCATGGATTTCTGTAGAAAAGCGTTTCCTGGGACGAGGGTGGAGCGGTGGCGATAAAGCCCGGCTGTGGTCCCGTTCCCTCTGCTGGCTAACCGTTTATCAAGGCCCGCTCTGTGCTTCCTCTGTAATGAAACCCAGCGGGTCAAAATTCTCTTAGTGGTTCCATCATTGCTCATAATTGAGTTAATAAATTGAGGATGATGATTCAAAAGTGGCTAAATAGGAAATTGGGGGAGAAGACGAGATAGAAAGTGAAAAAGAGCCGGAGAAAGAATCTCATGCATGGAGGCACAAGGGCAATTTAGAGACGGCGCCAGTTTTCAAGGACACGTCAGCGTTTTGTGGTATTAATGAAGTGAGCGGCGGCCCAAGTCGTGATAATAGATCAGTCCTACGACTCCAGCGGGGGCTGTGGGGGACGTAACGCTGAGACCATGTGCGTCTGCGGTCACGGTGTCAGGAAAGAGCCGAGCGCGCCCTCGTGTCCACCTGTTACTCAGTCTGACGACATCAGCAGAAAACGAGCGCTAAACAGCCAAAACTCTGTTCGATCCGGGTCGTAGCTGCTGGCTCTGTCTTCCTGTCTGCTACTTTGTGGTCTGTGAGAACTAACATGAGGTGCTTCAGTCATAATTGGCTCATCAGTCAGTATGTGTGACGTCTCCAGTCTCGACTATCAGCTGAAGAAGCGAGCTGCGCTGCTTTTAAGCCGCCGTGTGAAGTCGTTAGGAAATGGATTTCAGAGAAAATCAGACAGATGTGAGGAAAGCTTCTTTGTGAAAGCGGAACCCAGCTCTAATTGGCAATCATTTCGCTCCCCCTCCCCTCCAGCCAGGGAGCCAGAAATCACTGTATTTCACCTGCAGGGTTTTGTGGGTAATTGAGGCAGGAGATGCTGCAGTGAGGAGGAATTTACAGTGGTGGGGGCTTAATTCACCTTATCAGAAGCAGCAGATTTGGTGGAAGACCCAGTTTGAGAGGCTCTAACGCAGGGACTCAGATGGAGTTGCAGGCCAAAGCTTCACAAGCTCTCCCGGAGCTATTTCAGTGCAGATGATATCACAGAGCGCGCTCGACCGTCACTCCGAATGCTCAAATCGAGCTTTTCTGCGGCCAGTTTGACCGTCGGACCCCTCGAATGCAAATGCCCGCTTTATTCTTTATCTGCAAAAGATGTAGCAGCAGCTCCGTCTGAGGGTCATAACACAACATTCAGCTCAGCTGCACGGAGTGCGACTGGTGGGTTAGAAGGTGTGATTCAAAGGAGAGGCTGTCCATTGAACCGTCCAGTCTTTCAGCACTGAAGCTCAAATCAGACCCGGCGAGCGTCGTTCTTCAGACTTATGGCGTCGTCCACGCAAAGCCTGTAAAGTGTGCAGGCGATTGGGTTGAAGCGTCAGTGCGACCCGTGCTAACAGCGGCCGCCGGCAGCACCGCGACGTGTGGCGTGGACCGTGCGTGGTCGAGTTAACCTCTGAGCAAATGTTTAATAGACTTACATTCAGCATCCGTCTCCTCTCCACCCTGACCTCCGTCTCTCTCGCTCTTTGCAGGACCTGGGTGGGGTGAGTCCTCCTCAGAGGAACTGGAAAGGGATCGCCATCGCTCTGCTGGTCATCCTGGTGGTCTGCTCCCTCATCACCATGTCTGTCATCCTCCTCACACCAGGTAACACCCGGCGGCTGTGCTTGTGCTCCGCTCTTACGTCTGCTCCTGCCTCTGCTCCTCCGTTCAGACTTTGTCCCGACATCTTTCACAAGTCTACACAAAGAACGACCGACTGACACATCATGCGAAAATAACTTTGCATGACACTGAGGCATTAAAGCTGCACTTATCAAGATTGACTCTGTGTGATGATGTGTGAAGGGGATTGCTCACTGACAGTCACCAAACCCTCGGTTCCCCTCAGCTCTGCACAGCTGTTTAGCTTCTTTTAGTTCATTATTTTGCTTTCAGGGCCCACAAATTCAATTTTGATCAAATTCTGCAGCCTGTTCTGCGAGCAAAAAGAGATTTTGATTCAAGGACTTTGCATTTGATGTCAACAAGAGTCCACACTGCTGTAAACATGCTTAAAATTCAAGCTTGAAATAGACCTAAAAGCCAGTGGATCAGCAGATTATCGACCTGAAGGAGGCGTCAGAGTGGTTCAGCCCTCCTCCAGAATATCTGGAATATACTGAATGCTGACAGTGAGACCATGTGTCAAACCCAATAAATGAAGATGCTGCTCATGTTCATGACTCCAGATGAATGCTAATGCTCCTGTAAATAGGCTAACGTGTTAGCCATATCAACTTTAAAGGCCATAATATGTCAAACATGTCTGATTTTTAGCAAAACAAAGCAAAAAAACAGTTTGATGCAGCTTTAAAATGTTGTGCTCTGTCTGCTACACTGAGCACCAGGGATACCCACACTTCTCCAGACTGGTTTTGGACCTGTGAGACCCCTCAGACCTCTAACCCGGTGCCTCTACGTCACACAGTGCTCTGATCCAGGCAGCTGATGGGTAGTTTTTGGTTCTTTGAATATCATTGTTCACTGTATACCTACAGAAAAACCTCACTGCTGCTCAGATGTGCAATCATCACAATCCACTCCCCATGCAGCCACACTCTCCCCTGGGGTATTCCACGGTTGGTTAGACTTTCATTGCCTCCATAAACAAACATGCTGTGTGGAGTTATAAAGGGAAGCCAATATGGCTGACATTCAAAATGACTTGGCCCTCCTATTCAGCTCACAATCAGCAGCTGTCCTGTTCAGAAGGAGCTTACGATTGGCACGTTTTTTTCTGCTAAAGGCGTAACATTTCATAATTAAAAATGAAACATTTCCAGGGGCAACACTGGAACAGCTTGAGGATTTTCGAGCCTACTAATGATCATGTTAATGAACATATGAAATGCCACACGGAGGAAAAAAAAGGGTTCCGTGTGCATCTTTTCATGCACACGGATGTCTTTGTGTTCAGGTGCCTTTATGCAAATCTGGATTAAAAGGACACTCAGCGCACCTGTCCACCGAGCACATGTAAACATCCAGCTCTTTCATTTTATCCCTCAGGGAGAACAACACGTCCTCAGTGAGACAGAAACCCGCTTTAAAACTGAATCTCAAAGATGCTTTCATCAGATTTCAGCCACTGAGGGCAGAAGTGTCTGCGCTTTTCTTTGACCTTTTTGCTCTGCTTTGGTCTCCACCAGCTCCTGAGACAAAAATCTGATGTCATATTGTTTACGAAGACACGAGGGAAATCATTTTGTATCTGTTATTTTATGTAATTATTCTCATAATTCATGCAGCTGCTGTATAAACTTTCCCTCTGTTGCTACATGGATGGCGGTTTCTCATAATATCTTGACATGATTTCAAACTCTGATCATAAAATTCTGGAAGCTTCCTCCTCATGCGAGTAACACCCGATCCTAAAAAACAATAAAAAGCTGAAATATTTAACTTTGGACGGAAATGTTAGCGCTGCTGCTGTTCTCTGTGGACTCATCCACTGAAATGACATCAGTTTACCGTCCACCATCTGCCTGAATCCATGTCAGCGCAGCATGATTGCTGTGTAATTGAACTGAATTTGAATTTAATTAATTTTATGAGTCAGGGTTTGTGCCGACGTTTGTTATACTGGCCGTGATTCCTTTCAAAAGACGTGAATACATGTCATAAACAAACATTTTTGACAAGGATTGCTTATATTTGGCTATTAAGGAATTATATTTCGCACATTTTACAGCTGAAAAATCAACTTGTGGGCTCTCTGTTGACCAAACGATTGTTACTCATTGCCTGAAATAGATGCTCCTGAGATCTTTGATGAGTCAAAATCAATCAATAATATTGGCCCTGCTGATACATATTAGACTCCATCATTGATATGAAGATGAAAGATTTTTAATATTCTGTGGTGCAACATAAAAATGTCCTGTTTTATTTTCTCATCACCTGTCCTGGTAACTGCACCTGCACTTCCTGTTTAGAGAGTAACACACACACACACACACACACACACACACACACACACACACACACACACGGTGGTGTATCCCCAGGATGCTTTTTCAGCCCAGTGTCGCTCGGTTTGAGGGCCGACTTTGTGTTGATGGTGCTCTGATGTGGGGAAAACATCTCAATCCCAAGGTCGGCTAATGCTGATTGACTTCATGTGTGCTAGACAGCAAACTGGCTTGAGAGGTAGACTTGATGTTTGATAAGTGGAGCGAACTTCACATTAACATGAAAAGTTAGGCAACTTAACAATTCACGGCTTGTTTTTGCAGCTGACAACCAAGCTGGCAGCGACACCAAGCTGACGGTGGAGGATCTGTTCAAACCTGAGTTCAAGGCCCACGACCCGGACGCCAAGTGGATCAATGGTGAGTAACTCTGCACCTGCTGGGATTCAGAGCGTCCCCGTTCATTTCCTTTGCTGAAAAGGATGAAATGCACAGAAAACTGCAGCGTTTTCACACAATGACCGTCGGCCTTGACGAGGTTTCTGCGACCGTGAAGATATAATTTGAAACTGGTTGTGATGAAGCTTGTTTTCAGGCTTTTCTGCCTCCATAGAACAACAGAATCAGCACCAATGACGAATAGTTGTTATCGCTCTTGAATTATTCACCGACTTGAGTGACAGCCCGCTAAACTGCTGACATTTCTTGTCTTCTGCTCCATGTTGCTGTACATGTATTTATCCAAAACACACCTCCACTCGTACTTGGCACGACTGACATTTCGAGTTCTGAGTGTGTTTTGCAAAAGCAAACAACAGCGCTGCTTTTGTTCGGTGACATCTCTCTCTGCCGCTTCTCCTGCTTTGTAATTGAGGCTCACTGAAACAGCAAGCAGACAGTTCAGTCTTTAACAGGCTGCCGTGCTTCGCCCCAGCTTTACCTCGCGTGTCGTTATGCAGATTCAGGCGTTTTTAGATTTATTTTCCCTCTCCTTATTTACATTGTATTGATTCCTTATTTGCCAGAAGGGGATCACATGTTAAGCCTGGAAGGCTTTGGCTGGAAATAAACCACATCAAGTGAAGTGCAAGAGAATCTGATTATGGTTTGCTTAGGGGAGGGAGAAGATAACGATACCTCGGAGGAAAAGGATGGACAGGATTGTGGCGGCCCCGCTCTCCGTCTGTCTCCTCTCCTGCAGATTAGTCTGTTTGTTTTGGCTTTCCTCTTCGTTGCCCATCAACTGCGTGACTCTCAGTCCACGCCTGAGGGCGAGGGAAAGAGGCGAGGCCTTTCTGTCCATCAATATTTCATTCCCGGGTGACATTTTTCCACTATCTTCACAACGCCATCTCATTCCCTGAGCTGACCTCGGGCTAGACAGAGAGAGCCGCGATGTTGTGCGATGAGGCAGTCAGAAAAGTCAGCTTTATAGGGTGGTTTGTGGATGGATGGGGCAAAATAGACCCCAGACAAATGGGAGAAGATAACAGACAGACGGGCGAGAGGAAAGATTGATCACTAGGATTTGGAGCAAAAATGAGATTTTTTTCCCTAAGTCAGAGGCTTTGGAGGTTTTGTTTGAGAGTCTTTCCTCTCTGTCTACATTAGAGATCAGCTGAGCGGGCATGTCATGTGATCGGACCAACAGTCGAGTGCAAATTGGGTGCAGTGACACGCAGATGACTGTATAACTTTATTTACACAGAAATTTTTGAACAGTCCCTACTTTTAAGACGACGTCAGCTTCATAACTGCAGAGGATGACGTGAAAGAGAACATACACATGAACGTGAACTTAAAAACATCAGTTCTTCATCATTAACGTCTGGTTGATCAGGTCAAAAGTCACAGTGATGATGCAGGTTATTAAGTTTCTCTGGAAACTGATTCATCTTTTCACCAATGTATGTAAAATAACGTATATTTTGATGATATAATTTGGAATAATAAACTTGCTACACGACTGTTCTGGAGGAAGAAATACTGAATTAACACACGTTTTTTAATGGCAGCACTCAGACAGCATCTGTTACGATACAGTATCGTATATTAGCACATAATAAAACACAAATATCGCCGTGATTATTAAAACGGCAACATGTCGAGATGATCCTAGATGAGTGTCGGGTGCAAGAACTGATCTAATTAGTGCAGCTACATAAACAGCAGTCGATGTTAGTCAGCTCCTCCACCTCAGTCAGTTCTCACCAGAAAAACGACCGTATAGGTCGACCTTGCAAGTACGACCCGTATTTACTGTTATGGTTAGGCTGTAATTATTACAGGAGCAGGATCACAAGTCGTTGGCCTGCTCAGTCGTTCAGGTGTGTGGATGCTCAGTCCTTCACGCTGCACGTTATGCTATAAAACTCATCAGATGTAAACCTACACAATGCAACGCGTCCACACTTCCGGTGCGGACAGGAAGTCTAAAGACTGCAGCGCCTCAGATCAATACCTCCTGGTCAGTTTGTAACAGTGTGATCAGTAGTAAAAGGCAAGTGTGCAGTTTCTGAGCGTGAACGTAAAGTTCTTGGATAGGTTACTCCAGTCTGATGATTAGTCAGATGAAGTGCATCATTAGGGATTAGATGTGCTGCTGAGAGCGCTGTGATTCATCGGCACACCCCCATCTCTCTGGTAATAGAGCCAGTTTTTCACAGGAAACTGCTTCTTTGAAATGCCTCACCTCTTTAAACACGGTGATGATGATGACTATAACCTCCAATTATCTGCAGTTTGGACGGGTGAATTAGCATCTTTTGATTGGACCGTGCATCATTTAATCAATCACATCGGTTAACACTGCAATTAGATTATAAATAGCACATTTATTCTCCATTTTTTATGCTGTTTCAGACAAATCTGCATATTTGCTATCCGTCAGTAAGGCGACCATGTGCAGTGTCACCAGGCTGCAGCGCTGTCTGACATTGCTGCAATGTAACATGAACTTCATTGTCATTCTGATGCGGTATGTTATTCATGAAGATCTGTACCGAGATTAGAGCGAGACATCTGGTTAATGTCGGGCACGTGTGCAAAAAATGGCGTGCATCGCCTTCTCCAGCTGTTGTGAGTGCACATCGGTGTGTGCGCCTGTTTTTCACCCTGATGTATTGACGGAGAAAGTCACATTCAGCTGCCGCCACATGATCCAGCGAGCGTCACCGTCCATCAGAGCTGACGCAGGCCCCTCTGGCAGGCTGGCGCCCTGAGTCCATCACTGACAATCTGGTGAGAGAGGGGCTTCGTATTGTGCTCGCGCTGGCTTGGAGAGTTGGCCAGAAACTGTTCAGTCAACAGAGAGTCAGTGAAGTGGGCAAACACTTTAAGATAACTCAAGACAAAATGTATTCTAAATATCCTCTGAAACACTCCCTGTTCCTTCAGCAGCCGCTCTCTTCAGCTTTCACATTAGTGACTGTTTATGGCTCGTCATGCTACATGTTGTGTGTAAGAGTGTGTGACAAACAGCGTCCCTTGCAACGTTTCTGCTGTTGGAGCCTGAAGGTGCATTCAGAAGATGAGTGGATGCGGGTTCCCCGAGGCAGACGAGCTGAGAATATTTCCACCTGAGCTAAAAGTTATTGTATTAGAGAGAAGAAGTAAAAGGCCACACGTCTTCCTGCCTGATGGCTGACGACATGTATCAGTGTTGGAGAGCAGCAGCAGGCCTGTATCCTCACCACCCACCTCCCGCCACATGTGGATTTTCTTGCTCTTTACACTCCGTCATCTGACCTCCTCCTTTGCGCCTGTCATAGTTGCTGTGGCCACTAGAGGTCGCCGTCTAAAAATAGCTGTAAATGTGGGTCAGATTGACCTACTTACAAGGTCAGTCAGGACTTGAGGAAAACATGGGACGACTGAAGTTTTTAATGAGGTCTGAGATCAGTCAGAGGCTGAGCTGTTACACACAAACCACACACACACTGTCAGCGTGTTTGGCGCTAGCTCGCTAAAGCTAGCTGCTGCACAGCTAACGTCAGAGTGCAAAGTGATGCAAGGTGACATTACGCTTCAGTCTGAACATTTATGGTTCAGTTTCACCATCTCAGCAGCTCTGTGACAAAAACTAAAACATAACATGCTCAGTAATCCAGCGCTGAACTCTCACAGCCCACCTGAAGCATCTCTGGGCCACTGGCTGCAGGTTTGTGTAAACTGGATTATGTGTCATCACGGCTCGTTTGGAAGCCGCTCATTGGTCCATTGGTGCGATGGGGGAAACCTCCAATGCAGACATGCTGAGAACGGATTGTTCAGTGACATACGAAGATATTTTAAGTGTGAACGGAGTAATTGAACTGTTTTTGTGGAAAGAAACATATCAGAGACAAATTATTAATAAACACAGATTATTTTAAGTCTTAAAATATGTCTGAATGAGAAGTTTTAAGATGTTTTGTCCAGTTGTCTCTCAGCTCTGTTGATTCTCCTTCTGTGAGATGGATCTCTCGCACATTCTCAATGCTAAATATGATTTAATTAGTTGTTTTAAGCTAAGAAGTCACACAATTTGTCTTTGGTTAAACAGTATGTAGCTCTACATATAAAGGCATTTTGAGGCCCAGGTTTTAGCACATTTTAAAATCTGAGGTCAGACTTTGTGCACATGTGGGTGGCAGCTGTGTGCCTCCCACTCACACTAATCATCTCTCACCTCAATAAATGGTCAGTTCTGCAGTAATCTCTGTAAGTCCGTTATTGAGCCTTTAGCCGCCAATACTGTTTACTTTGTACAAATTACCATTCGACTTCACCCAATTACCGGTCAGCTGCGCTGCCAGTCAATTCTCCTCGTTCACTGCGATCGAATTCATCTTTTTTATTGCATGAAAAGCTGGCCTGTTTCTGACAGATTAATAAATCCTCCCTGGACTGTTGGGGTGCGTTTGTTTTCCTGCACAGCTCTCAGAAAAAAGCACATGTAATTATGTGAAAATGAAAGTGGGTGCTGCTGAACTGCTTCTACTGCTGAAATGAAGACAAAAATTCGTTTCGTTTTTGTCATAGATGCAACAACTACCACCCTCCTGTAACACATTATTGCACTTAATGACTCTGTTAATGAAATGTAAGTCTTTCCAAGCTAAGCCCAAGGTCACTGCTCCATTAAAGCAAAGCTACTTTCTTGGCTAGCAGCACACATCTGACAACTTCCACAGAATAATTCGAGATCCACTCACATACCCGAGTGTCAAACTTGAGCCACGAGTCTCCTAAGAGGACGCGATTGCCACGCAAACTATAGTATTAACAGGTGAACTTCCTGAAGCAAAACTGAGAGGATAATGATGCTCAGAGGTGCAAATGCATTAATGGGCAGTGACATCTGCCGAAGAAAACCCGCGGTGGAGTGTGTCGAGTCCTTGACGGTGATGAATGCTTTGCTGCTCTGGCCTAATTACTGACATAAGCCGACTAATTCTGATTCAGCTAATGGAAAATCCCAATTTTCATTCCCTGCTCGTATCTTTATCACGTCTGAACATGTGTGGTTTCTGATCTTTCTCTAATGTGTAAGTCCACAAAAACTGATAAACATTATCCGTTAAAGTTCTTTTTTTACAAATGTGACGCTCAGAATGAAATGATGGCTGATTTGATTGGCAGACGTTGGAATGACTTTGTGCTGTTTGACATATTCAAGCACAAATCACAAAATAAAACAGGAACAAATTAAGTAGAAAGACCTGCTCGTCTGAGGAGGAGCGGCCTTCCTCGCTGGAGCCTTGAAGCGACTGTTCATTAGAACAATGAAATCACATAAAGTCCAAATATACATTTAGCAGAGCTGAAACGATTCATCAGTTCATTAATTAGTCAACCTACAGCAACTGTTCTGATAATTACTCAATTATTCAGCTTCTTAACTGTGAGGATTTTCTACTTTCTGTGTCTTACGTGATAAAAACTGAATGTTTTGGAGGCTGCAGGCTGTTGGTCGGACAAATGAAGCAAAATAAAATCAAGTTTCACCTGGAGCTTCAGCAAACTGTGATGGGGATCATCAGAACGATTATTCAGCTCATTGAGAAAATAATTAGCAGACTAATTGACGCTGAGAACCTTAGCTGCAGCTCTAATTTTGTTTTCTTTACTCCGAAAACATCCAAAGGAGGTCGAGTAGTTTCTTGAGTTCAGCCTGCAGAGCTTCACACGCTCACAGGGTTAGGGCGGCGTGTATGCAGCCTGACAGGCAAAACCCAGGGATCAACATTTTAACTCGTTCAGCTCAGGCCTCTTCTCGTTAGGATTTTGGCAGCTGGACAGTGGGGTTGTGAGGAGGTCGTGTTTCCTCCATCCTTAGTGGAAATCGAGCCCTTGAACTTGCTGCGGCACAGGAAATGAGAACATTTTCTCTCCCGCCCGCATCAACACTAGAGCCACAGCACTCAACGTCAGGATGATCTTTGCCACCAATGTTCCCCTCCGCTGAGCCACTTACCTTGGCACCGACGCGTCCCGTTACTCTCACTATGGGGCACTGTTTGGTGAATCATTGTTTGCCTTCCACACCTTTTATTCTAAATCAAGAAATTTGGCATGCGGCAGGAAGCTCTTGGCTCGGCCGCCAACGAGCGGGCTGCGACTCAAGCTGCAGTTTGGTGGGGTGTGGATGCACCGACAGACTCGAGCTGAAGCTGTTTGTTGTGAGTGTATTTCATGGGTGTGTGGACGTGAGATAGCGTGCACGTTTTCTTAATAAGTGTAAAGCGTGCGGTAATTGCATGTCAGTGCCAGGTCATGGTCTGATTCCTAATAAATGTTTGCATGCAAGCGCACATGTTTTCTACGACTAATCAGCGCCGTTCAGTTCAGTTCAGGAGGCCTTCTCACACTCAGCCTTCAACCCACCTTGACTTTCTTTCATTTTCTTAATGAGCTACATGATCACACCAATTAATCTGCGTTCCCCTGCCGCTCAGCGTGGCGGCTAAAGGAATAAAAGATCAGCTGTGTTGCTGTCAGTGATCTGCGAAGCCCGTTGCAACATATGGATCGCTCGCAGGGAAGCGGTGGCTTTAAAAAGTAAAATGCATTCTTCTTAGACTGCTTTTCCACTTGCATGCCTTTGCAGCATCGTTCTCAGGGGTTAATTAGGAATTGCATGCTCTGGTGCCTCCCATTAATTAACATCAGAGACATCCCAAGCTGCACTGGGAACTGCTGCGAAGGCGTCGGTGTGTTTGTGTGCACGCGTGTGCGCCGGTCTCCGCTGACATGCATGTAGCGCATACACACGCCTGTTAGAGCGTGAAGTTGTTAATGGCTGCATGCTACTGCTTGCCTCCTGAGCTGAAAGCAGCCGGTCAGCTGTGAATACACGCAGAGATCAGCGCACACGTGTAAACCCACCCTCCGCTCCTCTTCAGACTCTAAGCATTCTGGTGGGAAGGCCTCCTTATTTGTTGAGCCTCCGTTAAGCTTTACATATCTCACGCTCCTCTCCATCTTCCATTAAGCTCCTGTCAGCGCATCCTATTTTTGCGTCTCCTAGCATTTCCATTGTCACCGCTGTGAGCAGGGAGGGACTCTGATTAAAAGGGAGAGATTGAATCCTGCTCTGTTCTCCCTGTGCCCTTGCTCATTGCATGCAGCACTGAAGGCAGACATGAACACAGCCATTAGTGCATCAGAAGTCTGGTGATTCAGCGCTGTTCTCAAAAACACTGTCTCTCAATAATATCTCTCGCCCTGTACGTTGCATTTGGATGCTTTTTTTGTCATTTGCATAATAACCCAACACAACAAAAGTGGACAAACAGCTACCAAAATAGAAATTCATAACGATGCTCAGCCGTAAAAGCAGGGCTGTCAGGAAGCTGTCCTGTCACAGAGCATGATGTTTGGGCTGGAAAAAACAGGGCAGGGGCTGTAAAACACTGTGGCAATAAAGTGGAGAAATTGAATGTCTGTCTCTTCTTGTCCTCTGTGTGAGAGACAGAGAAAGCGAGAGCATTTGACAGCTAAAAAAATGGTTCTCGTCCGTTGATTCCCACTAACAGAACCATCAGTGTCAATCCACCACATGCATCCTAACGCTGGGAGGGGAGCCACGGTCCCCGGATCCCTCTTTCAAGAAGTTTCTGTATTCTGTTGACCCTTAATGAGAAAGTGCAGCGCAGATAGGCTGCAGATGCACAGAGGCAACCTCCATCGGGTGCCGTAAGTCCAACTCCATTACACCAGCATTGTAATTCAGTCAGAGGTGTAGACAAAGAACAGCCTCGCCTGCTGTCACACCGTTTGGCCAGGATGAATGAATTGTATACCTGCCTGCCTGCCTTTCTCCCTACGTACCTGCCTTCCACCAGTCCACAAGAATGGCAGAGAATGCTAACATGCTAGCTTGGCGGCTGTGAGTGCTAACAGTAGCCATGTTGGTTGCTCTCATTCATGGTAAGGTTTGGTGTTTTCTTGCATGTGAGGTGGTAGGATGCAGTTATTGATGGCAGTGAAGCGCTGCCCTCCAGCTCAAACCCCCTGAGCCTTCAGCGAGTGTGTTTTTTTAACCCAAAACTCATCTCACTCACATCCAGCTGCATTTGGGTCAGAGGTCACAGTTTCTAAAAAAAACTGCTTTTGTAATCTCCCATCAGACCAATATTTTAAACACTTTCATATTTAGCACGCGTCATCGATGGATTGCAGCTGGAAGACAGATTTTTCCACCCCTGCAGGTGGCTGTAGATTAATCAGTGTAAGCGAGCGTCACACTTTACATTTCACAAAACGAGCCATCAATCATCAGCTAAGGTCACAGTGAAGCACCAGTTCGAGCATATTTATCTTCCATAATGTCACTTGGCTCATGATGTGAAGGTTGTTATCAGCTCTTCGCTCCACATCACATTTAATTGGAAGAAAATGTGGAATTGTCATCCAGTTCAAGATGAATCATCAAAAAAATGTAAAAGTGCATGAGAGGGTGTGTTAGAGACGCAGGTGTTTTCACCTGTACGCACGGCATGTGTTTCCATTGATGTGATAATAAGATGGGGTATATGCAGGCGTCTGTTGAAGGCCATTTGTTGGGATTCTAACAAAGGAGGGTATTGATTGGCTCACACCTGCCCGCTGGGGGAAGACAGTGATGTATTGGATGAAGGTGAGTGGCTGACAGGTCTCAGCAGCAGACCTGCAGAGGGTTAAAACCACCAGTGACAGCCCATTCACGCCGGCAGAAACCAGCTCTGAGGCGGGGGAATGGATTTCAGAGCTGAACGTCTGGCCAGATATGTCTGTTTGTTATCATTGAATATGTATTCAAATAACACTGTTTTGTGCCTTCAGAAGCATAAAAGTTCTAAAATTAGTCGTTTAAAGGTTAAATGGTGGAAGTTAACATCCCTCAGATTTTCACAAAAGGCTCTTTTCCTGCTTTGTGTGGCTCTGTGCCTCCAGGTTTCCCGCCTCAGAGGTTGGTTTGAGCGTTTCCCAGCAGTTTGTTTGAGGGTGGAGAAAAGTACCGGCTTTCTTTTCCCTTTATTCTCATTTCCATCCAAAAAGTTGAAAGGAGGCTTTAAAATTGCAGGTGCATCACAAATTAAAGTAAAACACAGTTCGCATCCAAATGCCAAATGATTTGGAAGGGAATAAATTACACTCGGATAAAAAAAAAAACTTTTCTCAAACACACACTTTCCTTTCGAAGCCGCACAACACATTTAAAAATAATACGACTGCGTCTCCTGAATACGTGATGGATAGATGGAGTCCCAGGAATGAAATGACTCATGTCCCACACGTCAGTTATTTCCTGTGATTACACGAATAGTTCGGATGACCTCTGTGTAACGTCACACCTTTCACAGCCTGCTCAAAGGGGTGAAGCATGTAAACATGTGTGACTCGTCATATAGCACATTGAAGGGAAGCTCAATTTCGACTTTGCAGCGTGGAATAAAGTGGAACCTTTGGTTTTCTTAGATCTTTGTGTAGGTGTGTTCTGTGGGTTTTTAGCAGGGTCTGTCTCGTTTCCTGTTGCTTTCAGGTGCTTAGAGAAGATCAGAAAGCACGGTGGGCAGCATTTAGTGAGACGAATTTGATTATAAGTAAATGCTTGCTTTCACTTCGCACTTTTATCCAAAGTGCTTTACGCTCTGCCTCTCGTTCACCCATTCCCACACTGACGGCAGCCAGTCAAGGGTCCTGCGTGCACCACCAGCCCCGATTACGATGCTACCCGCTCGGCAGCACCGTAATCCAGAGTCCACATTTCTGGGTGAAGCAAACAGTGGATGAGCAGCAGCTTTGTCAGAAACAACAGAAGGCGAGCTGGTGTTCACAGTGCAGCCAAAAAATCCTGACCTTCACTCTTTTATGCCACAAAAACAATACATGCTGGACTGTCACTGAGAGCCGTGAGGGATGTAAATCACAGCGGTGAATCGTCCAGCGTTGGCACAGTTCCTAACGATGCTGCACTGCTTTAAATCATGAACCGACGCTCGCACAGTGGCGCTCTGTGCTCCTGGTGACCCTCTGAACGTGTCAAACCTTCTCTTGTCTAATCAAAAGTCTGCGTGTGTGTCTGTTGATATGACAGAACAACACAGCAGAAGAACAACAGCAAGGCCCGGTTAAGGTTTCACATCCAGTTTGATTTATTATCCACCTCAGGCAGAAGTCTGAGGAAGTTCACGCTTCACGAGCTAGCAGGACTCATTTTAAGAACGTGTCCTTAACATTATTTCTGTGATTCAGACAAGCTTAGAAAAATACTAAATGCTGTAAAAAGTGTTGCGGTACGTCGCGGAGCAGCAGCTGTATCTGCTGCAGTGTGATCCACTTTACACTCAGGCCTCGGTGCCGCTGTCCCCCTGGGTCGTGGGTGCCGATGCATTATGGAGTGACATTCATACCCCATCTATAACCTGCGTAACCCTGCCATAGGGCTGTGACATTTCACTTCATTAAGTCCTCAGTACGTTTGATGTTCCGTCTCAGATACAAGGCCAGTGTGAAAGGACGACGGTTGACGATGAATTAAACATGGCGGGTTTAAATATAGACTTCGTGGGACAAAGGAGGCAGTATAGTATCTCATTCTCCAACCTCCTCACACCCTCTGACATCATCTGCTGCTGATGGCCACGCATTTTAATGGTTCACTGTGTTGAAAAGGCAAAAACTTTAAAACATCTTTTCTCGTTATCGACAAATCCCATTAAAAGACCAAATCCAAAAATCTCACATGTCTCGCTCCTCTGCGCCATAGAGCTCCATTATTGTCCAAAAACACATCAGGGAGCCGCACTTTTGCAGTGGACGACATAATCCTTCATTACCATGAACACCCTCACTGTGGTTTGTTTGACTCAATCCCACACATGCTGCCGTAAATACCACTAATACACCAAATGTGTATTAATCCACCAGCGAAAATAGTCCCAAGCAAGGGCATGTTTTTAAGATTTACATCTTCAGAGGGAATCCGTGGGCGTGGGGCTCAGTGCCACAGACTAACACATGAATGGTTTTGGTGTCTTTGTGGGATTTGTTGTATGATAAAAAGGAAAATAGACACTAGCATCAGTCTTATCCTTTAAACCTGCATTATCAGGTTTTTTTGGCCTTTATCAGAGCAACAAACACTGAATATGATCGCCTCGTAACCTTCAGCGCTGCTGCAGATCCTTCATCCAGCAGCTGTCAGACTGTTAAACTCCAGCATCATTTAACGCAGCACTGTGCTGAGGCTGTTTTCCATTTCTGCATCACAAACCTGCTGTTTCTGCACCGCTCTTGTTTGTGCTAATATCAGCTCACATCCATCACATCTCGTGCAATTTCTTACTTTGTGGTACATTTTCTTCAACAGCACCAAAACAGCGACGCGTCGGCGCGTCGAAGCTGAAAACGCAGTGAGCGCTGCGGAGCCGAGGGAGCTGAGCCGGATGATAATTCTCTGATTATGAGCCTTTTCACACGTCGTCGTCTGATTCATCGTTGATGTAAAAGCGTGGATTAGTGCAGCTTTAAGTTTCAGATGTGAGGTGAAATCTATCACGGCTCGTATTAATTCAGTGTCGCTGCAGTGATTTATTTTTGAGCATCCCGACTTCAAGTGTGGATTTTAGCATCCAGCAGTAATATTTAATGTGTTTACTCCTCCAGCGGCGTCTCGAGGGTTAACCGCAGACTCACTAGGAGACTCCTCTCCTTCCATCCTCCTGAACATGTTTGGTTTTTTTTAACGAGTGCATGATTAACACATTCAATAACGTGCAGCATGTCAGCGACACTCGCTTTGCAATGCAAATCAGATGTGGATCGTATCAGGCTCGCTCGTGGAGCAGTCAATGAAGAGAAATTAATAAGAGGAGTCAATGAGCTGCGGTAACTGGGGTCCGCCGTTCAGGAAGCTTTAAAACACACTTCCTCTGAATATACAAGACATAGGTTAGAGACAGCCGCTGTATCTCATTATTACAGCACGTCTCAGGAAGCTTTAAGGACCACTCAGCCACTTTGGCAAATAAAAGGTGCTGCTTGCTACAAGATAGAGGATACCAATTAAAGTGAGCCTGTGATGCATGCCGCTGCCACCTGTCCGTCTCCAGACAGCCGATCCCGCATTCCTCGGCTGCAATTTAGATAAAAATATATATATCCAGCACTCAGACCGCATCCAATCATCCACTTTACACGCCGCGCTTTTCCCAGCGCGCTCGCATAGCAAAGTAACTGCAAAGCCTCGTGCAGAGGAGCTTTGTGAGGTTACACATGTTGAGCTTGTCTTACTCGTGCAGCAGCTCAGTGAGAATTATTTAGATCTCGACGAAGATGGAGGCGCGTATTGATAATAAAACAAATGCCGCCTGCTGACATGCTAATTAAAACTAAACAGTGAAGACAGCTGGGTCTGAATTAAAGCTAATCATCGAGTCTTTCTTTCAAAGCGTACCTGAGACGCACTGAAAACGTTATTACAGGGCCGCTGGTTGTTCAACAGCCTAAAAATAATTAATGTTTGCAGATTTTAATTGTAGAATTTGACTGAAGTGTTTTTTCTTATTTGAATGAAATTTAACCGCAAATATTCAAAATTAGAGTCAACCTAAAATAGTTTATTTAACAGTGTTTATATCAGTTGAGGAAGGCATGAAGGCAGACCTCCCAGCATGCACCAGGACAGCGGGCCTCCTCTCACTTCATGTGTGCTCCTGCATCCTCGCTGCCGGCCATCTAAGGCCTCACTTCTCGTTGTTACTTCGAGCGTCTCCTATCTGCTGAACTCCAGATGAGCTTTGAGACCCTCCCTCAGCGTTGCCACACGTACCGTCTACATCAGGGTACACGTCTGATTGCATCGGCTCAGTTTTCCCGAGCTACATGCAAATCAGGGTTGGCATTTCTCCCGTGCGGCGGCTGGCTGGCTCCGACTCGCGCCGCTCCTTCACCCATACTGATCAGTGAGTGGTTGAACTGATCAGGGATCAGATAAACGCCGCAGCAGCTTGATGTCAGCGTGCATTTAATTGTGTGAGTGGACATTTTCTTGACGCTTTAATGAGACGGGAAAGCGGTCAGACAGGACAGGCCCTGGAAGTGACTCTGAACAGACCGCTTCCTGACATAATTACAGCGGGGAGGAGTAAAACTTTTTGTGGAGGCGGACTCGTTTCTACTCATTTAACCTGGCTGGAGTGCAAACGAATGTTGGATCTCGAATGCTTTTAATTATCTTATCTGAGACTGGATTGTTAATGCAGACCCTGGTGCGTCGGACGGGTTGACCCTGATGTGGACAAAAGCACTGGACTGAAACATCGGGTCTCCACGTGTTAGCTGTTGGATAACATGCAGTCGATTTGCTGCTCTTTGTGACACCAGAGAAAATAGATGTAAACATAAAAACGTCAGATTTTCCTCACGTGGGTCCTGATGATGCAGGATGCAGCTGCCTGTCACACACTCACACACTGATCCTCATGTTCGTATTGATTTGAGGGTCAGAGTTCGCAAAGAGGGTGCTGAGATGTTGAAATACGACACTGCACCAAACCATAAATACACAACACAAACGACCTGCTGCAGTTTGAGTCAATAGTTGGACATCGTTTGCCTGATTTGAATGTAAATGATGTTGATTAAACTGGAGCATATTTAGTGTGCATGCTTACATCAAAGTCGGGTCACGTTGTTCATTTCTCCAGCTCAGGTTCCATCGTGCCGTCGTCAGTTAGCACGGTTGCTCCGGCTGCACACTTGATGTTATTGTATTTAGCGAGTTCCAGTGAGGTGACCTAGTGATGAAAGACCTTGAGATAATGGAAATGTTCCTGTTAGAGCCACAGGGGAAGCGCAGGTTACAGGAAAAAGTGCTGACTGCACGGAACATCGCGGCACAGGTGCAGGCTGGGAGGCACCTTTGAAGAGGACTCTGCTGCTTCCCCGAGGCAGAGGAGCCCTCGCCGCAAGGGAAGGACCAGGACGGCTCAGTAACGGGAGGAGCTTATGTGATGTTCACCCGCTTCAGAAGGCGACCATGAGGAAGAGGAGATGTGTCGCTTAAGAACACAGTTAGGGGTTCTCTCTCTCACACACACACACACACTCACACACTCACAAAATAAATTCATGTTTCATAAGTGTATGTATTCAGGGCAGTGGTGTGAACAGAAAGCATGTCTGCGTCTCATTCTTCTGGCCTGCACGTCCACTGCTGTGACAGTGGACCTGATGGGCTTTGAGCTGAAGAAATCATCTGCAGTTCTGATGAAAATGAAGCATGTGGTCATTAGCGTGTTGCGTGGGTGGACGAATTAAAACGAGCATACGATGAAATATGAGCATACAGGTTGATGGATGAGGATGAAAGATGTCAGCATGCAGCCCAGTGCAGGACAAGAGTGTCTCACATGAGCTCCACGTGCTCTCTGGGTGTCATTACAGCAGCAGCAGCAGCACTGGACTGTCCTGATGCTGCAGAATTCCACCCCGCTGGCACATCGCCCTCGGACAGTGAACACAACCCCAACGAGTCAATTAGAACGATTCAGAACGGCTTGTTAAATAATGCTCAGTAATTAATTAAATCTCCTTATTGACGATGTCTAAAAGGTTGGTGTTGCAGAGGAGGTGCTGTGCTAATCTGTCTCTTAATCTTCTAATCTAATCAGAGAAGGTTACTCGTTTATTTCTCTGGTGGAAAAAAATATCGAGTCACGGGCGAGAGGGATTGCAGCGGTGTGCTCTAATTCACGTCTGCTCCTGTTCTGTCAGTCAGAGCGCCGCCAGACTCAAAGCAACGGGAGACAGTTTGTCGGACGCAGCTCGTGCTGAGAGTCTCTCAGTGATCTCAGATGATACAGAAACGGTAGGTGTAGAAATTCAGAGGGATGGCATTGAACTTTCATTAGGGTTCCACAGTTTATGGATGGATCAGAGGAGCGACTGTGCGGCGGCCTGTCTGAAAATGTAGCTCTGAGTTTAATGTCTGAGAGGTGAAGTGCGGAGGATGCGAGTGAGAAGAGAGCTAAGCAGTTCCACCGCTGCTTTCACACATTTCCTCTTAGTGTTTCCTTCCCCGCTGCAGAATCACGATGGTAAATCAGACTTATAATGGATTAAAGAACACAACAACAACAACAACAACAACAACAACAACAACAACAACAACAACAACAGAGCCATGTGTCGTTCAATGTTCTCTGAGATCTTTAAGGACGCCCGTCTCGTCCTCGTCGTCTCTAAATTTACATTAAAACTTCATCATTGACTAATTTTGGAAAGTACATTTACTCTAATATTATACTTAAGTGCAGTTTTAAGTTACTTGTGGAGGATTTTCTTTTTTCTGTGAGGGAAAAAATTGGACCTTTTACTCGCTGACATTCATTTCACAGCATTAGTTAGTCTGCAGATTCAGATTAATAATCAACCAATAACCTGTTGTTACAGGTTAAGATGAGCTAACATGAGACTTTATTGATCCCTGGAGGGAAATTCACAAGCTGGCAGTGTTTTGAATAATTCAGATAAGCTTCACCTGGACTGCTCGCAAGTATATAAGTATATTTTAAGTACTTTTACTCTGCAGGCCGTGTAACAGAGTATTTCTACACTGTGGTATTGCTGTTTTTCCTTTGACCTTTGAAGCAGTATTTGCCAAAACAATCACACTGAAGGTGACATGACTGAACCCTGCAGAGCGGCTGCTGTGTTGCTGGCTTCTGTTTCTGCTCAGTATTGAACCTGTAACCTCAAAATCTGCAAAGTGCTTTCCAGTCGTTTGTTTCTACTTTAGTATGCAACCGCCATTAATCTGATGGTAAACTAAGGTTTGGCTTCTGCAGCACGTGCGCCGTGCTTCCCGTTCATACGCTCTCCTTCCTCTTCCTCTTTGTGGACTAGTTGCAAAGCCCTCGTCCTTCATACTGTTATGGATTCTCGCGCCAACCTGTGCGTGCCTCCTGTGCTTGTGAATACATGTAGCAGTGAAACTAATCAACATCAAACTAATGTCCACAGGACGGGCCCCAGTTGGACGCGCTCACAGCCCCAACGCCCACTCCTCCTCAGACGGAGCGTGTTTACCACTCACTGGCACTCATTAACAGCTATTGCACTGAGTGGTTGTTGTGTTCATAATGTTGTTGTCACGCGGCTCTAAATGAGCTCTTGTGTCATTAATCCTCTTTTGCGTTGAGTCTCTGTCCCCACAGGGCTTATTTATTCCACCAGTATTAGTAAAAATCTTGCACATCCTCCTACCAAGTGATGTGATGAGAGTCGGTCAGTAAACAGTGGTTTAATCCACAATAAATCTGCGGTGGAGCTCTGATTTTGTGATGTTTGTGTAAGGATTTTATGTTTTCAAGTAATAGTTGACTGTCGAGTTGTGCTGCTGGTTGTCAGGGTGCAGCATGTGTGGTCCAGCATGTACCCAGCAGAGGCCGTCGCAGCATCCATCCCTGCACATGTGCTGCAGGTGCTGACAGAAGGGAGTCTGATTCTGCTTTTTGTTCATGATCAAGAAAAGTGGAGTCAAAGCAGTGAACCTCAGACGTCTTTTTAATTAAACACACGCTCTGGCAGTGGCTGAGTCTTTGCAGACCCGCACATACGACCTTATATACTGTCGGCTCTGCAGAACCAAGCACACGTGTTCTATCTTTAACAAGTTGGCTTTGAGTTTGACCAGCTGTGACATTTGGTGGAACCTCAGGGACTGCAGATACAGCATTCAAGCATTACGCAACCTGAGCTAAATAATTCACTGTGTGCTATGCATATTACATTGTGCCCAGACTTCCCACTTGGCCCCCAGATTCTCCTCTTCATTGGCTGTGCATCCTCTTCAGCTGGTGGAGGGGCTTTCAGTCGGGCTAAATTCCGCTTCTCAGTGTCCCTCACCCCCCCGCTTTCCTGTACTCATGAGGCTGCAGTCAGTGTCACCATGGCTGTGTCAAGCCTGTAAAAATGCTCTGAGTGATGACTCTGCATGCTTTACAGGAAGCATTGCAGTGTGGAATAAAAGCATGGAGTAGTTGTAGGTGACTGAGCGTGTGTGGTGGACAAAGATGTCCGCTTGCATTAGATTAACTTAAGAGCAAATTTAAGGCTTGCTTTCACACAGTGTGAAACCAGGAGTCAGTGCTGATTGTTCTAAGGAAGTAGTTATTTTAAGCCACCTGAAATGTTTCTCAGTCGGCTTTATTTTGAAAGTGTAACCAGACGTTGCATTTCTGTTATAGCTAACGTGACAGCAGAATGAGAGGGTGTTGTTTTTTTGTCTTCGTGCCTCTGAGACGATGCGGTGGACTGGTGTGAACCTGCAGGTGTGATACCAGGTTGCATGTGCAGCTGAGGTTCGCGCTCTGTGCAGGTCAAGTTCTCCCACAGCAAACAGTGAAAGACGTTTTTTATGATCCCCAAACTGTTGGCAGAGGGTTGGAAGCTCTTTAGTGTCTAAAAGAGTCTCAAACCAACAAATACAAAAGTATATGTACAGTTTCCACGTACTTTTGTCCGTCTGTGTGTCAAAGCTGCAGATAATGACAGCAAACACAAAGAAGAAGATGCAAAGACACTTTAGAAGCAGAACAAACGAGCCTCATTTAACCGTACGACTCTTTGCATGACTCCACGTACATCTGATAAACACTCATTATCTTTCAAGTAATCAAAAACAGGCTTTGGATTAGGAAATGTGACGCATTATTACTGGCTGCTGTAGTTAGCAGTGAATGCTGTTTTTTCCTTATTGCTGCCTTCTGGCAGTGTGCAGAATTACTCTTTTATTTCCTGACAGTTATGTGGGCAGCAGACTCTGGAGCTGGACAGTTAAAACCCAAATAAATCTGCAGTTTTCAAAGGAAAATTACAAAGTGTCTTGTGGCACACCAAGTACAAACACTGGAAGGAGATATCATTACCCAGGCCTCATTTATTTCTTCAAGCAGTCCTGCGCATGGCATGGGAATAAATACTCACCTGGGAGCAAATTTCCAAGGACTGTTAGCATTTGGAGCTGACAGTCTGGGTGAAATGGCGTTTTTGTTTTTAAAGGCGCACATATTTCTCACCTTTTGATAATCTGTTGGCCTGCTGCGAGCCGCTGTGGACTTTCTGTGCCAGAAAAGCCTTTTTGTGGATGTGATGCCAGCTTGGTGACATTTCTCCCTCAAGCAGGACATTAATATGCTGTCGTTATAACTCCAGTTGAGCCACATGTGGCTGTCATACGAATGGCTTTTAATGAATGTACGGCCGTCGCTGTGCTCTGAGGTAATCAGCGGGGACTGTGTCGGCGCTGAATGTTTTATTGATGTTGGATGCAGCTAAACTCTTCCTGCAGTGTACTACTGGTTCACTTAAGGTGCGTTCAGACAGAAAGTGAAGCGACTCAGACGCCTCCTGTCATTTCCCTCCAGTCTCTCCTCTTTTTTCCTGTCTGGACGTTTGTGAAGCACATTCATATTTGTTATACGTGTGAAGTTTTCAGGCTGAAGCCTCTTCAGCTCGTGCATGCTTGTGTTCATTTGTGCCACATCAGGTAAATCTGCATGTACGGCAGCAGTCTGATCTCAAACCTCTCTGTCTTCTCTCTCTGAGGTTTGCTTGTACGAGCGCTCCATGTTAGACTCGTTAAACTCTCTTTGCTGCACAAACCTGCTGTAGACTGCCTCTGTGAGATTTGTCCATTAGCATAATCGACGCACCTCAAATTGCCCTATCTTGCTCCATCTGTGGGCACACTTCATTCATGAAAATGTTACCAAAGAGTGGAAAGAAAAGTCACCTGTTAGAAATCTGCAGCCGATAAGTTCAGCAAGTAACGTTAAGAAACTGCACAGCTGCCAGTGAGGTGTTATCACAACATGAAGCAGAGCGGTCCAGGGTTGATGTGAGAGTTGGTCAAGATGGACAAGAAATTAAAGCCTACAGAAAGAACTGCTGGCAAAATCCATGCAGATTTCAGGGTTCGGACTCTGAAGTCGAGTGTTTTTCAGTTGTAGATGCTCACTGTCTTCATAAATGAATTCATGAACTTTGTGCCTATGAGAAAAAGGCTGAATGACACAAATTTTCTTAAATCTGTCAGAACAAATCGTACAAGCGTTGATCCCATTTTGTCCTCCCGGCCCTCAGCGGTGCTCATTAAGCGACGGTGCAGCTCTCACACGAGGACGCCACCTTCTCTTTCACGGCTCTGTCAGCGTTGAGAGCTGCTTTCGACGCTGACGGTGCTTCATCGGTCGTGACTAATGTCAGCCCGCGCCTCAAACACATCCCACGTGTTGTTTTTTCACTCAGTTTTAGCCACAAAATTTCATCTTCTGTCCGCCCAACATCAGAGAAGATAGCATAATGGGGCAATCTTAAAGTGAGCGATAATGACTTTTATTTCAGGAAAATCTCATATTCGCTCTCCTGAAATATCACCCAAAGCTGCAGCGGTAGCGTGCGGCGCGTACAGTGACCATTACTTAATCCACATGAGTCCACCTCGGCTGCAGAGTTAAGTGTGGTACAAAAAAGCCGAGGCGTTTCATTATTCATGGGGTTACAGACGTAGGACATTACTTATACATTAGAGTCTTAGCTTGTTCTTTTTCGGCTGCGAGCGCTTCATTATTTAAGGCGACACGTGCAGAGCAGTGCAGAGACCTATGGTGATGTTTTAAAGATCACAGGAAAGAGTTCCTTTTTATCAGCTCTAAATATTCATTTCTCTCTCGAAGGCATGCGCTGATTTGAGCTTTAACACAGCGAGACACCAAGAGGAAGTTATTTCCATACTCTGAGGAGTGACCTCGTCGGCGACGTGCGTTTTTGGACGGACGGCAGCGTTCAGCAGGGGAACCTTCCTGCGGCTGAGAGGCCGATTTCACCTTTGAAGCGACCAGCACGGCCCGTTCAGACCGCGACGCTCCGTCACATCACACACAGATCCAAAGTCTCAAATCTCTGCTTTAATTATAGTTTCCCGTCGCCACATTTGATGGCAGCAGAAGAACGCTTGCAGGCCGGAGCGAAACCTGCTCCTCAGGGCGCAGAGTGCCGTCAAAACGGGATTTCAGCAAAGGCAGCTGTGTTTACTTGTAAAGCTGTTCATTACTATATGAGTCCCAGTGGCACTGGATAACCCCAGAGACCCAGACATGACCCGACACACACACACACACACACACACACACACACACACTGATCTGCTGCTGTTTCTCCCAGATGGACACATCGTCCATGTCTCGCTGCCACTAATTGTCCATGCCGTCACTCCAGCAGAAAGTCTGCAGATATAAGGAGTTAGAGGCGGTGTTGGGGTTTGGGCAGCCTGGGACTCGAAGCTCTTCTGCGGGACAGCGTCTCACACACTGTCTCTTTGGACAAAAGCATCTTTTTGGTCATAAATTAAAACACTTATTTGGACATTTTGAGCGGATGACGGGGCCAGATGAAAAGTCAGAGGATCACCGCGGTGTGTCCTGAGGGAGGCCCGAGTGTGTGGAGTGTGGAGCTGATAAGTCGGCCTGTGACGCCAGAGGACAGTCTAGGATCTCCAAAGCCACGAGGATTTGTTGTCTGGGAGCCATTGTTATATTACTTATATAAATTAAAGCTGAAGTGAACTGATTGCAGATCTGATTTAAAGGCTGATTCTGTCATATTTGCTGGCAAACTGTACTGAAGTACAGTAAGCAGGTTTTTTCTATCGTAATATATTTCATCACATGACTGCCACAGTGTCAAAAAACAGCATCAAGGGCGGCGAGGAAGCTCACGTGGTCAATCACTCTGTCACCAAACAATGCCTCTCCATTTATCCACGCTTGAGTTCTTTATGACGCCGGCTGCTGTGCTGCTTGTCAAAGCAGTGACTCATGTGTGGTTGGCATTTCACTCGTCTGCCGGGGGCACGGTGCCCACGTTCTGTCACCGCTTCACCCCCATCACTGGGTTCCTCTCTTGTCATAAAGTGCTGTGTTTACTCACCTGGAACACATCACAGACACGTGTAAATGTGACATCCTGGCCAATAATGTTGACAGGTAAAACACAAATAAGGGGACGCTTAATTAAGCATTTATGCGTCTACGCACGCTTTTATGTGGATCCAACGGTCATGACGTGGGGCGGCTGTGGCTCAGGAGGTAGAGCGGTCATCTGCCAATCAGCAGGTCGGTGGTTCAGTCCCCAGCCTCGGCGGTCCACGTGCCGAAGTGGGCAAGAAACTGAACCCCAAAACTGCCCCCGATGCTGCGCCATCGGTGTGTGAATGACTAATTGTAATTGTAACTTGTGTCTGTCTTTGTGAAACTTTCGTGTTTCTTATAACCACAGAAGAAGTAGAGAGCAGTCAGGCATGACACTTAATGTTATTACAGCCAATATATATGTTTGTTTCTCATATTCATATGTGTTGAACGTGTATAATGTTCTTGTTGAGAACTATATTTAGAAGCCAGGCTGCATTAAAGATGATTTACAGTTAGATGTCTGATAAAGGAATTATCTCTTATGTGATTATCATTATAACTGCATTATTTAAATGTTATTTAAATGTCTTTAAAACAGATGACAGCCAGTTTTTGGCATCTGCTGCGTCTGCTGAGTCGTCCACAGCTCGCCGTCCGTCTCTCTGGCTTCTGGACGTACTTAAACAGCGTCTTCTAAACAATCTTTGATGCCGTTTCATTCATTGATCTTATTGATCTCTGCTCAGATTCATGCGTGACTTTGCAGTCTGCCCTCTTCTTCTTCTTTTGTCTTTGTTTCTAGAACACTCCGGTCAGCTCATGATGTTGTTAAAGTGCTATTGAAATAAATTTAACTTGACAGTAATAGTCGAGCTATTACTGGACTGGAGAGGTTTAAGATTAAGTGCCTTGCTCGAGGGAATGCTGTCAGTCGCTGGTGATGGAAATGCCTCCACTCTCTGTGGCCAGACTGTTTGAAAGATTCCTAATTTAATGAAAAAAGGGAAGAATATTGATTATTTCCATCTGTTTATCTGCCGTCAGCCAGCATATTGAGCATTAAAATCGTTCATTTGTATGAAACAGATTCGTTTGCTGCAGTCATGCTCAGTAATTGCTGTTGTGTAGTCTGTGTCTGTGTGTGCGCATGCATACACTTAAGATTACAAGTATTTGTGCCTGCTGTTGTGTAGACACAAGTATTATCACCGGTATTATCGTTCGTGACAATCCCTCGCACCGTGACTTTGGAGGTGGGCTTCGTTTCTGAGTGTTTGGCTCCGACACAAAACAAACAAAGCTGTCACGTACAAGCAATCCAGCTCGGTACAAAAGATGTTTTCCTGGCTCCTCTCATCAATACACAACACGCTGTGCTACCTAGAAGATGAAAAATATAGGCGTTCGCTTTGTGTGTGTGGCATTCAAATCTCATTTTGGATCCTCACAGTTAATCACATTACATCAAAAGTTGCACAATCTTGATTCTGGCTGCTGCTTTGTTACCGTTGGTTAATTTGAGAGAACAATTAGGCTCAGAGAGCGTTCGAGGCTGCTCCGGCGTGTTTGCTGCTTCCACGTTTTTTATGTGTTTTTTTGGGGACGGGCTTCTAAATGAGGTTTCCTTCACGCAGATGTTCCCTCTGTTTTCTGCACAGACTCTGAAGTCATCTACAGAAACAGCGACGGCCACGTCATCAAGTTCAACATCCTCACGAACCAAACCGAGATCGTCCTGACAAACACAACGTTTGTGAGTCCGCGTCAGTCAGCATATGACATTATTTATTACAGTGGTTTTCATAATGACTCTGTTTAGCTCTTACCGTCTGTTCCTGCCTCTGTTTCTCTCTCATTTCCACCAGGTAAATTTCAACGTGGCCAAGTACTCCGTCTCTCCTGATCTGAAATACGTGCTCTTCGCTTATGATGTCAAACAGGTGAGTTTCCAAACAACAGCGGTGCCGTGAGTGTCTTGTCTTTCTGTGTCTGCCTGTAAGACGCCGTTCGGTGGAGTGTTGTGGTGGAGACAGCTGGTCCTCTGAGGGCTCAGGGTGGAGTTTACTGCTGGTAGAGAAACAAGTCGGATCCTTTTCAGGCTTGTGTGTGTATATATATTATACGAGAATATATTATTGGATGGCAGTGGTTGATGCAGTATGCTGATGTTGCTGTTGCTTGTTTTTCTAAATGATTTCTGAGCCACGTCGTTATTTAGATGCACTCATATGAGGATCTCTCAGTTAGCTCAGAGTTAGCTTCAGCGGTGGAGCTATGGGTGGTGCAAACATTCGTCAGGCTCTGTGATCAGATCCATTTGGTGATCAGTGTGATTACTTTCAGTCTGGGATCTGGTAGCAGCTAACTGAGTTATGGCAAACTGATGGCTTTGGATGGAGATGTTAGACTTCCTGTGCAGCTGATCAGTACTCATTACATCGAGTGTTCAGACAGTTTGTTATGTACAGCAGTTTCTTTCAGAATTGTCAGATTTCTCTCTGTAATCTCGGTCTCCAATTCTCAGAACTGAATTCAGCTCTCTTATTTTGAAAATACCATAAGTGGTACAGTACATCCTGTGCCAGCTGTTGTACTTATCACAGCCACCTCCAGTGCATATCACTGTATATTATGCTTATTATCATACTTGCAGGTGTGATGTTTGAGGCCGAACAGACTGAATGTTTTTCAGGATGTGTGCGATCTTCAGATGTCTTTGACGTGAAATGAAAAGCTGACTTTCCATCCCTCCTGTCACATCCTGCGTTTCACTTGGCTGTGAGAAATGACACCGCGGGGCTGTAAAGAAAACCCCGACGCATTGTGAGGGCGGAATAAACATCCACACCAGAGTCCTCCAGTGCTTGATGACATCTGACGAGCGCTCGGGTCAGGGGGTGATTAAAATTCCATTGTGGCCTGTGTGCAGCTGGCAGATCACATTCACTCACTAATAGAGCGGCGGGGCGAGCCTGAACCATAATTACCAGCTTTCCATCAGAAAAGAGTAGATGCAAAATGAGATATGCAAATTGGACCCTCCACTCTGGAAGGGATCAACTGTAAGGATTAGTGACAAGGCGATTAATCAGAGCTGATTTGCATATTTTGCATGAAGGGTTACACTTTGGAGCCACGTGACCAATAGCCACAAGCCCGGTTTATTTTTACCACAAGGTCATACTGAAGGAAGAAGTTCTGTTGGTCTATGTCTAATCTAGATGTTTTTGTAAGCTCTAATAATTAAAGAAATGTGTAAAATTACAATTACCTTACAGGCTTGTGAAATAATCTTGTGTAATTGAGGAAAGGAGGAGCCTGCAGGAGGAGATATTTGGAGGATGAGTCAGTGTCGCTGAAAGAGCTTCAACCAGAGAGGGACGTTTTAGATTTGACTGGAGCCGCTGCCGCTCAGTGTGGACTCCAGACTCCAGACTTGACTGCCTGAAGACTTGAACTGCGACTTGAAGGCTTTTGCCTTCGTGAGGAGACTCGGCTCGATGGTCCATAAATATTGAAAGAGGACTCCAGTCGTGCTCGCCGCTCCGTGAGGCTGTTCTCAGGCATGGCGGCGGAGCTTTGAACTAAACGCTAAAGTCAGCACGTTAACATGCTCACAGTGACGATGTCAACACGCAGATGTCGAGCAGGCGTAGCCTGTTCACCGTCACGTTAACATGCTAACTCCAGCCTGGACTGCCCTCTGGACTCCATCGAGGAGGTGGGCCAGAGGGGGATGTTAGCCAAGCTGACATTGATCACGGACCACCCCTCACAGCCCTGCACGAGCCGGTGGGCCTTCAGCAGCTCCTTCAGCAACAGACTGCTGCATCCTGCTTCACATCACGTCACAAACCCTCCTCTTGCTCTGCTCCGTTATTTATGTCAACATTTGCTAATGTCCCTTCCATCCAATTTTACAGATTTATTACTGTACTATATATATTTTTACCGTTATATACTTTCTACTGTGCAATAGTACAAAAAAACACTGTGTTTTATATCCACCTCTAAATTTTCCACAGTAAAACAGAGCCGTCCTCCACAAGTCATCACTATTTTTACACTCTTTTCTATATAATGTACATTCTACTTGTCCTTTTTCTCTTTTTTATTCTTTGCAGAACATTTCTCTGGCATGGAATCACTTAAGTTTTATCTCATCTTAACATTTTCTACCTGGCACAAATCACAAAGTACCGCTGAGGCTGCTGGGAGTGTCACTAGTTTTGCAGGTGTTAAAGTACTGGACAGTTTCTAGTTTAGATCCAATGATGGTGGACAAAGAGACAGAGCAGGTGATTACAATTCATCATTAAGGGAACAGGAGAGTTCAAACCTGCTTTCATGGCAATCCATCCGATGGTCATCTCACTCAAAAGCATGAATGTGAAGCTCATGTTGGCGCTCAGGGAATCTCCGACGTCTTCAGGACTGATTGTCCGCTAACCATGAGCGTCCGCACCCGATCATGCGCCGATCCATCAGGCGGACGTCGATAAGTGAAAACAATGAGCTGCTGGTGGCGCTGGAGGGAAAGGATTCATCCTCTGGGCACCATGAATGTCTGCACAGAATTACAAGGCAGTCCATCCTGTGGGCTGAAGATATTTCACTCTGGAGTATCGCTGACAGGCCGCCATCGCCGCCCCGAGAGCCACGCCAGCAGCACGGCTGTAAAGCTGCGCTGTGCTGCCGTAAACAGTTACCACCATGATGTGCTGCTGAATGCACACCTACAGGTGCAGCTGCTGCAGAATAAAATGGAAAAAAATCATAAAATCCCAATAAGAGGAACAAACCTTTTATTACAAGATCAATTAGCAGATGGATCCACTTCTTTCACATTCAGCACCGGCGCTTTTTCCGACACACAGACCCATATTTCTGTGCTAATTCCCACTTCTGGTTATTAGGGAGCCTTCTTGTTCTTGTAAAATACTGATTACTGTGAGAAATGGCTTATTTCTCATGTCACGTTTTGACTAAGACAGCACCTGCTGCACAAGAGCTCAAAAATATCTGATAAAATGCCTTTTGATGTTTCAGCAGCTTCGTGAAATATGCTGCTGGAAAAGTCTGAAATCACTGTCACACATCTGCTCATGATGGTCGATGAGCACGGACGCTGCGCTTCACGTCACCCTGGACCTGACCGACAAAACTTACCCGTGTTCAGCTAATCAGGAAGTGACTCACAGGGTTCTGGCTTTACCTGATAAACCTCCTCGTGATGTACAGCAGACGCCCTCTGATCAGAGACAATATGTCATGTGAATAAAGAATCACTGGTGTTAAAGGTTAATTTTCATTTCCTTTCTTCTATAAATGTGCGTCCTTTAAAATGTGTTCCACAAAGCGATGCGTGAGGGTCATGATAACAGCTTTTCTGAACTGCTGGCAGGCACATTTAAAGCTGAAGCTCCATTAAGTGGCTCAAGCCGATGCCTCTTCGTCGTGGATTGTTTTAACTTCCGAGGCAGAAATAGACACGAAACGAGCCTCCATCAGCTAGGTTTCTGCAAATGAGAAGAAATGAAATGAAGGCAGAGCAGTCAGGGGTGTGCTGACATGAAAGCTAAGTAGTGATGATAGAAAAACTCCTGAACAGACCAGAACTCATTGCATCATGAGTCACCACACAGACGTCTTTAACTCAGCTCTCCTTTGGTCGCTGTTGGACGTTGCGTGCTGGTCGATGGCGTGCGCTTGCTGTTTGACTTGCTGGCCATGTGTCAAAACTTGAGGCTCCAGTTGGACTCGATCCAAAGAGAAACAGCTCTGGCTTGTCCAGTGACGGGCATCAGTTTCAGTGTTTCCACCCCTTCCTGTATGTACTCGTACTCTCCCAGCAGCTTCAAGCCTGACACCTGTGAGATGAAGAGTAACCACTGCAGATTAAATAAATGGCTTTTCTCGTAGTTCATCTCTGAAGCGCTGGATGAATTAAAACATTCATTAATGCTTCGTGCCAAATGTCAGCGCCTGGGTTGAGCTGTGACAGTGTTTGATTCTTGTGTTTCTTCTTACGTTTAATGTGCGTTTTGGATCAGGTGTTACTGAATTCATGAATATCGTTTTAACTGTACGGTCGCTTAATTTATCCGCTCCACCGTACACGTATGAAGTTACAGTACAGCTCGGAGCCGAGCGTAGCACAGCTGCAGTCCTGTGTCTGTCCAGCGTGAGGAGACGGACCCTCGTGGACGGACTCACGGCAGGAAACGTTATTACGGCGCATCTATGGAGAACTGTTTTCAGCTGTGTATTAATACACACTCTGTGCTGTATTTACAGCAGCAGGACGGCGTGTGTGTGCGCTGCTGGCCCAGATTCAGCGCCTCCCTGAGGCCCTGAAGCCTCGCAGACTTTAAACAGCATCACCTGTGAGATCTCTCTGAATGTGTGAGGAACGAGGAGATCATGCTACCTGGACCAGCGTTCGTTTGGACAAGAACTCAGTTTGAGTTTTAGTCGCTTACTGAAGTCACGTTTTGGTCAGTGGATAATTTTTATTGATAATATAACTGAGTGTCATGACACAGTGATGATTTTACTGAGGGATATTTCTCCTCCTTTGTGGCCTCTGCATGTTTGGTTGTAAAAACAATCTCATGTGACATTATCGATGTTACAGATGTTATGGGAATCAGATTATGGGCTGGCGGCCCCTCTGTCACCGCGCCGTGTGATGAATTATAGGAAAGGCAGCCTGCTTTATCGTGTTTATTTCCCAATAAAACACACTTTTTATACACGACTTCTGCTAAATTTAGTGTCATATTTGACTCCAATCTGATAATAATAATTAATACCAAAGTGTGTTAAATGTCATAGTGTGATCTTTCCTTAACGTTGACTGCGGGCTCCAGTACCTGAAAATAACTATAGAAAAGCTGAATAATGCTGCAGTCACTGTGTAGATTGCAAGATTGTGTATTTTGGTGGAAAACAAATGAAATATGTTGTCAGTAAACATACATCCAGTATCAACATTTGTCACGGATGTTAATTAACCACATTTCCTCATTATGTGAATGCAGAACATAATTCCGTCAGCGTTACATTCAATACATATTTGCTGTTGCTAATCTTATGTCTTATATTAACATACTCTCTGGGAGGCGGGGCTCCTGGCACTTAGTGGCCAATGACGACATTGCTAAGAAAAACATTTCCCCACAGACCACCATTATAAGAGAGAGGTCTGTAAAGATGCTGATGGAACGGTTTGACCTTGCAATCAAGGTCAGTTATTTTGTTCATATCCCTGAAGGCTGTGCGTTTGTAAAACTTTCCCAGAAAAGTGACTTTAAAGTGCACGATGTCCCGTTCAGGTGGGGGTAGAGGGAGAAACATGCACATGAGAGGCAAACCTGGAAAACTTTCTTGGTTTATGTGCTCAGTGAGCAATTTTCATTCAAGTGACTGGACGCCATCTTTGAGTTTGGTCTCCAGTTGCATTAATCCATCCATGGACAGCCCTGTGAGTGCATGAATGAATGAAGATTTGTGAATACATAACAATCTACATTAAATCTGGTGTCTGTGGTGACATTCCTATGAACGTGAGCACCGAGATGTTCATGTTGTCCGTATGATGCACGATGTTTCAGGACGCTGCTGACAGCAGTGACACCAGCTGACAGCAGCGTGTATCTTCTTTATGACCGCGGCTCAGCCAGAGATACAAATGAAGGCAACATGTGCTGAACGTTAATCCCTCCAGAGCATCACACGAGATGGACGAAAGCCTCCTGGCTGCGAGACATTTGGTGAAAACTGGCAGAGAAGCAAAGACAGACAGTGTATTCTCGTAGCCTTGATGCTGGAATTTAATTGGTGCAGTCAGTTTTTAAGATACATCTGCTGCACAGGTCTTAAGGGCACACTTACCAATAAAGTATTTAGTACATGTATATTGTACAGACTCCTTCAGTGATGCAGCAAATACTTCATGATTTTCACATAATGGTCTGTTTAAACTCTAGATTGCGTGCAAGCATCATATTTATTACTTCACATCAGGGACGGAGGCTGTTTGAGCGGGGTCAGGGTTCTCTGGGGAGGCACTTCTCAACCACCACAAAGACGTGGCAAGCATGTGAGAGATAACTGAAGGACATCAAAGGTCAGAATCAAAAACAGAAAACTCCCCTTTTTTTTTTGCAATGGTTGCATAAAGTAGACTTCAGTGCTGCGGGAATAACGTTATGCATATGAATTTGGGTGACCTTGAATAAAGCAGCCTCAGATTTCTTCATTTTCTCAACAGTGGCAGTCATCTGTGGCTCTTTTTTCCACTTTCTATGAAATTCAGTGGTGACTCTGGGGTCTGTTGGCGCCGCAGGCCAAATATAAGGAACATTAACAACCTGAAGAATAAAAACCTAAATAAATAACTGCAGCGCTGTCACATTGTAAATAACCCACATTATAAAGCCACCGCTCGTTGAGACATAAGGCATTGATTTTAGAAATTCTGCCGCTATGTCCTCACATCATACGCTCACAAGCTGCCCTGAGAGGTGGAAAACAACTGAGCTTAGAGAACGAGGAGGCGCGACGGCATCACAGGCGTGACCGAGGGAGGAGGAGAGCACTGAGGGAGCAACGCTGTCCTCCTGCACCGACACTTCAGCCAGGCAGTGGACTGTTTAGCATGTTTAGTTCAGATCAGTTAGCAGTGTTGCTAGCTGAAGTTATACCAGTGTCTCCACCATTAGCTGAGGCTAGCCTAAAGAACAGCGTACCATTATACTTAATCAAGACAGAAGACAGTGGCTGGTGGACGCACTGTGCCGTAGTGGAAGATTTAGCGGCTGAAATAGGCAGATATTTCCCTCAGGAGTTGGTAGAGGCCAAAAACAGAGCCAAAGAGGGTGAACACTGCTTTATCTTCATCAGGTGGACAGAAACACGACTCCAAGTGAACGACGATGGTGCTCCAAAACTGATCAGTGTGTAAATAAGCAGCGGTTTGCTAACGAGGTCGCCACATTAAGGGATGCAGGACATGAACCCAGGCCTGTGGCGTCAGAGTCGTCTGCTTTGTCTTCCCTGTGGCTTCCGGTGTATCAGCATGACTTAGTGATGCAGTGCTTTCTGAAGCCATAACTGCCACCTACTGGAAATATTATCTGAAGAATTGACAAGTACACAAATGCAATGAACTCAGTCAGCCACAAGCACAGTATGCACCAGTCCTCATTTCATGTTCAGTACAACACAGCTGGCCTGCTTTTAAGTAGCCTCTGTGTCTGTTACATCGTGCTGCTGCCGTCTAGTTTGATTGGATTTCATCTGAAGAGTTCTCTCTGTGCACACGCTTCATATATAAATGTTTTGTCAGCCGGGTGCCAAAACCAATTCATACTGCACAGCAATGGAGCGTCGGGGCATGAGGTCGTGTCCCGCTTTGTGTGATACAGGATGTTTTGTAGTATCTGAATGCAGTGTGTTTTGCTTAATTGAATATGTTTTTATTACATGTGTGTTTTGCCTTGATTGCATTTTAAAATGGTGTTTTTTTTCCTTTCAGGCTGGAAGCAGGCCTTTAATGTGGGTTTGTTGTGATCCAGGCTTTGATCTGTGAATTGTACAAAGAAGTCTGCGCTTGCAGTTAATCATAACCTGTAATTAATGATGAAAAGAATAACAAAGGGACCTGGATCTGCTCTAAAACGAGTAAACGAGTCTCCTGCTAATCACACACTTTGATCCATGCAGGCTTTGAACTGAAAAGTTGTTCTATTTACCGCAGTCCTTGTTCTCGGGGTTCATAAGAAACTCTGGTTCTAGCTGCTTTCTGGATCTGCTCTGACGTCTCCTGTTTCAAGGTGTTGGAGAGCTCTCTCTTCACCTGCCTGCAGGATTACATACGGTTATCTGACTACATCTGTATCCGGGAGGGATTAGGCTTGATAAAAGCTGCTAATCTCTGGGACTGTTGTTTGTCACTGCTGACAACAGGCTTGTGTTTTTAAGTCTTGTAGACATCTTGTAATGTTCTTGTTAGTGCAAATCCTCACAGCTTAGTGACTTTTTCTATGCATTGAAATGAGAGAGTCTTTGTGGGCTGTTGGTTTCAGTCATATGTGAATTTATATCAGGTGGGGGGGGGGGGCATTTGTCACATATTCCCTCTCTTAACGTGCATATTTTCTGTTCCTTTTCCACTGAAGCTGAAAAAACATTTAAAAAGAAAAGAAAACAGCTTTAAGCTATGAAGTCACAGAAGTGTGTGGGTTTGAAGTTGACTGATTTCTCACTGATTCTGAGTGACAGCCTCCATTCTTTGCACGTCAAGACATAAATGGTTTGGACGCTTGCGCTCATTCTGCGTTTTCCTGCAGTACTGATAGAAGATTCCTGTTTGTTTCTGCCTTTAAAAGCCAATTTCCTATAAAACCTCAAAAATAATTTATTCCATACTCGTTGAGTATGTGTTCCAGGGTCCCACCTCGAGCCTGAATCGCTGATGAAAGAGCAAATGAGCTAAGTGGCGAATGCGAGTGGGAAGTCGCACATGTAATGCCGAAAACAAAATGAAAAGAAACGACGGGAACTATCGCTGCTGCCTCCGTTGAGCCCACCTGGTATTTTAGAAAACGAAGCAGATATCCCACTGATGTATAATTTTATGGTGGAAAAACAGCACCTGCGTCCTGAAACAAGGCATCGCGTCTGCTTGAATGGTGATGCCGAATATTATATATCAACATTTCTCCAATCATGCCCGCAAAACACGAGCAGCGCGCTTTTGTGATTTTGTTGACATAGTGCAACACCTGCGTTCCTTAAGGTGTCTCGGAAAGCCCGTGGGTGCTGTTGGATATGTTTAATGCAATCTGACTATGAATGCATGCAGAATATTACGAGGGAGGGAGCAGCGCGAGCAATACAGACAAAACTCCAAGTCACACAGAAATAATACAGCGAGCTTCTGTGCGTCAGCTCGGCCAGTGTGACAAAATACACCGTGAGATGATGGAAATGTATCTGTCAGAGATCATTCAGAGGTATCCATCCTCCATACCTCTGCAGCTGCACAATGAACAGGACAGCCTATTGGAAAATGGGATTTAGAGGATTTTGCATCAGTGTGATGAACTTCTGTGATTGTCTGGGATTTCAAACACACATTTTCGCATAATTTTATCCCAAAATGTTCCGTGACTTCACCCACAAGATACCAGAGGTGCATTGGTTTTATGTTTATCACTTGCAGTTGTCTCAGCAGTGGCATGGAAACAGAATATCGCAGTTTATGATCCGTTATGATAACTTACTACTACTTACCACCAAAGTCACTGCTGATTTCTCAGTAACGAGCGAAATCATTAAAATTGATTGAAATTAGGGCAATCAGACAGGTTGAGACACAACAGACAGATTACTTAGCACTTTATTTGGAGGTAAAGTTAGCAACGTGCGGTTAGACTTTCAAAATAAAGCTGCCAAGGACAATTACAAACATGAGGCTAACATTGTGAAACAGTCACACTTTAGTTAAGGCTATAAAACTTCTTGGTTAGGTTTAGGAAGAGATTAACCCAGTGCTGTAAAAAGTGATGCAAAGAGGTCCTGACCAAGTGTCCATATGTGACATTTTGAAAGGTTGGTCTGATATGTCCTTTTTAATTAGAGTTAGGGGACAATCTTTGTTTTTTTTATTATTTACCTGTATGTGGATTCTTTTTTTCCTTTGTTCATGTTTTGACCAAATCAAAGCAAAGAGTGAACCTTCAACCTTTTGAACCCAGAGATGCTGATCTTTGAGTGTAACCCTGGACCGTAGCAAGCAGATCAAATATTTCTTCATGTTAGTCTAGAACCACACTAATGGTGTGCTGTTGTACAAGTCTCTAAACAGGGACGTTATAATGGGAAGCACAAATCTGAAGCTTCATGCCTGTAAGTGTATCTTGAAGCAGCATTGTCATGGCAGCCAGATGGTGTCAGGGTCCCACACTGTCAGCTGCACACATCCTATAGGCCAAAGCTTTGCTGTTCCTTAGTAGCTATTTGGCCCAACATGTTTTCCACTTCACAGATGCATCCAGGGAGCTGCTCCCACCAGGCTATCGATTTTCTCTTTGCTTATAAGTGGGCTGATGCCAGGAAGGGGAGGGCGGGACTCAGTTACACTTCTTCTATGGTGACACTCCCAAGACGCCCCTTAAGTGTTTGTGCTGTTTTTCCCCGTCTTTTTCCTTCCTCTTTGTGTTACTCACATGTTGTAGTTTCATGTCATACAGTGTCTCTGGGGAGACTCCGAGCTGTAAAGCTCTTGTCTGTAGTGAGCTGAAGAGAAAGCAGAGCTTTGGGTTCAGTTCTAGAAGCTCTGGGTTCAGTTCTGGAAGCTCTGGGTTCAGTTCTAGAAGCTCTGGGTTCAGTTCTAGAAGCTCTGGGTTCAGTTCTAGAAGCTCTGGGTTCAGTTCTAGAAGCTCTGGGTTCAGTTCTAGAAGCTCTGGGTTCAGTTCTAGAAGCTCTGGGTTCAGTTCTAGAAGCTCTGGGTTCAGTTCTAGAAGCTCTGGGTTCAGTTCTAGAAGCTCTGGGTTCAGTTCTAGAAGCTCTGGGTTCAGTTCTAGAAGCTCTGGGTTCAGTTCTAGAAGCTCTGGGTTCAGTTCTAGAAGCTCTGGGTTCAGTTCTAGAAGCTCTGGGTTCAGTTCTAGAAGCTCTGGGTTCAGTTCTAGAAGCTCTGGGTTCAGTTCTAGAAGCTCTGGGTTCAGTTCTAGAAGCTCTGGGTTCAGTTCTAGAAGCTCTGGGTTCAGTTCTAGAAGCTCTGGGTTCAGTTCTAGAAGCTCTGGGTTCAGTTCTAGAAGCTCTGGGTTCAGTTCTAGAAGCTCTGGGTTCAGTTCTAGAAGCTCTGGGTTCAGTTCTAGAAGCTCTGGGTTCAGTTCTAGAAGCTCTGGGTTCAGTTCTAGAAGCTCTGGGTTCAGTTCTAGACGCTCTGGGTTCAGTTCTAGAAACTCTGGGTTCAGTTCTAGAAGCTCTGGGTTCAGTTCTAGACGCTCTGGGTTCAGTTCTAGAGGTCTTTTCTAAAAACACAAATTAGACAGAGACAGGGAAGGTGTTTTATTTTAAAATGATGTCATATTTGTCTTAACTTTAACATTTGGCTCTAAATAGAGTTGTCACGTCTTCTCTGTGTTTACACAGTTATTGCGGTCCATCATCCATTCAGGGAAGCGATCCCTTCACAGCAAAATGTAAGAAATGGGAACTTTTGCTAACTCAGTGTGAAGTCTGATAGATTCGACTGAAATATAGGAAACCTTTTTTCTACCGAAGAGAGAACTGTGGATTTTGATGTTCGCCATCCTTTATAAAACTTTTACTGTTTCCCATAAGCCTGAGAAAAGCCACAAACCTGACAGACTGGAGCTCTGTTACATCTCTGGAACAAAAGCACACCTTAATTCACCTTTTTATAGACGATCCCAAATGAGAGGAAGTGGCAAATATATGAATTATGAAAGATAAAGAAGAAACAGTTACAGTCGTGAATGATGAACATTATGAGAGCAGTCATTGTTTAACTTTGTTCAAATGATCAGGGTTAATAGCAGCAGCTGTAGTCTTCTACATACTCGTGTACCACAGAGTGTTGATAGTAAATCCAGAAACATGTTTAACTTTTGTTTAAGAGACTTGAATTGCAGTAGTTCATGTTAGGCATACTCAGTCTTTTCGTTATCGTTCCTCACAAATAGAGCTAACAAAGTGCTAAATTAACCTGATTTCTATAACATTTCAAATTAAAGTTAGGCAGCCAATGTGGCAAATCATAAAAAAGCTAACTAGCTCGCTAGCCCTGCAGCTTGACAGCCCAAAACCAAGAAGCACAGAGAGCAAGTCTGAGTGAAAATTTGATAAAAGTTCTGAGAAAAAAGAAAGCGTCTTGAGGCTGGACTCGTGATTTCATTACTACAGCCATGACGTGAATCACTGGAAGAAGTCACCTTGAAATAATAAGTGAAAAGGGGACAAGTATTTGTTCATCATATCTAACACTGCTGGTCGTGTTCAGGCTGGATCTAAAGGTTTTGGACATTAATCCAGCTGCTGCTCTAAACTGTAGCGTCACGCCTCATCAGCCAATAAAAGATAATTACAAACTCAGGTTTCAGTTATTTTTAACTGAAGCTGTGTGGAAACGTTGAAGGACAGAATTCTGTGAGGGATTCAGAAGGTTTTGTGTTTGATGAAAAGCCATCAAACTCCGTCCCTGTTTGTCAGAGGTGATCAATATGTGCTTTCAAATATCAGCCTTGTAATATTAATAACGTTTTGTTATACCGGGCCTCACGCTTTTGGTTTCGGACATTATATTCATCTTCACAGCCGCTGTTGTGTTTGAGTGTTGGAAATGTCACAACCTTTTTTTGTTTTATCATCGAGCCGGCAACAAAGGTCACCGTTCCCATGAGAGCTCATTTAATGGAGTATCGCTGAAAAGTTCGTTTGAGGGCTCATTTGGGGCCCGTGGAGGATTTTTCTATTTCATGGCAGAAAATTAGGAAGTTTCAGCTCATCAGAGTTTGAGAAACGTGTCTGAAAAGCTTGGAGAATCAGTTTTATACTCCCGGGCGCAGCTCTCCACAGCACAGAGGGATATTTGTAATAACGCCCACAAATTTATATCCAGCACCCTCAACCTCTGTGTCAACAGCAGTATATTCAGTATTCGCTGAGAAGTTACACTCTGCATAAAGTCGATATGAGTCACTTGGAGTTCGGTGAATCCTCTTCTCTCTAAACAGTAATTTACTTTCACTACGAGCTGGAGTCTGTATTATTGATGTCCCAGCTTATTGTTATGGGCCGTTCATGGGTGCTTAGGCTGGGATCCAAACCCTTATTGTAGTCTTTGTATAATGTCTTTGTAACTGCCGTAAGCCTCATTAACATCTGTTTAGTTTCTTAGACGTCTACTTTGGAGAGTAAGATAACAACATACTCTGTAGGGTTTAGATAGCATTTACACTGCAATGTAAACTTAGTATACAGAATATTTCACGTTTAAGGGAGGTGCAGCGCACTGTAGTTACTGCTATAACACTTACAAGTGCAATAAGTGATTGTTTGGTCTCCTGGTGGCAGCAGAAACGAGCTGCGAACACTGACAGATTATGATCTTAAAAGCTGATCTGGTGAACTTGTTAGCAAACAGTTTCCTGTTTATACATCCAGCAGATACACAGTAAAATTAGCATCCTTGTTTCTTGTCTGTCTGCCCTTTGGTGCCAGTGTGTATGGTGTGTATGGCTGAAAAGGATGCCAGGAGAGCGGTGACGCTGAACCCACTGAGGAAAAAGAGCTGTTAAAAATGTCTGCAGAGCTCAGGGAGCTTTACAAAACCACATCCTGCTGCTGGCTTTACAGAACATCATTCAGCGGCAGAGACACCAGTCAAAGCTGCTATTTAGGATAATTACACTTGAATACAAACTCCATGTGAGAAATAAACCTTTCATCTTTGAACTGAATCCAAATCACAAATCTGACTGCAGTTTGTCAAACAGCATCTCCAGCAAAAGTAAAAAACCACCATTAACAGCCTGATGGCCACAAAGCCTCTGAACTCTGTGGCTCCAAGTTTACCTTCTTTGCTGTTTTAATCTCCACTGTGTTGCTTTTAATGGCAGGCATCCATGAATCTCCTGAACATGATGACTTTGGTGCTTTACACAACGTGTGTCGGGCAGAGTGGAAAATAAGTGTGATACGCTCTGTGTTTGTGAGATGGACCACGTCCTACGAGCTGCTGAGGAGCTCCAGTCATGTTCCTGCCTTTGTGTGCCGGGGAGGCAGCGTCATTCCGCCAGCAGGCTTGACACACTTGTAGAAAGAAAAGGAATAAAAAAACATAAAGGCTTAGCCTCTGCTGGGTTGGACAGCCTGAAGGAATGGTCCAAAATTAACTCCACCTTGGACAACACCTTCCAAGATGATGCAGAGCCCTCGTAGCCTGCGGCTCGTCCCTCCGGGGTGCAGGGGGGTGCCAGGGAGCACTCGAAGCTCTCATTTGTGCCATTGAGGTGCACATTTCTTCCAGCTGAAGCAGCCTCAGTGAAATGAAAAGGCGCTGAAAGCTGTTCCTCTGGACTGTTTTCTCCTCTCGTGTTTGGAAAGCTGCACCTGCCTCACCAGGGCGGTTTGAATCTGAGAGCGTGCTCTCTCACAGGTTTACTGTACGTCTGTGCGTCCCTCAGTGAACGCACAGACACGTCATTCATTAACAGCCTGTTCAAGGCGGGAACGTTGCACCGTTATTCCACCTCGCCGTTCCGCGTGAAACGTATGAGCACGGGATGAGGGGCCATTGTTGTCCCACCTTTAAGGCGGAACCGGTGGCTCTGTCAGAAGGTTGGGCTGACAGGGTGCGTGACATGTTGATGCTGTGTTATGCGTGCGACCCACCAGCAGGGGATTTCAGAAGCAGCAGTTAGCAGTTAGCAGCTAGCTCAAAGAAGAGGAACAGCGACAGAGAAGGTCTGAAAACTGGGGAGACAACAAGGTCCGGGAACCTTTTATCACTGTTTATGTCTACAGCTCCTTTCAGCTCCTGCACTTCGTGTGAAGCAAACCTGAAGCAGAAAGGCCCGTTTTCATTGACGAGACCCCGTGATGCCACAGCACACACAATAGCCATTTCCTGTTTCGTCATCACAGTGCTCCTGTGCAGAGAGCGAAGTCCACAAAGACATTACTGTCCGAGCCTGGTGTGGACGAGCCTCTGTGGTCTGCACAGCAGCCCTTAAACTATATTGATATTGGACGACTCACCGTCAATGTCCTCGGCCAGCATTTGGTGCCAGTACGGACTGAAAGAGTGTGGACGTACTTTAATTAACCATAGTTTATTTGCCATAATCACAGTCTATCTAATAATCTGTGAATATGCTGAAGATGATTTATTCATAGTCACTTTATTTTAATATTATGCAGAGACAGGCTGATAAAGGCTTTCACACAGGGTCTCATTTCAGTTTTTCTGTCAAAGAAATGATTAAACTGTCAATTATTAACATTTACAATGATACAGACTTTCAATGAAAATGATAAAATCACTGTACACGTAAATTGATTGTGTTACAGTTTCATTTTCCTTGCAGTATTTCAGTGTATAAATAGCAAAACAATATCTTTTGTCCTCTCATGTCTCCTTGAAATTTAGGCTCTCTTGCAGTTTTTCTCCTGCTGAAATTGAAAAAGAGGCAGAGTCAGACTAATAACTGAGTTTGCACTGACAGTTTAAAATGTTTCTCATACCAAAGCGCTCTCCGTCTGTCCGTCAGGTGTATCTGAGCTCTTACATTAGCAGTACAGGATATTGTGTCGGCTGCCTCTTGTAGTAGATTCCTCTGCTTTGTGTCTGAGGACATGAGTGTCATTTTTCGTGATGAAATGCAAAAATATGGCCCGTTTCTGTGCCCGATGGCTCGCCACGGTCAGAGGTCTATTATCATGTAAGCCACAGCTTCTCCGGTGGGGGTTTCAGACAGCTTTACATGCACCCCTCTGTCACTTTGAATCTCTCTCCCCCCTCTCCCCCCTCTCCCTCTGTCTCTCTGCCTCTCCCGGGCTTTCAGCGCAGAGGCACTCGGCGATGATGGGTTTCGCAGATGGAATTAAAATGTCTCGTCCCACAGCTGTCACCCATGCAAATTGCATTGTCTACAGATTCTATCACTGAGAACAGCCAGCAGTCTGTTTTGTTTGACGCCTCCTTCCTTTTCATTTTTTTGTCGTGATGTCATTATCTGCGGCACTGCTGCTTCTCTCGTTAATGTTTCAGACAGTCATCTTTTAATCTCCCTCTCTCTGTGTTTTGCTGCAGGTTTACCGCCACTCCTACGTGGCCTCCTACAGTATCTACAACATTCAGACACGGTGAGTGTTTTTGTTCCCCTCAGCAGTTGCTGCGAGGCAACCTGTCTACTAAAAAACACTTGTCACCGGGGAAAATATCTAACTGTGAACCGTCCCGGTTTGCAGAACTGTACAGCACAGATACGGTAAATGAAGGCTAAGTGTGAGCACTATTATTTTCCTCTGTGTCAGTCTAGTTATGCCGCAGCATACATGAAGAAGAGGTGGGTGCTTGTCAGTTTGTGCTGGGGCTAAAAAAATGCATTTTGTGGATGAATGTGTGCAGAATTTGTCCCATGTCTGTGGATGCTACTGAGCAGGGGTATTCAAAGAGACTGAGACACCTCCAACATCAAATGTACGCTGAATTAGCTGTTAGCATTTCCTGTTTGTAAGTACTCTCACTAGATTACTTCGATACTGCAGAGAGCTTGAAAGCATGTTGAGTCTCAGGTAAGTGGTTCTAAGGAACGTCTCATTTAGTGCTTTCTAACTGGATTTGTGGATATTTGTTGGTGTTCAGGCTCAGCAGTGGCTCAGTGGTCAGCACTGTCGCCTCACAGTCTGGGTTTAGATCTTCTTCTTCTTCTGTTTGTGTTGGACGTCAGAGATGATGACACACCGACCAGCAGTGTGTTTAGACGATCACTTCTGTGTTCAGGCTTCAGAGAAGGACGCCGGCATGCTCCTGCACCTTTCACCTCGTGCAGGACGTTTGAGTCACGTCTCTCTGAGGGCCGCCTCACAGTTTGGAAAACTCGCTCAGTTCGTGCCGTCGTGGAAACTGATGTCAAGATTTGCATGACGGTGGAAACTGGAAGTCCAGGATGTATTGTGCTGAAAGAGCAATCTGGACTATGACAGACATCAGACACCTGCTGCTTTCACACAGCAACAATCTAGAATAAATAAATCTCAGTTATTGTTTCTAACACACAACTAAATCTTTTAAAGAGACTTTTGTTGTCTTCAGTCGCTTAATATCTGCATTGCGTCGTCATTTGGCTCAGGCTGGTGTCAGTGCGCTGTGGAGCTGCAGGATTGTGGATCAAAAAGGTGAAGAACTGAAAACTTCAGTGTAAAATAATGTTGAGTTATTATAAAGGCTGGAGGCGATCAGCAGATCAGCAGACAGTCTGCAGCCGCCCGCTGCTTTACAGGAGGATCCTGCACAAAGTGCCACAGTGTCCAAAGTGCTGATCCCAGACCTGCTGGGATGAGCTCATCCTGCCAGTCACAGTGAAGGGCAGGATCGGTCGGAGAGGATTAGAACTTTACACGGCCGATTATTTTACGAGGCTCTGCGATAAATTCCTCGAACTTTGGGCCATTTGGGGGCCATCTCGGTCGTTTCTGTGCTGATCTGAGGCTGCAGGTCTGTGGTCAGCCACTTACATTAATATCAGTCATGAACCTTAGCTTGTGGAAAAGTGTTCATATCACAGGCCATAATGGTGTGTGTGTTTTCATTCTTGATTACACTGCTGATTACTGATCGACTGTGAAAAATGCCTCACAGTATCGCAGGTGACCTCAGCAAACGTCTGACCTCAATTCAAAACCCGAAACACACAAAACCTGCAGCCGTCATGTTCTGTGCATTTATTTCTGATAAACACCAATCAGAAGCGTCTTGTGGGAGCCCCTCCACGGGCTGTTGCTGATAAAATTTCTCTTTGTGTTTGCTTTCAGGGAGGTTTGGGAGCTGGACCCTCCTGAGGTGGTGAACTCGGTCCTGCAGTACGCTGCCTGGGGAGTGCAGGGCCAACAGCTGGTGAGAGCACACACGCTGACTTCTCTGCTTTGTGTCTGCTGCCTGCCGGGCCTTACGATAATTAAGTTACTGTAAAAGCACGACTTTTTTCAGGGATCCATAAGAGATACTGGAATAAAATCCACATCCAGCACATTTGTCTTCACATGATGTCGCAGCATTTCAGAGGCCGTGTGACTGTGGAGCGAACAGAGTAAGACTTTAGCTTCAGCTCCAGGCCTGAGGGCGACACACGACACACGAAGTGTCATGGCCAGCATGCTTGGACGTGTGTGTGTGTTTCTGCTTTAACCACATGTGTATTTAAGCTGTGAGTGTGTGTGTGCGTGTGTGTGTGTGTGGTTTTAGTGTCTGCTCGTACTGCACTCATGTTCAGTTTAATTAGCTGTTAATTTCCTCCCATCGTACCTGTTTTATTTATCTGCACTGAACAGATGGAGACGACTGAAAGACTAAAGTGCAGGAGAGCTGCTGCTTTGTCCATATTTTCACATTTCTGCATGTCATGTTTGAGCATAAATCAAACACGACTCCATTAGGAAGTCATTACGGCGATAAGGAGGTGAGAGCTGCGCTGGTGTGAAGGCTTTCCAGCGGCATCATTAGCCAGAAGTGCATCTCTGGAAACAATGACGTGACGTGTGCGTTTTGTCAAAGAGCCTCATTCTTTGAGAATTTGTGTATTTTATTGATGAAGATGCCAGAAAGTCACCTGTAGAACAGGAGTCAGCGCTCGTCGGCGAGGGATCGGGCAGCCACGGCGGCGCTAACGGGACTAGCCGACAAGCTAATCGCTTCTCTCCAGTTTGAGTGTCTTTTGTGGCGCCATTAAAAGCTTGTTGAATTAGCTGTTAGCGGTTCAGGATGGAGATGATGATCGTATCAGAGAAAGCAGAAAAATGTCACAGTAGCTTAAAGGTCTCAATGTTTCAGAGATCTGATGTGAATTACGGTTTCAGTCGTGGTTAATATTCTGCCTTTTTCAAGAGTTAGATCTCTTTCTAATCCTCCTTTTTTAACCTGTAGTTAAAGGTATTTTACAGGTGATCCAAACTCTGGAGCCTCCTGTCAAGTCTCTCGTTGCAGACACAGAGCAGCATTAGCATTTATTTATTACATTTAGTATTTATCTTGGTTTCCAGCAGCTTCTTCAGCTTCTCGACGCTCCGCTTTACGCTCATTAGTTTGTGGTGGACACGTCTGAGTGGAGTACATTTCTGTTTTTAAAAGCAGCCACAGGCTTTGGAAATATTTGACAGATTGATTATTTCCTTGTTGTTTTTGGTCTTTTCGTGGGATTTGTTGACAGCGCGCCTGTCACTGCTCCAGCTTCAGTCTTGACCTTTATCCCCGACAGATTTTCATGTTGGCATTTGGAGCGATGAGAGCTTCTTAAATGCAAACACTAATTCAAAAATGTTCATTTATTGTCGACAAATACTTTCCCCTCACAGAACAAAAAGTCATTTGGTTTTATTACTGTTCAAGTATCGTCATCTGGAGGTAATAAAATGAATAAATAGCACATTTGTGGTGGTAACATTTGAAAAATGAGACACGTCCATCTTGTATAAAACGTCCAGCTTCTATCATCTGATCACACCTGCAGTGATAACACCTGAACAGGCTGACTGTACTCACTCCACAGTGGAAGTAACGAGCAGAGTCTGCTGTCGAATGATCTTTCTCTGAGGCCTTCAGCACATCCTGTCCTGACCGGCTTCTGGACCGAGGATGTCTTGATGCCTCCCAGCCAGACAGCACGAGGCCCTGCTGACAGTGAGGATACGTTAGCGCAGAGAGAGGCCCTTTGCTAATTAATTTTTATGTCAGATCACATGAGGCCACAGACTTCTGGCTCTTCGGAAAGGCCAAAGAAAGACCGTGTTTCCATCTGAGACGCACTGCGGTCTGTGTGATGCTGAGAGACGGATTTCTGGCATGTTTGATAACAAGTTGGATTTGTGCTTTGTGAGATGTGTCGGCGTCTAAGTTCAGCATTGTTTTCCCCTGCAGGGACATGTAGGTAGCACTCTGTGCGCTGCATACTGGAACAACGCTGAAGGCTCGTACTTCTGTATTGTTCCAAACAGCTCTGCTTGGAGGCGAGCGGAGAAGTAGGCTGAAAGCCGGCACATGCTCGAACATCTCGCAGCCCTACAGCTCTGAAGTCACGTCTCTGTCTCTGCAGATCTACGTGTTTGAGAATAACATCTACTACCAATCAGACGTCAAGAGTAACTCCCTCCGGCTGACGTCCTCGGGGAAGGAAGGGGTCATCTTCAATGGCATCGCCGACTGGCTCTATGAAGGTAAAGGCAGCCAAAGCCGCAGCAAACGTACAGATGAGGATTTCTAACCTGGTTTTCAAGCCGCGGACGGTCTGTCTCATTAAACTGAAGAGGGATCAGATATTCCTGATGTTTGTTCTGCAGGTATCTCCTCGCTGTGCGTGAGGAGTCGTTTCATCTCATCAGAAGAGAAGCGGCCGCAGTACCTGAACTGCTGTTTTCTCCTCTTTTTTCCCTTTTACACTTAATTATATGTGTGAAGAATAATAAAGTAGCAATCAGTGACCGTTGACCTCAAAATTAAAGCTTCATTTAAAGCCTCTTCTGTTAGATTAGCGTGTTTTTCTCTTCAGTTTGTAAGATTTTCTGTCTGTATTCATAAAGCGTGTTCAGGTTTTACTATTAAGAACTACACACAGCTGCGTTTCCTCTGAAATGACCACTGGAAGACATTGAGACATTTATCTTTACTTACATTCACTGGGATATAAACAGTATTACCAACCCGGCCGGCTGAATGTGAGTGAGGTGTTTCTAAACGCTTGCTGTGATCACGCTGCAGACACACAGTGTTTCTTTAGAGTTTGTTCATGTCGTCTACATTTCAACTCAGTCCTGATGTTATTAAAACACGGAAATACTCACACACAGAGTACACAGTTGCTGTAAGTACATAACAGTAGTATAATAGTACCTCCGGGGCCAGTAACCACATCAAAATGCTCCATATATTTAAGCTGGCGTTGAGCACTCATATGTTGTGTTATTTGTCTTATAAGACAATTAAAATTTGATCTTTAGCTTGCATGACTGATGTCGTTGAAAGCATGTCGCTCATCCTGTTGTTGCCTCCAAACAGAGGAGATCCTTCTGACCCACGTGGCACACTGGTGGTCACCTGACGGAGAGAGGCTGGCCTTCCTCGTCCTTAATGACAGTCTGGTGCCCAACATGGCTTTACCCCGCTTCACCGGCATGATGTACCCCAAAGGGAAGCAGTACCCCTACCCCAAGGTACTCGCCATTCAGACGACACGATGCCGTAAACGTTACCGCTGCTTCCGGGCAAATGTCACGGACCACACACACGTGGAACGCTCGCTTGTTTGCTTTGTTTTCAAGAGTGTGATGAGGAGATCTTTGCGCTCACCGTCCAATCAGGAGGCAGCAACCACACATACAAAGCTCTCGTGCAGATCTGCACTCGCCATCTCCGGCTTTGAGGCTTCACTGCTGCCGGCCGTGCCCACCCATGACCCCATCTTCCACTTCATCAGGCTGGAGTGGGAGAACTGAGAGGAGAGGTGCTGATGATGATGATTGGTTGATGATAAGCCCCTCAGACAGAGCCCGGCCCGGTTAGCTTTGAGCCCAAACTGTCGTTTTAACGTGCTTTTTGTGTGCAGATTAAACAGAGACGGAGCCTCTTCACTGGGAAAGTTTTTTTCCACTTTGGACCAGTGAAGACTGTTTCCTGCCTCCAGCCTTTATGTTGATCTCACTCATCTCATCTCACAAAGAAAGCAAAAAGCATCGTTTCCGGAATATTGAAGTTTGGTTCTAATGAAAAATTGAACGGTTGTGTCTTGTTAAGTGTATTGTTCAGACCTCTGAGGCTATTTGTGTGTACTCTACAACAAAACATGTCCGTAGCTTTTAATTAAAAGGCGAATAACACCAGAACAAGCTCAGTACAGAATATTACCTGCTCGCATTCTCAGAACTGGGTTTTACTACAATATTTGTGTTTCACTGCAGTAAAAGAAAAACGGTAAAAACAGGTTTTATGATCAGTCTCTCAGAGTCTGTCTCCAGTCAGTCTCCTGACGTCACGTATCGACGTGTCCCGGCGTCCGCAGAGCGTCCGTCCAGCTGCAGCAGCTTCGTCCGTCTCTGACTGAAGGCAGCACCTGTTGTCCTCTCAGCAGGTCTTTCTGTAGAGCTGTGCAGCAGCAGAGGTCGTTTCAGGAGGAAGTTGTTGCAGGTGGCGTGAAAATGAAAGTGAATTAATGGAACACTGATCTCAACAGCGTTACGATGTCTGAGCGAAGGTTTCAAAGTTCAGATGGGAGAAAGACAGAATGCAAAGTCCTGCTGTTCAGGATTGTAACGTCCAGCTGCTCCAGTGGAGGATTTCTCCAGTCTCTCATGTTTAATGTTTGTCAGATGAAACCACATCACAACACATGCAGAACTGTCAAACTCTGCTGATTTTAGAGAGTTTAGAGGGACTTTTAAAGGGTTCTCAGTGAATTATTCATCCCAAATCACTTTCACTCATTCTGCAGCACTTTATGCAACACATTTAAAATGGCAAACGTGACTCACAAAGCATTCCCCACTGCAGTGATGAGAGTTTTGACTGTTTGCTCTGCATGCAGGCCGGTCAGCCCAACCCGGCGGTGAAGCTCTACGTCGTCAATCTTTACGGGCCGACGCACACGCTGGAGCTCATGCCTCCAGAGACCCTCAAACTGAGGTAAGAAGAAGCCTGCGGGGCACTTCTGACGTTGTAAACTTCACCTGATCGCTGTCGTCTTTCCATTTCGCAGTGAATGCAGCTGCAACTGTCATTTGAACAGTTTTTGGAGACTTCATTACAACCATCAGATTTTAGGAGATTTCACCACCGTGTGCCAGAGCTCAGTCCTTTGGCTGTTAATGATGAGGACTGTTCCTGCTCCGTCTCCTTGCACTACTCGTATAAATGTGTTTTATTGTGCTGGACTGGGTCTGAGACCTCTCTGCTTCACAACATAGAAACCTCGTTCTTTGTGGACTAAACGTCTCTTGTAGCACCATCATAGGTCTGTGCAGAAGAGACATGGCTGAAGTTTTTTGGTAGAGTTATAAAAACCAGGAAGCTGGAAACTAACCTGCATCTTTGACCCGGGTTCAGTTCCCAACTGCAAAAATTTTCTACTTTGATTATAAGATGAAACTTAATTGACCCCACACTGGGGAAATTAAGTTGTTCAGACAGCAAGAATAAAAGAGAGACATAGACAAAGAACAAGAAAGACAAAAAAGGCACAAAGAATAAAATCAAAAGTATATATGAGCAGTATGTGCAAGAGTATAATTGACTCTCTGAACATTCCCAGAGTCATTAAAGCTCCCTGTGTGTGCTGCACAGGTGGAAACACAACCATCACATCCACTCTGTGCAAATACATCATCTTTATTTCAAGCATTTTCCTTGTATGTAATTAATCTGCATCTCCTTGACTCATGTAATCACCATCCATTATCCCTGACAGCGTGCAGGTAATTACAGAATTGAAATAAACAGCGTGATTATGATGCTTTTCACAGGGAACATTACGTGACCATGGTGAAGTGGATTAGCAAGACCAAGACATCTGTCAGGTGGCTGAACCGGGCCCAGAACATCTCCATCCTGACCGTGTGTGACACCACCACCGGAGCCTGTGTCACGGTGTGTGTGTGTGTGTGTGTGTGTGAGAGGACGAGTGTGTCCTTGGGTAGATAAAGAGACTGCCGATGCAAACACAAAGAAAAGTGAGATCCGGTAATCTGGGAATGTATTGTCGGCTAAATAAACAGGACGAAAATGCGACGTAATGTTTCCTTAATGTTGGAGGACTCGACAAACTTCAGGCGGTCGCTCTTGAAAAGCGTGTGTTTGATGGAGCTTCGTTGATTTGATTTCCAAGGCGACGCTCCAGTCTTGCGCTCAGTCGCCGCGCTTGTTTTCTTCATCTTTCCTTTCATGAGCTCCTGTGATTTTAAATCATTTCCTCTTTACGTCTGCTGAGTGGCTGCTGTTTGCTGTGTTGTTGTGAGTTGAAGAGGTTAAGTAGGAATAACAAGAACGGTGGCATCTATTATTCATGTTAGAGAGCACAGGTGCTTTGAGCACTTTGGTGAGACTCTCGTTAACCTCTTCAGCAGTCACGCAGACGAACATCGTCTTCATCGCAGCAGCACAGGACCTGGAAATACATCTAAAAGGTCTTTATTTCACGTAAAGCACTGACGTCGTTCTCGAGCAGCCGAGTTCTGCCTTGTGTCTACGAGACCGATAATATTTATTATTAATGAAGTGAAATAAACAGCCTGCAGCATAGATCCAAATCTAAGACTTAAAAGAAAAGGAATACACTCCCAAATGAAGATGAGGTCCAGCTCTTCTTCTGCATGGCTTGAATGCTCTTCTATCAGTCACTGCTGACTGTAGCATCTGCCGGATGAATGTCATGTTAAGGTGAAATACAGTATTGACACTAATAGAACCAGTTCAGCTCATTTAATAGGAGCCGTACCTTATTTATGTCATGTTTTAAAGAACAGGTTCAGATATGTAATAAAACTATCAGCAGGCTTCAGTGGAGAGCCGTCGTGGAGTAACGCGTGAACGCTCCCGTGTTGCATTGAATGCAGCGTGAAGGGCGTTACAGGTACGAATATTTCACACATCAGACTCTACAGCAGCCTCAGTGAAAAGCTGTGGCAGAGCTTCAGTAAATCTCGCTCAGTTTAAAGGTCTGCTCGGCGCATTTGGTGACGATTTAACCAAGTGAACGCTGGTTATGTAGCGTAACCCCACGTTCTATGAGTGCAGACTCTTTAATTACTCTCTGATTGGTGCGTGAAGCTTATCGTGTGTGTGTGGCTCACAGTCACTGGCCACAGATTTCATCTTGGAAAGCACGCAGCAGTCATTTGCATAAATTTCTGAATTTGTATGAATGTAATGGATCCGTCCAGAGCAGATCTCCCTCCAAGCTGAAGTCAAACACTGACGACCCTGAGTTCAACACAAAGGCCCACCTGTTCATCTCTTAATCTAATAATTCTCTGGTTTGAGGAGAACTTTGCTGAAATCGCAGCACATCTGCTGCAGTGACCTCCGTCCGTCTTCTCTCCGTACTTGGACGGCACACAGTCGTGTTAACCCTGCAGTTGAACCGCGGGGACTCGACAGGCTGCGTTCCAGCTCTGTGCTCCCTGATTTGGTGTGATTTGCACGAACAAACGTCGCGCTCAGCCAAGAGGCGGCTAAGCTCGGACCTGGACGCGGCGCCCGGCCTCCGCTGCCAAAACCCCGGCTCCCGCTCATGCATGCGGCTTTGAAATGAGGCGTCAGACCGGCAAAGGTGTCGCAGTGGAAATGAAGGACAAAATGAGCAGCTCTGTGACAGAATCTGAAAAATGAAACGCTTTCACAAAATGTTTTCTGACGTAGAATTAAAGTGATTTTGGGAAAGATTGTTTTATTGCTCACAGTTTGAAAACCTTTGTGTCAGCTGACGTTTTTCTGGTCTTTTCCAGAGGCATGAAGAAAGCTCCGAGCTCTGGCTCTCCAAGCAGGTAAAGTGCTCCCCTTCCGTGCGTCATAGCTGGTACTTCTCTATGCTCCAAAGCTATAATTTCACTTGATGTCAGTCTTCTCTATCTGAGTACCTTTCAAATTATGTGACATGAAGGACAACTTCGCCAGATATCCACCTCGTCGCCGCACATTTCTGCCCGCGCTCCTCTCCATACTCTCCGTCCTGAAGGAAGGCTCTATTCTACACCTGATGACACAGACGCAGGATGAGCCGCGGCTGAAATGGCTCACGTTGGTCCCTCCATTCGTGCTCTGAAAGCAGAGAGCTTCATTATTAGGAGTGCAGAGCAGAGCCCTCCTTGGAGATGCAGACGATACCGAAGTGCATTAGATGTACAGTGAAGGACAGAATCAGTGCTTTTTATTCAGTTTATGTAGTTTCTTCCAAGAACCTGTTGAGCTCTTTATGTAAGATGGACTTCTGCAAAGCGTGGCTGTGCTGGAGGCTTTATTCACCTCATCGTCAGCCTCTTTGCTTGTGGACATTCAGTAACCTGCAGCCTGCACCACCAGCTTGATGAAAACATTATCCAAACTATTATTTCTGTGAGTCCACAATGAAACGCTCCCATTTTGGCTCCAGTTATTTCAAAGGAGAGGCTGAATGCTGCTCAGCGTCAGTGCTTTTGAGGCGGAGGAGAGGAAGTTCTTGGCAGGACTGGATCATGAAACCCTGCAGTCATACATGTTTGGCTGTGGCGGCGGGTAATTTCACCACTTGACAGCCTTGGCATGCAGAGCTACTTGTCTTTGTTAAGGTGGTAATCTGCAAGATGCTCATTTATTTCCTGACTGAGAGGTTGTGTCGGCGCAGAGCGAGAGCCTCCGCTAACGGATTTTTATGTAAGATCGTCCTGTAAGACCTCAGAGATTTACAGCACTTTCTTGGAAATGCCAAATGCTCATTCTGGATAAACTCTCTCCATCCGAGGCTGAATGTGTTTCATCCAGAGCCGGTTTCATGAATTAAACTCGTAAAATGTCAAACACTGGGTCAGTGCACAGCAGAGTATGTGCTTATGTGGCTGGAGGTCAAATGTTTAATATATTCAGGTGTTAAAAGTAGTCAGATACTCAGGAAAGGTAGTTACACCACAGTGCAAGATGCTGCTTGATGATTGCTAGTTAAATCTACAGTAGCAGTGTGTTCATTTGCAAAGGAATAAGGAAAATTAGCTGTTGAATAAAAATATCTGCCTCTGAAATGTAGAGAAGAAGAAGTGAAAAACAGCAGGAATACTCAAGTAAAGTACATGTACCTCAGAAACGTACTTAAAGGGCCACTCCAGTGTTCCTGTAGTGTACCTTCATTAATATTGAGAGACTCAGAAAACACAGTTTAAAATGATCAGATTTATTCATCCTGACTTTCACCCTGTAGAGGTCGAGCTCCCGAAACACTGGATCCTACATTTCCCATAATGCAATAGCTTCCTTTGTTGAAACCTCCCAGCCTGGTCTGTCAGTCTGCAGTCTTTCAGTCAGATTTGTGTCCGTGTGTCCGGCCGCCTGCTGTGGAGCTGACGCATCTTTGCTCTCTGCAGACTCAGGAGCCGGTGTTCTCCAGAGACGGCAGCAGATTCTTCCTCACTGTCCCGGTCAAGCAAGGAGGACGTGGAGAGTTTCACCACATCGCCATGTTCACCACGCAGGTGAAGGTCCGGTTTCTACTCCAGCTGAAGCAGCTTTAACAGAGCCGTGTTATTCAATGTGCAGCCGAGCGTGCGCCGCCGAATACTTTAACCAAGAACTGAGGAAATGACTCACAGCAGGCCTTGTTTGTCACGCTGTCGTCGACACGTTAATTGAAGCGTTGCCGTAATCTAGAAACTTCTTGCCACTGATTTATGAGTCTTTCCTCCCCAACAGTATCGCCCCAAAACCCAATAAAAAGAGCCTGTTTTCATCAGCACGGACAGTAAAACCTCCCCATCCGAAACCAAACAGATACACAAGTTGCATGTTGGATTTCAGCTGTTGATGAAGATGGGGGTTATTGGAGAGCAGCTTTTTGAGCCATGCATAGTTCCCCTGCTGTTCTTCTACCGCAGAGGTTCCTCACATTTCATCCCAGTGATGGGAACAGCTTCCATAATAAAATTCATACAGGACCAGATGAATAAATCTCTGGCTGAGCTCATTTGGCTCGTAATGAATTTGGCCTCATGCTGTTTTCTGCAATTAAAAGAAGCTGCATGAGGGAGTTCCACCAACAAGTCTTTGTATCTAAATAATAAAGTTTAGTTTTTGAATGTTTTCCAAAATGATTAAAATGATGACTAACAGAAATGATTTAAATGACCTGCAGCCTCAGTGGTTACAGTCTAGAACTCCTCTGTGTTTGCATAAGACAGCCTTTAATGAGCTGAAATCACCTGAACGGATCCACACGAGATCTTTTTACTGAAGTCAGATGTTACTTAATACACTGGTACGCTTTGGTGTGTCAGCAGCTTGATAGAAATGCATTGTTTCATCATCAGACACACTCAGGGGACGAACCAGGAGCTGGTAACACTGAGAAAGCAGAGGCCGGCATCGAGGGAGGGTTAGAGCCACAGCAGCTCCTCCTCTGCTCCTCACTCCTGCCGGTGCTCCTCGCAGGGTCAGTCGACTCCCGATCCACAAGCAGCAAAAGAGCTCCACTCTGAGCTCGACTCCGGCTGCACAGGCCGGTCAGTGAGGAGGCAGCGGTCCCCGTCTCTGCTGCATGAGGCTGGAAACCGTGTTACCGTTTTTCAGCCGGCCCAGATTTAAAGTCAACTGTTGTGTCGCGCTTTCCAATCATCGGTTGTGTTTGTTGAAGGCGTACGATACTTAAAATTGACTTTCAGATGCTGCACATTCATGCACAAATCCCAACAATAAATAATTAAGAAGCGGAGTAGTTCCAGTGAGCAACAAATGTCTGCTGCCACCTGTGATTTGAGGCCCAACCAAGGTGTGTTCAGACCAAACCCATCGAGGATTAACTGCCAAACACCAAAGGACCAGCTCAGTGTAACAGCTCAGACTCCTGATGCTGTGCATGGAGAATATATTTTCTGCACTTACTGAGACGTTTTCATCTCAGTTTGCATCACCTGCACAGACTTTGTGTCTGTAACGTGCTTCACTTTCAGCCCGGAAACACCTTCAGAGTCTTTGCAGCGTTAGAACGCAGTAATACTACCTCCACAGTAATAATACACGTGCACAGAGTGATCATGAAGACCTTTGTTCCTCTGTGTGGACGCTTTGACGTTCACAGCATGAGGCTGACACCTGAACGTTCAGAAGCGAAAGAGTTCAAACTGCTCATTTCCTGCTGTTTCTCTCAGTTCAGAGCAGATCAAAACGAAGTCCGACATCTAACGTCGGGGAACTGGGAGGTGACCCGGATCGTGGCCTACGACGAGAACACGGACAACCTGTAAGTCTGCACAGTTTTAGCCAAAGGTCTGAGAAAACAATGATCCCTCAGATCGATGAGTTAGCCTCTCACTGAGGAGTCACACGTGAAGCGCTGAACTCACACTGCACCTGAACCAGCGTGTGGTTTGCTAATGAGAGGTGTCATACGAGTGTCTACGAGGAGATAATGAAGTTCTGCCTCTGTCTGTGTCTCCTCCTCAGTTACTTCCTCAGCACCGAGGGGTCGCCGCGCCGACGGCAGCTTTTCAGGTTTGATGTGCGCTGCTGACAGCTGCTGTTCAGACATACACTTTCATGTGTGCAGTCAAGTTTTTTAATTAACGTTTGTCATAACAAGAGCTTTGCAAGACTCTCACCGCACACTTTCATTAACCAGATATTATTATTAGAGATGAGCTGTTGAGTATGTGCTTATTAAAGGACAGTGCTGGGAGTATTTCAGATTTTAATTTCTTTATCCTGCTAACAAGTGTTGTCTGTGTCATGAATTGAATAGTTTATTCCTCTCTGCCAGAGATCTGCAGCCTCTGAAACTATTATTATATTAGAATAATCACAGCCAGCAGAGGTTATTCTGACATAATCTGGCCACTGGATTATCTCTATCAGGCCGACATCACTGAGCACGCTCAGGAACGCAGATTGTTTCATTGTTTGGTCTGAAAAGTGTCAGAAAATAGTGAAAAAAAGCAGCGATTTGAAGCTGGAAACAGGGAGCGTTTAGCTTTTTGCGCAGGCACGTGCAGAGGTGTAGCCTGTATCAGCTGGATGAGTTTTATCGTGTGATCTTTGTCTGCTTTCCTAACTGAACATCTTTTCTCCTCAGTGTTAAAACTGTGGGTCTCTTCCCACGACGGTGTCTGACGTGCGAGCTAAATAAAGCTCACTGTCTGTACTTCGACGCCGACATCAGCCCGACCAACCAGCACATTATCCTCCACTGTAAAGGTAAGCTCTCCGCCCAATATCCAGGGTCTGCTCTTACGTTCTCCAGCTTTCATAATGAGAAGGATGGTTTGATAAAACCGCTCACGGGCTTGGTTTTAACACGTGGGCTTGACTTGAAACTTGAAGCCAAAAACAGGACTCACAGGCAGGCTAAGGTTAAAGTTCATGTTGACTGGATTCAACCAACAGGCGGAGGTCCAGAGTCCAGAGTCCGTGGATCAGGCAGGAGGAACAACGGAGGAAATAGGTTTTTCTGTGTTCATGTATAAACTGTAAGACTGATGAGGAGGATGTGGACGAGGTGAGCAGGTGATGGATGTGACTGACTTCACGCTAGTCGCGGCTTCTTCTTCCCAGATATGTGGTGGAGCTCTGCATCATCACGGCCGTGATGTGTGTGAGATGCATAAAGACGTGGTCACCTGCACAGGTGGACTAGGCTCAGACAACCTCAGCGCCGCTGCAGATGGCAGCAAAAAGTCTTTGAAACGAGGGACGTTTCTGTGTTTCCTGCTCCTGATTCATCCGTCTGGCAGATGTCAGGGTTTGCCCACTCTAATCCGTCACCCTCCAACTATTCAGATTTAAATTCATCTCTCATCAGTTCCAAATGAGAGGCATCAAATTAAAGTAATTAGCCACACTATTGTGTATAATTACTTTTAGGTGGTGTTATTGGGCAACAAGTAGCTGTTTAATAGAGGGGAACTCTTTATATTGTTTGTAGTTTCAATTTATTTTGAGCAGATGAGAGTGCTTCATGCTCAGCAGCGTTCGGGCTTTGGCTCGGTGATTTATTGAACAGCAGCACTGTTCCCTCTCCCAAAAGCAATAAAAATAATGGCAAAAGCTTGTTGTCTTCACAGGCCAAGTTCACACAACCCCGACAAGTTCGGCCCGACACCTGATTTCATCCGGAGCGACGCCGGCCTTTAATTCCACTCGCAGAACGCTTCCGATTGGTTTAGTGTTTCCAAGCAGCTGCTGCACATAATGAAAGCGTTTCTCTGTGTGACATCAACAAGTGTAGTAAGAAATGCAAAGGTCAGAGCTAATACAGCACGCCAACAGTGAGCGCAGGGGAGGGAGTGAAGTAAGAGCTGCCGTTTGTGTTTTAGTGCAGAGAAAGCGGAGCAGGAGGAATGTGGAGGAGGAGGAGGAGGAGGTGGTGGAGGTGGTGGAGGAGGAGGAGGAGGTGGTGGAGTGTGTTTTGCAGCTGTCGAGGGAGCAATTCAGCTGCAGCTGAGCCATTGAGCAAACCTGCTATCCTATTAACCTCTGACTAAGTATTTTGCAAAGAGGAAATTGAAAAGACTTAATTTGACAGACTGAGGCTGTGAGGGAGGCGCTGTGCGTGACCTTTGACCCCTCCTTCATACAGGTGAGGTCAGCAAAAGGAGAAAACAAGGCGGCTGTAGCTTTCCCGTAGCTGCTCGCACAAAAAGAACCGTTTACAAAGATGATCTTCACTCTTCTTCTTCTTCTTCTTTGTGTGCACGGCAGCTCAGTGAGGACGGCAGAGTAACAGGAAAATGATTCAATTACACTCACAAGCTTTTTTTCACCCTCTTGTAGGTCCTGGAGCCCCCACTGTGATCTTACACAGCCTCAATAATTCAAGTAAGGCCTCCCTTTAGTCTTGTGCGAATGGTGTGTATGTGATGAGCATGATAATTCCAGTTATTCCAGCCTCGCATATTTCCCATTAACGCTGTGGCTTTATGATTTCTGCTAACTGCACTCACTGCGTAGACTGAGGAAATGAGGGCTGAACGTATGTAATAAGTATGATGTCACAGTTATTTCAAACACTTGTCTCTGAGTGAGAGCAAAGATAAAGACAGAAATAAGCCACCTGAAGGGGCCATTACGGCTAACTGCATGCAGGGGTCTGCACAGTTAGACACATTTATGGGCGCCGGCAGCAGGTGGAAATAAACCAGAGTTTCCTTCAGTCGTGGTGGGCAGAGAGGCCGACTCTCTTCTGTAAAGACCCTCCAGTTTTACCAAACTGCACAGAGAAAAAGCTCCTTTCAGAATCGACCGTAATGACCAAAAGAAGCTGCTCATTGAAAGCTAATCGGCTAAAAGCTAATCAGCTAAAAGCTAATCAGCTAAAAGCTAATCGGCTGAAAGCAACGCGACGTCGACAGCCCTGTTAATGCTACGCTAACGTTAGCTTCCCCTTTTACTGAAGGTTTCTCTGTTTATTTGTTGTTGCTTCTTTTAGTTAGACTGAGGATGAATTTAGTCCATAAATCTGTTTTGCTAGCTCCACGCTAGCAGACGCTGAGCGGCTAGAACAGCTTGAGAAGAGGAGATGTTTGTGGGTGGAGGAAGATGCTGTTCAACCAGCGAGAGCTCACAGCGTTCGATTCCACAGATTCAGACTTTTAGAGACTTTAATTAGCTCATTTGTCCATTTTTCACCTTTCACTCTTTATTCCTCCATGAAAACCGTGATGCCCTTCAAGCTTCAAAGCTCATTTTCATCTCGTTTTTCGTGGAAGCAAAAGCGACGCCATCAGGGACGCACGATAAAAGACGACCGCAATCCTCCACCCTGCCGGTGACGGAGGAATAAGTCAGCCTGCACATCACGCTGGTGAAGCAGAGCTCTAAGTCTGCTGAAACTTAAATGAGGTTGATGAGTGTTTTTAGGTGAAGCTGTCAGAGCTTCACCTCAGGATTCATTCTTCTCTTCACGCCTTTCTCTCTTCGTCCTTTCCCACCGGCGTGAACACAAACGCACATGCTTCCTCTTATTATCCTCGCCTGTGTGTCTATCAGTATTTTTTTTTAGTGAAAAAGTTAACAGCTGTGCTGCAGAAAAGCAAGCAATTTGCCCAGGGTTATTTGGACAGGCCCTCCACCCACAGCTGGGAACTGCGGGCCCCCGGCGGTTTCATAATGAGACGTCTATTGATTTTGGGTTTTCCATTAGAAATGCTGGATGAATTCCATTTCATTTAGCTGCTTCTCAGATGGCGCGAATGGAAAAATGGCCAAATCAGAGTCATTGTTTATTACATGTGGTGAAAATAGCGGGGCTCTTGTTTTCGAGGCCAGGATGAGCAACCTGCCGCGTGCAAAACACCTTCCACACATTCAGCCTTTCGGCTGTACGGGGTTTTGTTTTTTTCTGCGCTCATCCAAGTTTAAGAGCGGCTCCACATTGTCATGGTTTTAATTAAGGTCAGAGGCAAATTATTTTGTTTCCTCTCCAAAAATCATATCCAGCTTTTGGGATTTGTTGCCTCACGAATCCTTTTTGCATCCAGAAACGACTGTTTGTTAACGAGGAGATCGACTGTCGTCCTCAGCTGAATATTTCGTGTCACAGCTAACTGTTTGGACCCGTGTCCTTTATTTGCAGCAGTTAAACCCCAGAGATGAAATCCAGGAAAGTCTCCAGCTTCCCGAATCCTTGAAATTGACCATAAAATCAAACAATGTCAGAAAGGATCCTCCAGACTCGGCCTTTATACCCCTCACATACTCTTTCCATCTCATCTCATTATATCAGCGGCTCCAAAGACAAATCCTGGGGTTATTACGGGTCATTTGTATGCAGCGACACTTCGATTATTGGCAGCAATTTTTGGACTCTTTAATCCTTTAAACACATCCCCCTCATCCTGACAGATTACTACATCCTTGAGAACAACTCTTTGCTGAAGGCGGCCTTGAAGTACAAACGGATCCAGCTGACTGACTTCAGAACTGTCGCGATGGAACACTTTGGTGAGAAAAAACTATTTGTTTCTGCACTTTTGCGCTGAATCACCGGCAAATTTTTATTTATTTATGTGTTTATTTTGCAGATTTGCCTTTGAAGATCTCCTACCCACCAGACTTCTCTGATTCCCGTCACTATGGGCTGCTGCTGGTGATGTACGTACATGAAATCCTTCTTCTCGCGCAGAGCAGAAGACGTGTGTGTGCGCGTTTAAGGCGGCAGGTCGTCTGGAGGCAGTGACACACTGACCCCGGCCGTGTTCTGCCAATCACAGGGCACCTTTGTGGCACCATGTGACTCAATAAAACCGGTGAAAAAGAAACTTAAAAGCTGAGAGAAAGGTGTTCAGACATGCCACAGTGACGCATTTAAAGGCCTTTTTCTTCAGCGGTGAATCGATCCTTTTAAAGAGCCGCTGTTTCCCAAAAGGTTAAAAACTCATCAGTGAGTCACACTGTCGCTCTGACACCACCACGAACACACACACACACACACACACACACACACACACACACACACTGTCCCACTGTCTTAAATACTCACTGACGAGTAAATGCATGTTAATCCGCCGCTGAAAATAGTCCCTACAGACGCTCCTTTTTGTGCAACGTTTGCTAAAAAACTATTTCAGGACGTCACTGAGCCTTTTTTTAATTAAACCTGTTTTTAAGGATTTGTGTCTTCAGTAGGAACTGAAGTGTTTTATGCCTGAGCGTCACAGACGCTCCAAAGACGGACTAAGACGGTGCAGGTTTTGGTCTTCAGTGGGATTTGTTGACGTTAAGAAAACGTCCTCGTCCCTTCAGATTTCACTTTTCACATTAAACAAACCTCCTGAAACACTAAACTAATCCTCTCTGACTGATGGATTTTCACTCTGCTTCTGATTCTGCGCTCTGTTCAGTGACAGCGCCCCCGGTGGTCAGGCCGTGAGCGACCGCTTCTCTCTCGGCTGGGACTCGGTGCTCGTCAGCTCGGACGGCGTCATCGTGGCCCGTCTGGACGGCCGGGGCAGCGGCTTCCAGGGTCAGAGGATCCTCCACGAGGTCCACCACAGGCTGGGAACGGTGGACGTCCAGGACCAGATCGCCGCCGTGGAGTACGTCATCAGATTCACTTCATTCCACTTTAATTCAGAGCCGGTTTGTAGAGAGGAGGACTCACCTCCTAAGACACCTGTGGACAAACAGTCTCACCTCAGGGTCCAGTCAGTGGCTGCTGTGGAGCCTCTGACTGTCAGCTGACAGTCCAGAAACGTGAGCTGAGCTGTTTCTCCAGCAGCGGTTTGCTCTCTGAACCTCGTGGGTTGGAGAACAGTGTGTGTGTGTGTGTGTGTGTGTGTGTGTGTGTGTGTGTGTGTGTGTGTGTGTGTGTGTGTGTAACTGAAAATGTGACGCGTGCACGGCCGACCAGCTGCAGCTGCTGCTTTCGTCTGAGCTCCAAACAAACTTCTGATAGAAAGTTACAGCTTTTTTTGTTTGTTTTCGGTCCCTGAGGTGCTCACAGGAAGAATGAAACTGGCATTGATTTTGTTTGCGGTCTCTTTCCATTGTCTGCACTCGTCAGTGTGTCACCACTCTCTCTTCATTATCTGTGTCTCGTCCACCGGCAGGAAAATCTTTCTCCTGCTCCACTTTGGTTTCTTTCCACTTCCAGACCATTTTCACACACTTTCCTTTTATTCCACAGGCCGCTTTTTGCTAATTTCACTCGTTAATTGCAAGATTTTGAACGCATCACACAGAGAGCAGCAGCTGTGGGTCAAGCCTGCTGTAGACTGGCTGCAGTTGATCACATGATCAATGGAGAGCGGCTCTTAAAGGTCATTCACACACCTTGCTGCAGGTAAATGTGCAGCCTTTTCTTCTCCTTCTTTACTGACCGGCTGCTGCTCTCCTCGCGCCCTCAGTGTGCTGTTTGTCAGATGACAGCATCCTTCACCTGAAGGCGTCTCAGCGCTCCAGTCGCTCACTGCTTCGCATTAATTAGCCAACATGGCTGCTGTGATCCAGATGTGGCTGCTGAAAGATTTGTGACACAGCTTGATGATGATGATGATGATGATGATGATGATGATGATGATGATGCGTGTTTGAAACCCCCATCACACACTTTTCTATTGCAGATACATGATGAAGTTCCCGTACATTGACCGGACGCGGATAGCAGTGTTTGGGAAGGTGAGGCCGCGCTCTCGTCTGTCATTGGATGTCAAATCAGCCAATCTCCAGTCTCCTTTTGCCAGCGAAGTACAGAATATTTTAGTGAAGTGAATTTAGGTCGCGTGGGGCTTCATGTTTGTGTCCTCTGTGTGTCTCAGGGTTACGGGGCGTACATAACGTTGATGATGCTCAAGTCGACTGACAGCCTCTTCAAATGCGCGTGCGCGATGTCGCCGGTGACGGACTGGAAGCTGTACGGTGAGTGTCAAACTAAGATGTCTGCTCACGTTGTCCTTCCGGCAAGTAAAGTGAAACATTCAAGTATTAAAGGTGGTGTTTGTGTGGAGGCAGCGCGCGGAGCTACGTGTGGAGTTTGGTGCTTCATCCTCCGCCCGTAAACAATCTGTTCACCTATGAAAAAAAAAGAGCTGAACGTGAGCTTCCTGCAGCAGAGAGCAGCCCGAGGACCCTCTCACCTGCACAGGTGTCATGTCCTCGCCGGCAGCACGTCACTTGGGCTCAGGGTGACAGCAGCTCCGCGCTGTTCACGCACCGAGCTGCAGCTGAAGCTCCGCGTGCCGCCGCCTCCGTTAACAGTTTATCACTTCTCATTTGCACAGCATCAGCATTCTCTGAGAGATACCTTGGCATGCCATTACGGGATGACAGCAGATATCAGGTGCGTGTTTACTGCCTCCATCTTTGAAAGCGGCTTGCCGTAACATCACTGACACACCTGCAGTTAAGCTCCCACAGTCGCTGAATGCTGCTATCAGAGTCGGAGGCAGCGGTGCTTCGCCTTTTCTTCTGTTTTTTCATGCTCTGTAGGATTTTGTCACTCATCTCTCTTTGGTAGCACCGGTGTGTCAGATCAGGCTTTTTTCAGAGGGGTTGCCTGGCTCTCTCAGGCCTCCCGCACCGCCAAGATGTTGAGCTATCAGAGGTGTTTTCAGGATGTTTGCGTGCGCATTGTAAACAAGCGAGCACCGAATCTGTCCCCGACAAGTAATTGACTGCTTTCACTTTACTCAAGCTTTGCATTTCCTGTCTGCACACCTGATTTTACATCTTCTTCCTCACAATTTGCACGAACACGCGCTGAAAGTAATGTCAGTGGGAGCCGCCTTATCACTTGGACATCTCTAATTAGACTGAAAGCGTCTGCGCGTGCATGCAATCAGGATAGAATGTCATTTACCACAGCGTCTTTCATCTGATCATACCTTTATGTTTCCACTGCTTCCCTCAATGCCAGTTAGCGTGTCTATCAGCCCATTATCTCCCCACTATGTCTGATTTCCTTGCAGTTTTCCAGCGTGCTGCAGAACGTGCAGGCGCTCAGGGAGCAGACGCTGATGCTGGTGCACGGCACAGCAGATGGTAAGAGAAAATACACTGTGACAGAATGAAAATACTGTATCTGTGCAGCATCGCTGCCGAGCACAAAGAAGCACGCCATTCTGGAAGGTAATGAGGCAAATGGTTTTTAATCAAAAGATAAAAGCAAAAGTGGGTTATCTAAATTGATGCTGGGATTTCCAGAGGAAAACATTCACTGGTGAGCCGTGCATGTCGGATTCGTCGAGGTGTTTCCATCCTGCCAGAATCTGATTGTCTCTTCTTTTTGCCAGTTAGGATTCAGGCCGAATCTTGCTGACATGTTTGCTTTCTTTATTCCCAGCCAACATCCACTTTCAGCATACTGCTGAGCTCGTCAAGAACCTGGTGAAAGTTGGAGCAAACTACTCGATGCAGGTGTGTGTCGCAGCGACGACAGGGATTCTTTATACAGCATTTGTAAAAACACATTTTGTATAATGAAACTGCAGCACATACAAAATATTGTAAATAATGCATTTAGATTCGGCTGAAAGTGTCAGAATGTGCTGCTGGAGATAAGAGCCGGCCTGACAGATAACGAGGTTCTACCTCAGACATCAGGACATGACTGTCAGACTCACAGGAAGTCACTGAAGGCTCTTCTTCAGCAGTAACTGTAGAGGAACACGGACGCTTCTGGGAATATTTTTATGTGACCTGTTAGAGGAAATACTAGAACTCAGCTCGTGTTTCCAGCCTGTATTCACTCTCTTTTAGCTTTGCTTCGGTCTCTGCCACCTCCTGCCTTCAGCTGTGGTTTGGTCTGAGCAGGTTTTGTGTAGTTTTCAGACTTGTTAAGTTGAAAATGACTGAAGAGTGGTGAGCGTGAACAAAAACATTTCGGTTACAGGCCGTAAAAACCAAAACAATAAGCTGAAAGATGCTAAAACACTCCGCAGAGCTGAAGCTAGCTCAGTTTGGTGATGATTCTCGTTGGTCTGTCGACACCTTTCGGATCCCACAGTTCTTTGTTATTATAAAGATCATGATTAGAGCAGCATTAAGGACACAACGTGGAGAATTTTAGCGCCCCCCAGTGGTAGAAGATACATTAGGACACATATTTGCAAATTCAGTTTTGTACATCCTTCTGAATTTATTTTTTTCTCAGTATATATATTTTGTTGTATATTTGGTTACATATATATATATTCTCAGTATTAATATTTTGTTTTTACACTTGATTTTTCTATATATGTTCTTTCTAATTTCATTCTTGTATGGAGCACCTGCGACAAAAACAATTTCCCCTCGGGGATCAATAAAGGAATCTTTATTAGAGGACAGCAGGGGTGTACATCTCTTACCTACGCTGATCCCATTTCTCCCGTTATGTCAGCTGACCTTCCTGCCCACAAACCCACTGATTTATGTACCTTTCACCCACCAGATCTACCCAGACGAGGGCCACTTCCTGTCCCAGCAGAGCCGCCAGCACCTCTACGCCACACTGACCAGCTTCTACAGGGAGTGTCTGAAGGAGGAGCTACTACCGCTGCCTGATGAGGAAGAGGAGGAGGAGGAGTAGGCTGCAGGCTTTGAGGGTCAGACCTTTGGCAGAGCTTGAAGAATTTAGCTAAAATCCGTCAAGGCCTTTCGCGTTTTGGACCAAGTGTTTAGCCGGACATGGAGACTGGGCGAGAGCTGCTAAGGCTCTTCAAGTGTGTGCGCGCATGTGTGTGTGTATGTGTGTGCGTGTGTGAGCACTCCAGTGTTGTATGCCGGTGTGTAAATGTGACGAAAAGATAACCGAAGGACACGACAGCGACGCTCGCCGGGACTTGAGACGGGAGCTGCCCTTTAGCATAAAGTCCTTTCAGTTCTGGGACGCTCGTTTCTCGTCGCGGCGCCTCCATCGTCTGCAGGCTCTCGTCACCCACACCCACCCACCCACCCACCAAGTGCATGGTTCTTTTTCCCCTCTCGGCTTCACCCATTTCTGCCATGTTAGTCTCCTCTGTGGTAGCACACGGGAGGAGAACACAGATGTACACTCTCGATCTCACCTCTCCTTTGGTCGTTGTATTGTTGCACAGGGAGATGCTGCAAAAATGTTTAGTCACCCACTTTCAGCCGACCCCGAATAAGTGCTATTTCCTGCTGAAACCCTCCGCCATCGCCCACCCTTGATGAAAACAGTCTTTTTAGGTCACACGTTATTGTACAGGGGTCTTGTGTAGACATGTACAATGCCTTATAAGGTTCAACATACTGTAATACTACTTGCTGGCAGTGATAGTCGTCCATTAGCAGTGTCATGTTAACCTAAGTCAACTCAGGTCCTCGAGACACAGCATCGCAGTCAGTTCAGTACCTGGAACCTGCGTCTTCTGTACGGCCATGAGTAAGTTATGAATTCCACGTGAAGATATCGGCCGTGCGGTCATTTCAGTGTCAGCCCACGCTGCAAAAGTTCTCCATCTTAATATCATTTAACCTCGTTTTCTCGAAACAAGTGATGAAATCTAAACAGGTGTGAGGTGATTTTTCAGTGTGTCTCCACCCGATTCCAGAACTTTCTTGAGGTCAAGAGACTTTTTCTCGATTTCTGGATGTTCTCTTACTTCAAGAAAGGACTGATGAACCGCAGTGGATGTTCATGGAAATAGGTGTACTAAGATGGACAATTTTCCAGTGTCAGTAAGGTGTTTGCATGTCTACAGGGAATGTGTCAAGTGTTGCCACATTTTGTACAGTACAATACAGCAGAGTGTGTATATAAATATATTTTTGAGATGTCAGATCTCATAGATAGTTTAGTCTATGGGGAAGGATTGATTTGACCTGGATGTCTTGTACTTCTTCTTTTGTTTTCTTTTCCTTTCAGCTGTTGATTTTCTTCTTAGGATGGATTTTGTAATGCTTGTTCTCGTTCTTTTTGCTGTTTAAAGGGGAAGGGCAGGGCTGAGGTTTGGGGGTTATTGTGATTGTCCTCTAGTGATGATTATAAATAAAAAAAAAAATGATGAAAAACAACTCTTTACGCTGATACGCAGAGCACACATCGCTGCAGAGAACCAATCAGCCGCATTTGTTTGCAGGATTGATTATTTGGGAGGATGACTAATGCAATCATCTGAACACTTCAGCCTAATGTTTCATCTGTTTCTTTACCTTGGGACTCACATTAACGGGTGGAGGTGGTCTGTCGTGCTCTAACGATATCTACATTAACGACATAGCTGGCTGGATCTGCTTGTTCCAGCGATCCCGGGCGCCTCAGCGCCGTGTCTGCGTGCATTAATCAGCGCCTGCACTCAGAGCAGATGGCAGCTCTGCCGAGTGACAGAAACTCTTAAATCTGCAGCATCTGAAGCACCGGCGTTAACGTAGGTGTTTCTTTGTCACGACAGACGAGCCTCTTACCCACACCGTGATTTATTTCCAGTCCATGAAAAGGTTCTGTTGTGATTTGAGAGAAAACTCATCAAAGGAACAGCGTCGAGGTTTTCATGAGGTTTTATTCGTCAGATATAAACTGGAGAACGACCTGCAGAGAAACGCTCCTCTCGTGACTCAAAGAAACACGGCAGCTAGTCCATCAAACAAGAGCAGCGGTCTTACGAGTGTGTGAGGGTCTGGAACAGATCAGCGTGACGCAGACGTGCAGGTGAGACGTGCAGGTGGCGTATTTACAGCTGAGGTTTGATTGAGGCTGACGTGAGATCACTGTTGAATCAGTGGTCTCACGTCTGCACGGTGAGCTACAGCCAGCAGCTGGTTAGCTTAGCTTAGCATAAAGACTGGAAGCAAAGGGAAACAGCTAGCCTGTGTGAAGGTAACAAAGCCACTTTAACAGCTCGTCTCAACTCAGAAACTGAGGCGTGACAACAAAAAGTTGTGGTTTCGCTGCGAGTCGTGTGCCAACTGATCTCTTGGCCGGGCGCGGTCACTTTGATGTTGCTAGGCAACCAGAGGAGACTCCAGGAAGTGGCTTCTTCCTGCCAAGAAACAGTCCTGCTGTGCTCTGAAGCAGCAGCTACTTAAGTGAGTACTATAATTACGATGTACTTCATACTGTACTCAAGTGGTAATCAGTATCACAGTAAGCATGCAATTAGATTCTAAGTTGAAATTATGGGCTGTTTGCTGGCACACATGGAGCTTCAGTTCAGTTTTCCAGATGCAGCGTCAGAAACAAACACGGTAGCTAAAGAAAGCACGTTAAACACTGTCTTTGATCTGAAGGCTTTTCAGGGTTTGGTATCATTATTTGGCCTCACGTACAGATGACGCTTGTCTGACTTCATCACTTCAGTCAACCATCTCGCCTCGTTGTCCCTTTCGCAGCATCCAATCAAATCACACGAGCTTCATCAGCACGAGGACGTTTGGCCGGTTGACGTTTGTCTCAGTTGCTGTTTCCAAACTCTGGGACGAACGTCAAACCTTCTGTTGAAGTTTGTAAGTGAAGCTGAATCTTATTAACTCCGAGTTCATTTATTTATTTATTTTTACAAGGACGAGGGACATTAATCAGCATCACAGCAAATGTGCTGGCGTTGGCTAAAAGGCTGGTTTTTGACTGTTGTCCCTTTGCCAGATGTTAAACTGGCCATTACCTGATGAGATTAAACAGCCTCATGTTGTTATTATTCAGGAGCTTTTCCCCGTGGAGCCAAACTGCTGCTGCTGCTGCTGCTGCTGCTGCTGCTGCTGGAGACTGTCAAAATCCTCAGCTCTGTTTCTGCTGCAGATAAAATATCAAACAAACGTTAACTCTGTCAGCACTGTAAACTGAAGGCTGAGCCACGAGGAAGCAAAGAGTTATGGGATATGTCAGAGTTTATGATCTCAGTCGCTGGTTTCAAGTCTTCACTTCAGCACGATGTTGTTGTTGTAAATTATTGTCCCACTCAGAGTAAAACAGACCATAAAGCAGGTTATCCTTCAGGGCGTAGCCACCTTTTGATTGACGAGTTGCTACCACAGTGTAGTCAGATCCAATCAGGGTCCAAAAAAAGGTGGGTTTATGTTTCAGTCAGTCTTTGCTGGAAGGAAATCTGTGAAACACACACATCATCCCACCCTGCCTCTCATCTTTAAGCTAACTGCTAAGCTAACCGCGTCAGCTGTGACACACCTGCTGGTTTCCACACGATGCGACACACAAAGAGAAACGGTCTCAACAATTTATTTCAGCATATAAAGTTTCCCAAGTATACAAACGTCTACTGTGGACATCATGGCGAGAATGACAGTTTGACAGAGCGAAGCGAGTGCAGCAAAGGATCATGGGGACTGAGAGTGATCTGGTTAGTAATGAGGGAAAGATTCGGTCATCAAACAGAATTAAAGGACTGGTTACGGACAAAGCTCAGCGTGCAGACAGACTGGTGTCACTTCATTTTCTTGAAACACTTTTCACATTTTGGGATGTTGAACGCTACATGTGAGGCTGAAGAGTGACGGAGGGAAAAGACTTCATCAGGACAGGAATCAGACGACCAGTGTCGTCGGTAAGAGACCAAATTTATCATCATGTTGCCCTGAAAACAAATACTCTGATCAATAAAACGTCTATTATGTGATGAGTTTTATTATACATATATGTGTATTTCTGAAGTACTCCAATTTAATTAATTGCATTTCTATAAATAGAGCTCAGAATCATAAAAAATAAATGTCCATCTGTAATTTAGCTCATCGTCCCAGACTGGGAGGTCTCTAACGTGGACATGCAGCAGGACAAAGACAGCAGAGGAAGTCAAATTAAAATACAAAGACGTCCCTCTGGACGGGTTTCAATCACAGGAGGACCAGTGAGTTCTCTGTGAAGTCCTTATTGATTTAAAGGGCTGATCAGTGCAGGTAACGTTGATGGAGGCGTGAATGGGATTAAAACCACCAAACAGCAGCTGTTTTTCATCGTCTGGTCAGTGAAATGAGGAATTTATCACTATTGAAGATGCAGATGCTCAGTCGATCCTCAGTGCTTCATTACCTAATTAGACATTATGCTAAGTGTTGGTCTGAGGGCTGAAAATAACCACGGCTGTGATGAGGTAAAGGCACCCGCAAGTCTTGTTTCATGACGTGACCGCTCAGGATTTGGTGTTTGATGAAATTGCTTTGTTTGCAGTAAATAGAAATATTCACAGTAGATTACAGCGATCGGCTAAAAGTATAGCTTCGAATGGAAAAATACGAGTTTCTCTTATTCCCTGACATTTGTGCTCAGTTCATGAGACAAGTATAATCTGAAGCTTTAGAATACAGCGACAACAACAGCTAACGTCACCTCTCCTCGCTGATGCTACGTATGTCACGCACCGGAGGCCTTCCTCGCGCTCTGAGTGTTTCACAGACTGCAGCCCTTCAGGAAAACACCGCCTCGCTCTGTTGGCTCGTGGCAGCAGGAGCTGCTGCGGGTTAGTCGTCTTCCTGAGGCGCCTCAGACACGACGACCTGCTCGTCCTCGAAGCAGCGCCTGAAGAAGGTGAGCGCCGAGTTCAGCATGTAGCGCTGGCTCTTCACGGAGGAAATACTGTGTCCTTCATCGGGGAAGATCTGGGCGGCGGGAGACAGACAGCAAAGAGGCAGAGTTAGAAAAATCCGTAGGCTAATCATGTAGCTGGAGCTAGCGGCCGATTAGCTTAGCTTAGCACAGTGACCGGAAACAGCCTGGCTCTGTCTGAAGGTGACAACGTCCTCCTCAGTCAAACACATCATGTCTTCTTTGTCTAATCTGGACAATCAGATTATTTCTTGCAAACAGGAAGTGACAGTTTCCTGTTTGTGTCACCTTCGGACAGATCATGGATGGATTATAAGCTTCATACGGCTCAGCCTCACTTCCATCTCTTCCCAGTGGCCACTCGCAGTATTACAACCAAAAATCCCCTTCAGCCCAACAACCACTTTTCCCATAGACCACCACTGTGAAAGATTACAGTTATTACTCTTTGTCTTGTACATTTTAAGACGTGGAAGTTTAATGTTGCCAAACTTTTCCAAAGCCCCAAAAAGTCTTTTTTTTCTGAATGACTCGGATTGGTTAACATCGCCCAGCTGGGCCAGAGGCATGATGGGATTACCAGGACTGCACGTATTCAGTGGGTTGCACACTCCTGGAAGCTGCAAACCTTCTGGCCGATGCACCAGGGAAGCACTTCTGATTGGCTGAACGGCTCTTATGACACATCCATGAGACAGCTGCTTCCTGCTGCTCCTGTGCTAAGCTAAGCTAAGCTAAGCTAAGCGACTGCTATCGAACTTCTCATCAAACCTTTAGCAGGTAAAAGTGTCAGTCCCACGGTGTCAAACTTTGCCTTTAATGTTGAGCTGCTGCTCTTTGTGTCTGTGTCTGCTGATGCTGTGCAGTTCTTCCACCAGGAGCTTTCACCTGATGAAGGCAGTAATACGACTGCACAACTCTCCAAATCAACTTTCCTCCAAACTAAATGAAAAAACAGCTCATTTGTCAGCGTCTTCCAAAACCTCTTTCTCTGCCTCCTCTGCTGTCAGCGTCCTCCACATCCATTACTAATGACTCGCACAGAAATAGCCACGGTGTCTTCTATCACACCTCTCTGACCCGTCCATCGAGCCTCTCTGTCGAACACGCAGCAGACGCAGACTCACGTGATCGTAAACGGACGACTCTTTGTGACAGAAAAAAACCATCTGACTAAATGCTGCTAACTCGTCTGACCCATAAACGCAACAACATCTCTCCTTACTCACCTGGAGAGTGTAATTAACATTGGAGGCGGACAGCAGCTTGACCAGCTCAGCAGAATGCTGGAAGTGAACGGTGGCTGGAAAAAGAACAGAAGAAGAATCAGTGAGAATTCTGCAACGTGTGGCCAGCCAATCAGATTACTTCATGTTGAATCTTGTGTAGACCTGTGATGCTATATATAATCTGTGTATCTGTGATTTGCACTCACCATCCGCCGTGCTGTGGATGATCAGGAAGCTCAGAGGACTCGGCGCTGTGATGTTAGTGAGCAGAGAGGAAATCTGCAGGAGACAGCGAGCAGTAAAATTAGCCTCCGCAGACAGAAGCAGCACCGTGACACCGTCTCACTGGAAGCTAATGAACAACAAGTCGAGTTTGTGTTTTACTGTAAATAACAGAACTATCGCTTGTTGACGGTTTGTAGTTAAATAACATTATGGGACAGAACTTCGTCTGCTGTTATTCAGATAGAAACCCAGCCTAATCAAACAATTCTATAGGCTTTATTTGAAGGGAAATCATCTATTTGACTCAAATACTACAATACCCATCAGCCTCAGCCACCGACGCCACGGACAGGAAGTCAGTCAAAGGTACGAATCTTTGTCTTCTCGTGTCCATCGCGGACGTTTCACCTGTCCGCAAAGCCTCAGTGACTCTAAACTGCACCAGGGAGCACGTGCACGACACGAGCCTTGAGCTAAATGGAACGCAGCCACCGTTAATGTTATTTGGCTCACCTGAGCTGTGACAGGAAAACTGAGAACAAGGCCACGATCTGAAAGAGGAAGAGCCACCTGCTCTGTGACGGACTGATGCAGCCACAGAAACAGCTTTAATGAATTCTATTCTACTTTATTCTACTTGTTTTCTTTCATCACACATCAGGAAGCAACGACATGCAACAGCTGTCAAACACTACAGGGACGACACCACCGCACTTCCAGCCTCTCCACCAATAGAAACTCGACCATGAAACACACCTTTTCCCTTTAGCTGCGCATGTCCAGACAGCGATAAGCCGTCTCTGTCTGGACAAGCCGTCTCTGCCTCTCTGCTGTCTGCAGAGGTATGAGACCTGAAACGTGGCTGGCTGACAGAAGACGACCGCCACGCTCTCCAGACTTCACCCACCCTCTCTGCACATGCCGCCAAAGCCCCTCATATGGCTGAAAATAACAGGTGTGCTTGGACGTTTCCTCTCAAGAGCTGCCGCTTTGAGCCGGCCGTTGAAAACTAAATGGGCTCCTGTGTCTCATCTACACGCTGAATGTCACGATAAACTGTTTCACGCGAGTCTGATCAGCTGATGGAGAAAATAGCTGCAGTCATACTTGGTATTTGTGGTCCTCCTTCGCCGGGGAGCCGAAGTATTTCTCAGCGTGGGCCGACCCTTTGTGAGGATGAAGAGGGGAAACGTTAATGAGCAGACATTCTGGTCTAATTAACTCACAGTTCATTCATGATAACGCTTCCATTACCTCTCAGTACAACCTCCTCCCTGAACAACGGACAGACTGTTTACAGGCACAAAATGTTCCAGGTTTTGCTCTTTTTATGAGAAAGACAGTATCATTTTTAAGCTGCTTACGTGGTTAATGAAAATGAATATTCCACTAATATTCCTGTTTACATGCAGCCGTGCAAACTCAGATTAATGAACACGTGCACATCCAAAAACCTGTTGATATTCTTTCCTAACGTTTAGAGTCGGTGTGTTTCTCCTTCAGACTGTAAATGTGGGCTTTTCTTTTCTGCATGCGTCTCTCTCCGAGCCTTACAAACCCAGTCTTCATCAGGAGACGCTCCACTGGGAATAAGGCCTAATTCAGAATATCCAGATGGAATATGTTGTGTACACGAGTCGAATCAAAGTCAGACTGTTGTCATGTAGTGGAATATCTGCGTGCACGTCAACAAAGTGAGTGTGACAAATGGAAAATGCCATTAAAGATTAATGTTGCTCCACTCGCCGTCTCGTTGTTTAATGACATCTCCTTCCATGAACGTGACTCTTCCAACACATGACAGTGAATACATGGCAGCACTGACGCTACGAGCTACAGCTGCACGTCACGGCACTACTGTGAGTACGCGTGATACTTCATCTCACCGTAAAGTCTCCAGTTTGTTATGGGAGCCACAGCGATGCCGCACCGGAACATGGAGCTGTGGGAGAGGAGCAGGAGCGAGGACAGAAATCCTCCGTACGCCTGCAGGAAAACAACATGGCCGCTTTAAAAGATGTAGACATTTAAGCTATATATTGCATACAGAGGCTACGTTACCTTTCCATAAACTCCAACTTTGTTGCCATCGATGTAGGGAAGCCTGACCAGGTGCCTGAAAGGTTAAAACAACAAAAATGATCCCTTCCTCATAAGACTACACATTACAAATTCAGCCAATTTCAGCTAATTTAAGGCTTTAGCAGTCTGAGTCAGCCCCATGAGATGGATGTGCTATATCCTTCTTGGTGGGTTAACAAACCCTCAGGTGACCGTTTGGATCTGAGCAGGCTTATTAGCATTTCTCACAGCCGGAAGAAGTAACTTCACAGCCAGTTTGAACAGGAGGAACGACTCCAGTGACCAATAACGAACGTGATAATCGTATTAAAACAGACTTTTAAAAAACATGAACTTACTTTTTGAACAAGCAGCCTGCTTAGACCATGAAGCCACCCAGAGGTCCTCACACTGAGGCTAACCAGTGGCTAACCAGCTAACAAGTCACAAACTTTGGGGTTACTGGAGGGCAGATTTCTCCTCTTCTGTTAGAGTCTGAAGTGGTGCATTTAATGCAACTGCTGAATTTCAAAGTGTAAACACTGACACCACTTCACATTGTTGTACCAGCTCATGTGTTACAGCTCAACACTGGTGTGGAGATTTAAAGACATGCAGCATGAATGCATTACTTTTTAATGGATCATTACTGCAGTAATCACAAGTTATACATAGTAATACATAAATAATAAATAAATGAATATACAGATCTTACTCCAGTGCGGTGATCTGGTCCTGGACGTCCACCGTTCCCAGCCTGTGGTGGACCTCGTGGAGGATCCTCTGACCCTGGAAGCCGCTGCCCCGGCCGTCCAGACGGGCCACGATGACGCCGTCCGAGCTGACGAGCACCGAGTCCCAGCCGAGAGAGAAGCGGTCGCTCACGGCCTGACCACCGGGGGCGCTGTCACTGTGAGAGCATGATTTTAGACCATTCAGCGGCTCAACAACTCAAAATAAACCCAGACTAAATGAGCATGCATGGTGGCTGGTGCTCCTTAAAATATTAAACGTGTTTGAAAATGAAACTACGTACAGAATCAGTACAAGTGGGTGCTCCTTAGTTTCATCCAAATTTATCGGGACGGTTAACTCCAGACGAAGTGCTGCAAAACAAGTCGACAGCAGAATTACATTTGTAGTCAATAATACATTTCCTGCTACGCATGTTTCTAACTCACAGCTTAACATGCTGTCACGCTCTGCAGGTCATGCAGTTTGAATGGTTTCACAATGGTCTTTAAGTTTTATGTACATTAGAGTAGAAAGAGACCAAGAGGTCTTAAGAGTGAGGAAGTCTTTCAGAAACCTGTACTGCAAAGATGTTGAAATGAAGTCACGGCATCATCGTTAGAGGCTCTGACTGGTGTGACCCTGCAGGGTGAAGACGTAACGGGCTGAAGATGAAGTCTATTTAATGCCCCTCATGAATTTCCATGAGAGTCATTCAGATCTTTTTCAGTCTGTCCAGGTGAGTCATGCTGGAAACCATCACACCTGTCACCAACAGCCCAGAGCTTGAAGTTTGACCTTCTAGCAGCTAAATGCTAATCTCAGCATGCTAATAAGTTAGCAATGACAATACTAACATGCTAACGTTTAGCAGGTGCAACGTTTGCAGCATCTCAGTATTGGAGCTAAACACAAAGTAGAGCTGAGGCTGATGGGAGTCATTCGTTCTGCAGGTCTGAGTTCAGAATCCAAAGAGCTGGACAGATCTGGTGTGCATGGAAACTCATGTATGGGAAAGGTTGCACCCTTGAAATTTAACCTAAATTTGGTTCTTCAACCTCCTGATTATGACTTATCAACTGAGCCGGGAGAGAACGAGAGGCAGTCGGTGAAGAAGCTGCTTGTAAACATGGTGATACAGACGATGCTGGAGGGCAAGCTGAAGAAAAACAAATCATTATCATAAATATGAAAAGTTTGCACATCGTTAAAATGTTTCATACCATGGCTGTTGATTTGTACAGTTCTTCTTTCCCACTTGGGTATTGTCCTGTTTCTCAGAGCATGTCTCAATACTGTGTTCCTCTCCAGAGTCTTGTGCTCTGTGACATGACAGGAAAGAGGAACGATTACCTCCTGATCGGCTACGAGCTGCAAAACTCTGTTCAGATGCATCATCAAACGGGCAGGAGTCACATTTTAAAGCCACACGAGTCAAGAATCTGCGAGACGACGCGCCGACGTGTCACCGAGTCAATGTCAAACAGCACGGCAACAGACGACGTGTGAATAATCCACATCTCTCAATCTGCAGCCTGTCGGAGTGGAGGAGGATAATCGTCCCCAGACGCTGCTCTGAGTGCCTCTGATGCACACGCACAAACATTTCAGGCACTTAACGCTTTAACCTTAACTGCATCCTCGCATGCAGCTTGTTGTTGAATTTTGGCTAAACGACTCTTGATCTTAGTGGCTTAATCTCCACAGATGAGCTGATCGATTGATGCACTTTCAGACACAGAAGGAGCAAAAATAAAACTCCTACCAACCATAACAAATAAATATGATGTAACTGAGTGAAAGTGTTGAACCAGTAAGTTGGTTCGGGTGCGTCGATGCCAGAGCACTTACTGTTCATATCAGTCAGTTTGTGGAGAGTAGTTTGTGGTATTCCAGGACCTGAGGGGGAAATAAAGCGTCAGGAAGCTCATCTGACATTTTATTAACGAGGGTTTCATCAAGACATGAAGCCTGAGGAGACTAAAAACAAAAAGTAAATATCAGGAAACTAGAAGAGCGTGAAAGATAAAACACGCTGAAGCAGAGGCGGCTCCTTCCCGCCTGAATATTTTTTTTTGCAAACAGACGCCTGCAGATGATTTTATCTGGGACTTATTAGCAGAAAACACAAAGGGATCGCAGCATGAGGCCTCAGCCGAGTCCAAGTTCAACAGAGACTGATAACAGACTGAACGTTTTCATGTTTTCTCTGAAGGTGTATCTATGTGTTCTCCAAAAAAAGGTAATTTATTGTATTTATCTGCATAAATATCTACAGCTACATTCATGAAATCTACATTTTGGCCAACTATATTCATATTTAACATATCTATCCATATATTTTAGCTCTCTATCGTTATACTGAGGCCATTTATTATGTTTACAAACTGTGTGTAAGGCCTGTATAGAATGAAAAACCATGTGTTTTTTATTTAAGAAGTACTTTGATGGTAGCTGTCTGAACACTGAGAAAAGCTCAACGCAGTCCAGATAAATGCAGGGATTATTTTAAAACCTTGTTTGTGGATGAATTCTCGCTAAAGGCTGACATGTCGCTGTAAATGTTCATGCTCTGAGCGTCAGCATGCAGCCGAGCTTGTTTCTAACTGTTAATAAATAATTGATTTACTGACTGGACTCAGCAGACATGGAGGATCAACCGAGACTCTCAGAGTAAACAATTAAGATCGAAGGTTTAGTAAACAATGAAATAACCTTCTGACAACCTTTCAGAGCATCTTGAATGTTTGAAATGTTAATGAGGCCAGTGCTGTGAACGTGCGGTTCTTCAGCAGGTTGTGTTTGCCGTGAAGCGCTCCGTTCTGGGCTCAGTGAGGCGTTACCTCTGCAGCTGAGGAGAACGTGCTGATAGTCCGGGCTGAGGACGGTGTCGTAGAAGGTGCACTTCGATCTGAGGAGGGAGCAGGTGAGGCACGCTTTATGGAAGGGATCCACGGTGGAGACTCTGTTTGAGGAAAACAACCAAGACGTGTGAGGAGGAAAGTTGATTTGAGAGGATCTGAAACCTCCGAGACAAAATCACCAGAATAAAATGCAGTAATTCATAGTATCATAGTGCGCCTCCATCCACCTGTCCTGATAACGCCATCCATCCAATCCACCCAACATGAGACGTGATCACTGCATGAAACATGTGACTCAAACGTCCAATGAAGCTGCCGCTCAGCTCCAGAGAGGGTTAAAATATCAGACGTGTGTGGAGCGATGAAGAGACCGGAGCCTTCCTCACATCAACGCATGAGGAGAAAACAAACAAACACCGTATCTCCACCCATGATTGAGATTCAGTCAGTGCTGAATTAATTACGTCCATTATGTCTCTTCTTCAACGCACCGACTGAATATTAACACAACTGCAGTGGATGGAAACACACATCAAAAATGAAATACTCTTTATTTTACAGCCGCTTCGCTCATATCTTGCTTGTTCACATACGTGATTTTTATTAATGCTGTGTGTTTAATATTCACCGTACAGACACCAGAGTGATATCAGTCAAATAAGCACATTTCCCATCATGTCCCATCCTTAATGAACTCAGTGTGGTACCTGTACAGGTGCCGCTGTGTTGAGCCCTCCTCTGTGCTCAGGAAGTAACTGAAAAACATCAAATTGACCTGTTAGTGGAGAGTTGGTGCTGTATGTTGAGTCACACGGCGTGGCGTTAACGACTCCTGCTTACACTGAGTTGGTGCTCTCATCGTACGCCACAATCTGAGTCACTTCCCAGCTTCCTGAGGTCAGGTGGCGGATGTTGACCTCCTGACCCTCAGACTGCGGAGCAGCAGAGAAAGCCTGTTAGCGTGCTCGTTAAGGGATGCATCAGTGATGAGCTTTCTTAACCCGGCCTTGGCTTTCAATGTTAAACTTCTGTTCCTCCAATTGCCTCGACAGAAACTGAATTAATGTGGAACAGCGCCTCCAGTGCATCTACTGTACACCCTGTTCATTTATTCAAGTGGACGTATTCTTAATTCTCTGGTGTTTCAGGAAATAGAGTTAGGATATATAATTCAAAATGATGAGACTTCAAAATGGGAGCAGTATGAATAATTGGAAGGCCGTCACTGCAGGCGGGACAGATAAGGGGACGGGGAAAGCACACAGACACGAGGAGCTTCATTGAAACACTAACTGAACGCGTTGGTTTATCTAAAGTTTGTAAAAGTCTTACGCGGTTGGAGATCATGGTGATGTGGTTGAACGTCCCGCGGTCACCGTGCTTTAAGGGCATAGTGACGAAGAATGCGGCGCAGTCCTTGGAGAACACTGGCTCCTCGTTCTGGGAAAGAGACGGAAAAAACGAACTTTTAGACATTTCCACACTGCAGGACTCCACCAGTCTTTTTCTGCAGGTCACCAGAGTGTCCCCCATCCAGTCCATCCCCAGACCCTCAGCTTAAACTGAACCTCCTGAATGTTACACACACTTTGTCTCACTTTGGCTGGATTCCAGACTTACTTTGGAGGTCCGCGTGGAAAACCTGTCAAGCAAACTGAAGGTCAAAATTGGATTTCTGAATAGATACAAATGGTTTGTCCTCCATGAGGACAAAGACCGTCACAGCTCTGCAGCTCTTGATTATGGTGATGTCGTACACATGCATGTTTCTCCCTCCACTTAAAACCTCTCGACTCTTCGTTTCTCACTCGCCGCCGCGCCTGTGAGAAAAGCTGAGATGGTCCTCCATAACAAACAGACTCAGCTCACAGCAGTTAACACGTTTATTAATCAAACGCTGCGCTGCATGCAAATCAGATGAGCTCCCAAAAAATACATGACTTACGTCTTCCTGTTTATTTTAACGTTTGAATTATTTCAATATCACTTTATGTTTAAAGTTCATGCTTAAACTGTGTGTTTATCATATATTTTTATATATATTTTTTTTCTAACCAGGTCTCGATCTCGATGACGAACTGTTTAAATAAGGGATCAAATGAATTCAGCATCTTAAATAGTTTAATAGTTTCAGATTTTCTTCTGGCATCACTGATCTGACAGAATCGGCTCTTTCGGAGGAATCTGTCTGAATTTTCCAGCAGCAGTCCTCCTAACAGCCTTTCATTCAATTTCTCCTGTTTCCCAAATAAAATGTGTCACATTTAACATGAAGTTTTCTGATCTGGTCCACCTTTAAGGACAATAATGGACTTTTCAGTCGCACTAACTCAATCAGCTCAAGGGTTAGGGTCCGGGGTTAGGCTCAGGGGTTAGGGCCCGTCATGTCAACAGGAGACAAACAAAATGTTTTTATATAATTAATGATGTTTCATGTTACAGTTAAAGTAATTTCATCTGCAGAAACAAACAAAACAGCGATAAAAAAAGTTACCGAGTACGCATTTATTTCTGTATTTCTTTGGAAAAGTAACTCAGAGCAGCAGATTTGTTTTCCACGTGAACCATTCGAGGAGTAAAAGTAATCCCCCTCCCTTTCAGTGTTTTTCCTGCCCTCCATTAGTACTTCGTCTCTGTTCATGTGGCTGTATTTTACATTTGGGCACTTCACTTCATGCGAGGCCTTTCTGGAGCGACGCACTCACCTGGCGGTCGAGCCACTTCTCTGAGGTCATCACGTGTTTCTGAACAGGAAAGATCACGTCAGCACAAAACACTTGGCCAAATGTATACTTCAGAAGACTCTTCACGGTAAGCCGCTCACCTTCGTGCAGTCGCCCGTCGTCACGTCACACAGCGAAAGGATTGACATGTTTTGAGCTCGATTCACCCAACGCACACTCAGCCTCTCGTGCCCCACCCACTTCAGCATGGTGACGTAGTACTCGCTGAGGAGGACGAACAAGTGAAGCAGTAACCAGTAAAAGTAGGCTGGATCGGTAAAACGTAGCTAAAAGCAGAATCAGGCTGAGTTAAGTGAAACTGAAATCACACCTCTTTTCAAAGCTGTCAGGAGGTCTCAGCTCAGTCGTCAGGGAGCTGCCGTCCACAGTGACCACGTAGAGCCTGACGGTGGGGTTGATTTGACCCATCTGGAGTAAACACGGTACAAACGTACGATTACATTCACCGCACGCTGCCCTTGTTTTCTATTTCTATGTGCTGTTATCCTGAACAATGCCGGCAGGACTTAGTCACAGAGAATATAATGGAATATGAAACGAGCAGAGAACAAACTGAGCTGTTGTATACCGAGCGTGCCCCGAGGCAGTCAGTCACTCTCCTTCGCCTCCCTCCAAACAGAGCTCATTAGTCAACAAGGGAAGAGACCTATCACAAGCATGGCAGTCTCTATTCTGCACTTACGCCCTCTTATTTTTACTGGTTATCGTTCATGTCTTCTCCAATCCTTCACTTTCCGCTCTTCTGGAAGTGACAGAGCTACTTGAATAACTCTGTTCTGTTCTAATGAAGATGTTTGCAGCATATTACACGACAGGTAACACGTCTGAAAACTGCCACTGCTCATGCTGAAAGGGGAATAAGTCCGTAAATATTCTTTTATTCTCTCTAATAGTGATGTTACTACAGTACCATATGACAGAGTATATAACACGCTATAGTATACAGCTTAGAGTACTCACTGACCATCAGTGACCACTGTATAGATGAACTCGTACACTGTGTTTCCAGATCTTGTCGTGATTCAGCAATTAAGGGTTAATCACATGTCACGCGCAGCTAAGATGCTGAACATGGTAAACATGACTTTTAAACAGCAGCACGTTAGCATCATCACGTTAGTTTGCAGGCATTAGCACTGAGCTCAAAGCACTGCTGTGTCTGAGCACAACCTCGCAGAGCTGCTGGCAGGACTGCAGACTGTAAGTCTTGATGTTCTCAAATATATATATATTGGCATTGGCTTCAGAAAATGAAGTGCTGTCCAGGCCTTAATGGGTTTGTCTCTGAGACAGTAATTAGATGTTTCCTTAAGCGCGGATGCATGATAGCCATGACGGATACTCCGCGGGGTATTAGTTTACTGTGTACTGACTGATGAGGAGATTCCCACCCGCACATTCATCCCCCAGCGGCTGAAGCAGAAGTATGACTGTCAGACTGCAGTACAGCATCAACGCTCTCACAGAGCAAAGGAAAGGGATGGCAATTAAATCTCTCCTTCGTTTAGTCCCACAATATGATAACACTGACCCCACTCAAGGGTTTAAGCAACATAATCACTGTGTGTGTGTGCATATAGAACATTTTTGCACACTGTGTTTTAGGCAAGGCTCAGATCAAGGACAGCGCGCTGCTAATTACAAGCCTTCCTAAGAACCCCCTCCCCCCTGTGGTTCTGAACCGACAAATAAGGTTGCTCGGCACCTTTTGACCCTCATTCCACCAGTTTTCCACAACCCATCTCCCATCTTAGAGGAATTTGATACGCTAAACATCCGCATCAAAGGATGGGAGGTGTGTTAGCTTGCCTCGCTGAAGCATATCACACTCCTATCCCCCCCAGCACCGCAGATCCCTACAGGCACCCCCCTTCAAAGGAAGCAAGTCACTGTCAGATAAATGAAATAAGAAAAGGATTCACTAACCTTCATGGATAAACTGAGGCACAGAGCCTGTAGTTGTATTATTCATAGTGCTGGTTTAATACAATGAAGCTATGTCCCTGTGCAGGCTGTACAGGTCGTTCTCCAGTATAAAGTCAGCTGAAACATGTCAGGAGCCATGAGATTTCTGCTGGTTCTGATTATTTCTAGCGCTGCTCTACTGCTGCAGTGATCAGAGAAGGCTCGAGCTGGCCAGGAGGTTTTGGATAGTGATGTTGGATTCAGTTCTGGCTGTAAACAATGTTTGTAATTAAGAGTACTGGAATTAGTGTATGTTACTCTCAACTGAATATGTGTGTTCGCCATCTGTTCTTTGTTTCAAAAGAAGGCCGCTTTAACTGGAATAACCGGCGTGTGAATACCCAGAATCAGTGCAGTCATGTCATGTGTAAGCAGCTGTGAGTTCCACCTTTGGATAAGGGTACTCCTTCCCTCTGGGGTACAGCGAGCCCGTGAAGCGGGGCAGGAGCATGTTGGGAACCAGGGAGTCGTTGATGGTGAGGTAGGCCAGTCTGGAGCCGTCAGGTGACCACCAGTGAGCCACCTGTGTGTGCAACACCTCCTCTGGAAAACCAAGAGAAGACTGAGTCACACGTTCTGAGCTCAGCTGCTTATTAACCACAAAATGTGATCCCCTTTAGCCTTTACGCTCCTCTGTGGTTAACATATATGATCAGTTAAGATGTAAATGGATGGCTGGTTAAATAATGAGATAATGAGAAAATGAGAGACTGACTGACTTCTCAATCGAATGAATTGATCGATTTACTGCATAACATACACGTTTCAATTCTAAATTAAAAGAGCTAATGATGTGAAGATGTGCAGAAGACAGAACAGACCATGCACACGGTGACTTCTTTCAAGCTTCCACTAAGTGAGGTTTTCTTTGGTTTGAGCTCTAAAACTACTCGATGGTTGGAGAAAGCTCATCAACACTGTGCACAGAGAGTAGCCTTCACTGTTCGTAGGAAACAGGCTGAAACCGCGGTCTCGTGTATCTAAGTCACTCTTTTGACCCTGACATCCATCCACATGTCCTGTAGATAATATAATAAAACAACATGATTTCTGTCATCTGCTGCTGCTGCACTGCTTTCTTCAGCTACAGGAAAGCCAGATTGTGTAGGGGACAGGTGATTTCTTCTACCTGTCCTTGAACTCCATCCACTGTGCCGGGCTGTGTGGCGCCCCAGCTTCTCTCTTACCCTCATACAGCCAGTCTGCGATGCCGTTGAAGACGACGCCCTCCTGTCCGGAAGACGTGAGCCTCCACGAGCTGCTCTGAACGTCCGTTTGGTAGTAAATGTTGTTTTCAAATATATAAATCTGTGAGATAGAGAGGAAATGCCACAAGCTCATTCAGTACAGGGTACATGTGAAGATGTCACGCAGACACGTCATCTTTTATGAATTAGTCTTGAAGTGTGAGCACGCCACGTTCTGAGGCCACAGACAAACCGAGCGGCAGGATAAATGTTAGCGTTGACATTTCTGCACACCACAGACATGTTGAGACTTAACGCTGCTTCATGTTCAAACCTTTTGTTTCCTTACGTTTAAGCTTTTATGTTGTGGCAACGCTGTGGTGAAGGTTTGGCTGAGTTTGGCCACAAAAACAACTCAATTAGGTTCTGAAAAAGATCAAGTTTGGTTTAAAATATCCAGTTTTGTCATCACTAACACAGCTGGGACAGCGGTCTGCTGCTTGGCAGTGTTCTCGTCTATCTCCTCCTCCTCCTGATCACAAAACCCAGCTGGTCTACACGCACTGGTGATCTGAAGTTCCTCATTCTGATATCTCTTGTAGAAATTACCGTACCTGTGGTTTGCAGACAGGCACAATGCTAACATTGTATTTTGCCGTCTGCTGATCCCTGCATGCTCATCGATCGACACATATTCAGTAACTGCTGTCATCTCTTCTGATAACACAGACAAATATGCCAAGGAGAGTTCACGAGTGCTGAATACTTCTTTATTATTAGCGGTGTGAAGCACTGCTGCAGGGCCTCCTGGGGCACACCTTCCACTGCGGGCAGGTAGAAATACTGAGGAAACGAGATAAATATGCTATCGCATGCTTAATTACTTTCCTTGTCTGCACTGAAGAAAATAACGGAGTGATTATTCTGTGCAAAACACTCTGCCCGACGGAGGCATTACTCACAAAGAGAGCTTTGGCCGCCCGACAAGATGTCTTCCAGCAGCCGTGTGATTAGTTAACCGTTGCTGGTTTCTTTTCAAATAATTGTTTTCTTTAAGGGGAGTTTGTCTCTCCTCTCCAGTCAAAAACAGCCTGTGATCCGCCTTCACGTAGAACAGAGACGCTTCTACGAATGCAATGATTTAAACATCAGAGGTGTTCACCTTTCTGCAAGCAGCAACGTGTCTTCATCTGAACTGAATGAGACGACCCTGAATCCAAATGCACGTGTTCAGGGCTGCGGCTACATCTGCTGTTCCTGATTATTTTCTGAATAACTGGATTAACTCTTTGGTCTACATTATATTCCAGAATGTCTTGTGTGATGTATGCATGTATATATGTTTGTATGTGAATAATGGAGGACTGAGTTCTACCAGTACTCACCAGCTGTTGACCATGAACGCCCCATGAGGCAAACTGGAGGACTGAATCTGACACCTCCGGAGGATTCAGCTCCCGCACCTCTCTGATGTGAGGACAATTAAAAACGTGACACACCAGAGCAGGAAGCAGAGACAATCACTGCAGACTTCCAGGTTAAATCATTTTCAGGAGATTAATGTTAATGAAATTAAGTGAGTTTAACTGTGAACGTGATGTGAACTCCTCAAACATTTCATCGGGAAGATACATCAGTCCACTTTAAACTTAATCTGGTTTTATCTGAGGGTTTGATTTGTCTCAGCTGTTACTGATTTTATAGAAATGATTTGATATGTTTGTCCTTAATCTGGGTTAAATGAAAGAGAGGTCCTTTAATGATGGTCGCTGTTGATCAGGTCTAAGTCTTGGCTTGCTTACCTTGTATACAGGTTGTAGATCAGGTACGATGCCAAGAAAGAATGCTGGTAGACCTGAAAGACAAACAAACAAAAAACAATTGAAAGTTATTATGAGACCTTTGTTCTTTCCACATAATCCAGGATAATTAGGACCTCAACAGCCCAGAAAAACAAGGAAACAATTCAAATAATCATGACTAATACTGTAGATTCATCCAAAGATTCATCATCAGAACGGATATTCTACTATAATTTCAGCCTCCGGTGACAAAACAAAAACACACGATGCAAAAACATTCTGAGAGGATTTTGTGATTGTGTTCTGTGATGGAGCACCAGCTTCTCCTTTACCGGCCTCGTGCGCTTCAGTCAGATACTTCCTGATTTGTCTTCCTGTTCTCGTGCAGAATGAGGTTCTCTGTCAGTAATAACAGAGCAGGGTTCTCAGGAGCACACGCTGTGATTGGACTGCGTTACGGGCACGCCTTGCTCCCTCAGCCTGAGCTTAAAAACTAAAACTAAAAATAATGAAATGAATCAATTTCAAAGTGTCTTCTCCAGGCTGTTTTACTTACACATTGCATATGTGAACTTACTGTGAGTACAGGAAGAAAACTGTGGTTTAATGAGCAGCATACAGTGGAGCTAACTGACCAGCGACCGGGCCCACTAAGCATTATCTCAAAAGTCCCATCAGCACAGCAACATTATCGGCTTCACACACTTCATTAACTCTGAAAAACAGCATGTGGGTCTTTACTGATTGCCGCCTCGATAGCTAACCAGATAGAGAGACACATTTTCCTTCTGTGGCAGAGACTAAGGCTAGCTAGGCCGATTCCCCGCTGCTTCCAGGCTTTGTGCTAAGCTAGGCTAACAATGTCCCAAACACATTAGATCAGATTAGATTCAACTTTACCGTCATCGTCAGAGTGCAACACAGAGACAACGAACTGCAGTTTAGCATCTACCCAGAAGTGCAAATAGTCATAATATCCCAAAATATACATACATGTAAGTAGTGCAAAGGGCATGAAGTATAAACAGTGTGACAGTCAGCCGAAGTCTGACCTGTGTTATCAGGTACGTGATGTTTACTCATGCACAAAACACACCGTCCCTGGGTGGGCTTGAACCACCAACCTTTCGGTTAACAGCCGAACGCGCTAACCGATTGCGCCACAGAGACTGCCCACTTCAGATCCAGATAAAATTGATTCTGTGAGACCGCAAACAACCCAAAAAACATGATTTCTGTACAAACAACATTCAAATGTTCCTTTTCCAGGAAAGACATCAATACAACAAAACATTAAAAACATACTTTACATTATGAGGAGTCCATATGGCGCCTGCAGCCGACACAACAAAGCCCAAAGTGGATAAGTGGATAAATTATGATTAATTTGCTGTGGCGAAACTCTCATTAAAACCTTGCAAATAAAAGTGAGGCTGGAAAGAACCCCAGAGGTACTTAAACTGTATAATTTCACATTATAGTTCATCTTAGATGATTATTTTGCAATTACCTGTAAATAAGTGCATTTGAGCATGAAATGTTCATATAAATTCCACTCCGCTGTGCCACATGTTTAGAGTCACTTCACCGTTCTTGAGCTTCCACTGCACGTGCAGTGAAGTGACCAGAGGATGTCCACTCACAACGCTTTTGTTTTAGGATTCAATTAGATAATGGTTCAAAACCTGAGTGCCTCTGCATGCTAATCAGCTGAGCCATTAGCATAACAATGTTACAGTAAGCTCACCCCACAGCGATATGATAAATACTGTAGAGCCACTCATTCCCCTCAGCAAAAGATCAACTGTGCACAGAGTGGAGTCTGCTGGCTGATCTACTCGCCACCCAGCCTTCACTCCTAATTTGGACTTTCCTCTTCACTGTATAAAAGAGAATTCTCCTGGAAGGAAAAATGAAATTGTATTTGAACTTGACTGCTCTTCTTCTCCTCCTTCAAAAAAGACGTCAACATCATTCGGCAGACAGCCCTCATACAGCGGGTGACAGCTCTGTGATGACTCCTTGATAAGGCTGTCAGTGATGGGTGACACATGAGAGGGGAGGGTGTTCAGAGATGTGCAGCGAGTAAGAGGCCGTTTTAGACAGCAGCTGTGTGGAGTGCGGTGTTCTCAGCAGACTGGGGCTGCGTGCCACTTGTAAACACTGTAATTCCCAGTGTTTGCTGTATATATCTTAGAAAAGCACATAGATGGTGTTCGCTGCATCGTCACACCTGCAGCAGGAAAGCACTTTGATGTAAATACAACAATCTGCCTCTTAATTAGTGCTTTTCTCTCACATCTGAGTCCTTTACTGAGAATCTGTGATTCACAAGCTGGAAGGCTTTGGAAGGTTGAGAGGGTGGAAAGGAACGAAACATGAAAATGTATGAGTGGGAAAAGATAAAAGGTGCATGGATGTATGTTGTAAACTGCACTTTGTACAGATTGTGGAGGGCTGCATTTACATCTCGAACAACACCGAGAAAAGCAGACGGAGCTGGAACTTTGTATTCTCCATTCAAACACAGTTAAAGCTTCAGGATTTGATCTCGAATGATTCAAGTGAATTCAATGTGCACGGTGGGTCGCAGAGCCAACATGCATGCTCGTGCATCAAGCAAGCTGATTGGTCGACGTCCTGTTGGGAAGTTATGTGTCTGTTATTCCAGCATAGTACTGCCACATGTGATCTGAGACTATTCCTCTTCAAGATTCTTAATATCGTTGGCCGTCTTGTCATTGTCCCGTCCATTTTTTCTTGTGTACTGTACAGACGTAGGCTCGTGGTTCGCTGACAGCACACGGTCCCTGTGTGGTTCTCAGAATGGCTTCCATATACGTTCTCTCATTTGCAGCCCAGAAAAGCAGAATTCCATCTGAAGTTCTTCACTATGCTTGAAATGAACGACACTGCACGATGTGCTCGCACGTGATCCTCACGGCCACACGCCTGGCTTCATCGCGCTGCCTCTTCTATCCCTCACAAACAGATCTGTGTCATTTGTTTGTCTTTGGAGTCTTGGCACAATTAACTATACATATGGGCAGTTTCAGGACGGCCTCTGCTCGAAGGCATCTGTGGTGTTGTGCTCTTCAAATCCTGCCTACTTTCTTATCTGCGCACATCAAGCCGAGCTGAATGACTGGCTCTTCCTTTAAAGCATACTGAGCCTTAGCTTGGGAGGCAGCTGCGACAACATGAGATCAGGCGACTTGACAATCCATCTTACCATTTCCCACGTTTTGCACTTTTGGCTGAACCAATCAGTCAGCGTTCTGAGGAACTACTGTCGGCTGTGGGCAGGTGAGGTGTGACGACAATGTCACGGCTCCTAGAGAGGTTAACGTAGATGCTGCTGCAGCATCAGAGAGGTGGAAATTACTTCTTCATTAGAAGAAGAGCAGATACCGACACTGAAGGCTTCCTGGATGGAAAAGATGTTTTCGCTCCTTTCCCTGAATGGTTGGTGTTAGCCCATGATAGACAGATGGTTCGTCCAATCACCTGCCAAGTATTTGTTTTAAGTACCTGCCCTTTTCCAAACAGTTTCCATGGACATGTTCCCAGATGGTTCAGTGTGACAAACCATCTGGTGCGTCAGGTTATAACGAGCCCTGAAGCTCAAAAAACTGTTTCTTGTCCATCAGCTGAGGTATCTGTAAAATGCTGTCATGGCGGACGTGTGACAGTAGAAAGCAAAGACGTTATTAGTGAGATTAACAATGGCTGCACTCCAAGACCACGCTATTATGGTGCGGGCTCACTGGCATAACTTTCTGGGGCTTGATAACTTAATGGAATGGAGCCATAATTAATATTACTGATTACACATCTGCCCTTACTGTTGTGACAAGTCAAAATTCAGTTTACTTAGGGCCTATCGAATGACCCGCCGCCGTCAGTAAACGAGGCCGCGGAGTGTGTCGAACATCGTGACCGAACCATCTGATGTAATGTGAGGAAGTATTCATTGAAAATAATTTCACAAACTCTCAAGTTGTGATGATTAAAAAACGAACCTGTAATCCTTTAGAAGGAGTTTCATACCCTTTGAACACCATGAGGAAAGCACAAGAAGTTCTGAGATGTATGGAGACATTTTTAATTGATGATGATTTGAAGTCTTAAATCAGTGTCTGTTTTCTCTCGGAGACCAACTCTCCTGAACGCTTTAGCAACAGATCACGGGTTAATTAGTGTCCTTTATTTATTTTCACACTATAATTTCATTAGCATGATTTCCAAGTGAATAAAAACAGATACTCTGTGACAGCTGCAATAAGCAGCACCTCAGTAATTATGTAAGTGTGCAAGTCATGAAAAATGCCCTTTGTATTCTGCACAGAAGGCTGCTGACCATAAAAAAACAGTAAGATTTATGGAAACCTTTGACGCAGCAGTATAGCACAGCACAGACTTGGCATGATTATGATAAATTCATAAGACAGCCGGAGACAGTGGTGTAGCAGCAGGCCATTACTCTCCATAGATCCACGCCGTCACTCCTACGATGAACACATCTGCTCCGTCCATCTCCGGAAGAGACAGCACCTCGAAAACTCTGCTGTCTCAATCCCATCGAGCTCACACAGCTCATCATCAAGCCTGCTAAGCTAACCGACACTGAGATGTTCCAGCAGCCATCGAATCTCAGGATGGAACAGCGCAGAAGACGTACAGTGATCTGCAACAAGAAGCTTCACTGATACTGGGCGTGAAAAACAAAAAGTGGTAGTCTCAAGCAGCTCCTTCAGCACCACAAAGTCACAGCCGCTCGTCTCTTTGCTAACAGAGTCCAAGGCGAGCTGTAAAGAAAAGGGCTTATGGAGTACAAGTAGACTAGGTGACAACACTTAACTCTTATTCTAGTCACAAAAGGTAAACAGAGTGCATTTCTACGTATAGCGCTCCTCTACCTTAACGGACAAAACGCTTCACAGCTGGTCCCTCATTCACAGTCATGCTCTCTCATTTATTATAATGCGCACTTACTCACTCACTTGTGCTTTTACCAGTATGCATGCAGTGAGTGTGGGGCTGCAGGGATTAGTTTGTGAACATCAGGTCTGTTATTCAGTGAGATGTAACTAGATAATAGATGTTTAATTAGTGATTGTGAGAAACATCTACTCTATTCAGTGACATTGTTTGTGAAGGGAGGCGCCGCGCCAGTGGTTTAGTTTAGGCAACAATGGTGTGTTATGGTGTGTGTCAGCATATAAAAAGTCAGACATTTTGGCTCCAGAGGTATTTTTATCAGCGCAGATTTCTCTTTTTTAATGAAATGCCAATAATAGTTCATATCCTGTATAACACAGGAGCCACATAAATAATTCAATGACGCTACAGCTTAATGTTGAGGCTGCCAGATTTGATTATTTCAGCTTTTTCTGAGTCCCATTGTTTTCAGTACGGCAGGTGGCTGTGAGTACTATGATACTCATGAGCTTCAGCCAATGTTCCTTTAGTCAAGCAGTCAGTCTGAGTGACGAATGTCTTTGCAAGTCCTGGAAAACACTGAATTTGAGCCACAACTAAGAACTGTAAGCGGTGAAGCTGGATTGAAAGTTGTAGTTTATTTCCAAATTTTACACACACTTGTTTGTTGACAATATGAAAAATAAACAGCAGCCTTATTCTTTAATTTTTAAAAATGCAGATTTGTCTTTTTCCACAATAAAGGAAACATGTCAGGAGCCAAATGTACTTCAAAAATGTGACTCTCAGCATGCATTTCATTTCTATTTGGTGACAAAAAGGAGGATCCATGCCGCATGCACAGCAGCTGATTAGCACAAATTCACATGCAATTTAGTCCTGGAAGTGGGAAAATGTTGCATTCACAGTCAGCTTCAGGGTCCATCTTAGATGTGTTATTGCTAAAAACAAGAGTGTAAGAAGAATTTCAGCTGTGTCTCTGTAAACAAGTCACTTTGTGGTTTGAAAGAGCTTCTCTGCCTTACAGATGGTTGCTAACAAATGTCCTCTGTATGCTGCAATGTTAATGAGTTTTCCAGGATTGTGTGCACAGCCTGTTTCTATCTTTAGATCCACAGTCCCTTATCTCTGCTGCATGGCTGGATCAGATCTCAACTGTGATGAGAGCAATACAAAGGACACAAAGAGTCAGCGATAGGCTTGATGTGAGACTTGGGAACGGTGACTATTTTGTTTAATATGCTGAAATACAGCTGCACTGCTGCCGTAATATGAAAAACACACTTGTGCTTTTTGATTTCTCTTATGGCAAGATTTCCTGTGACCTTTTTTGCATTTCAGTGAATGTCATTGAGAAAGTGTTTGCTTCGCTGCATCACTCAGAAGCTGTATGAAGTACATGAATGGAGTCAATCAGCTCAAGTATATGCAAAGATCTGAGCAATTAAACAAGCTTAAAATCACCATCAGGGCTTCAAACCAGGCACTGAAAACTTTTACACAGAATTTTCTTTAAGAACTGAACAAAGTAAAGATGCTTAGAAAAGTAAATGTGCTCTGTGGACATACGCTGCTACATTTACAGAAATAAAACACATTTCTCTGAATGTCCGCAGATTAGCAGACGTGAATGTTCAGTTTGCAACACGATAAATGAACAGAGATAAGACCAAACAGTTCCACTGAGCAAATGTGTGTTTTCCAGTCGTAAACCTGCTGCATCTATCTGTGTAAGTAATGCTTCCTAACCATGTGGAATATTCCAAACCAATTTGTTTTCAGACCAGGAGACTGTAAGTAAATACGATGTCAGACGTGTGATGTATGAAGCTGTTAAGCACTATTAATCCAAATACTGTGTGTAAACACAGCTAAACTTTCCCACGTGATCTTTTGTGGCCACTCAGAGATTCATGAGCTCCTGTGTTTGAGGAAGAAAACGGTTCCTCCACTCCGACGGCCATCAGGCAGAATATTCACACTCATCTGCCCTGTGGAAATTAGTTCATCGCAGCTGCCAGAAGACCAACGGCCAGATCTAAATTTGGGCTTCAAAGAGAGTTTTTTTTTTTAACGAGCAAGTTGACCTGCACAAAAACTTACAGCAAAGTATTAAGCAGCCCCAAACCAATGTCCACCATCCCTGCACATCCACTGACTTAACTTTCAAACAAGTCTTCATTCTGAGAGGCTCCATCTCTGAATTTGTGAGGGGACAACGTGTAAAAAGGTGTGTAGCAGACCTGCAGACCCTCTAATGGACAGTGTGTCAGTGTCACGCCTGACACGCCATCCTATAACACATTTCTAACTGAAATATTAAAACAACTATTAAACAGATTACCATGAAATTTTACCCTCAGGATGACCTGTACTAACTTTAATGATGAAACAGACTTTTAACTAGCGCCATCATCAGGTCACAACTGTAACTGGTCCGATATTTGATGACCAAATGCCTGAAAAACGAATCACATTCTCATCAGCCTCAGCTCTGCCTTTTTTTAATAATCAGTAAATATTAGCATGCTAGCCCACTAAACAGACAAGACAGCTAACACGGTGAACGTTACACCTGCTAAACATCAGCATGCTAGCATTGTCACTGTGACTGTTTGCCCGCTGACAAAGAAGTAAACAATTCCACGACTGCACCAGAATCTGCTCACAACAATGAAAAAGCTGAAATAGAGATAATGTAAAGTGCTGACTCAGCATGTACAGAGCTGATTGTTCTGATAATCGTGCATTCCCTCAACACACACAAACAATCCTCCATCCTGTCAACAACTCCATAAACACCACGTTACATGGTGAAGCCAGCCTGGAGTGGCTGGGCAACAACACAGAGCTCAGTGTTTGTCTTCTGATATATTAGAATAAGACATGCTGGGACTGCTGGGGGCTGAGAGTGCTGACCTTCAACTAGGCAACCATTTAAATGGGATTTTCTTATTTATTTTTTTCTGTGGCACCCAAGAAAGAGAGGATACGTGCATCCCCACAGCATCAGTAACAGCCTTGCTCTGGCTGCTCTGAATATACCTGAGACAGACTCATCATTCATCATGTGAAAGTGAAAAACACTGCTTCAAAACACTAACAACGAAGCAGATCAGTGGAGAGAATTAAACAGTCAGCTGGAAAATGTGATTTTAGCAAACTCGGTGTTAATTATCTAGTGAGCTAGAGCTGGTAAAATACACCAGCGACAGTCATCATTTCAGCCAGCAAAATCGATGTTTGTCAGCTAGAGATGAGACGCCTGCTGCTGTTGACTCCGGTGTGAAATTGAAGAGCCATTCACCCATTGTTCCAAAATTTCTGAGAGTGCCGAATCTGCCACCAATGTCTTTGCAAACTGCATAATTGCCGTGCTTGAAGCTTGACTGGCAGAGCGACTGTAATTTAATTGAGTTTGACACGTATGTGCACAGCCTACACGTATGTGATGATGAATGGTATGTCCCACACTTGGTTGGGAACAACAGGGGACAGCGGGGGGGGCGGGGTTGATGATGACGCTGCCAATGCACAGATTTTCAAAGTGAATCTTGCTTGGCTAAATTAAGTGTCTGTTGTTTAGCGGGCGCTTGGCTTTAGCTGCCAGAGGCCAAGAGCAGCAGCCAAGGCCGTCCAAGACACTCGGTGGGTGATGCATTTATTTTTATTCTCTGCCAGCTTTTCTCATAAGCCAGCCGAACTTCACCCATGAGGCTGTTGCTAGCAGCAGGGAGTGAAGCTGTGTATCGCAGCAGAGATGGTAAAAGTTCCTTCAAGGATAAGATGAAAGAAACATCCAATGCTGGAAGTGGCTGTACAGTTGCTATGGTCAGACAGCAAGTTAGCAGAGCAAACATGAGTCGATCATTGTGACCAAAGCTGACTGTTTCTGACCTTTCATGTGAGCAAACGTTGCCCTGCACTGTTAACAAATGCGACATCCAAGTGAATGAAAATGGATACAAATGTTAACAAATTTTAATCAAGCATGATTGTTGCAAATAAAAAAGATGTTTTCAGTCAGAATGGCTGAGAGTGTTTGTGTTATCGAAGTCATGTGAGCTTTATACATGCAAGAATATCAGCAAAAGACCACAAAACACCAGAGCAGATACACCTGAGGTCACGATGTAATGTGCTGTTTAGTAAGTTGTGAGAAATGACACGTGAGTGATCGAACATTGGTCAACAATAGTGTCGTTATTTTTACTTTTACTGCTGTGAAATCACACTCATTGAAGAAATAATTTCAGGGCAAAAAGCTCTTTGGTCAAATAAGCCTTTTGTGCCAGTTTGACGTCTGTGTGTGGAGTACTTTAAGGAGTTAAGTGTAATTGCTAATGCATTGGCTCAGAGTCAGTCTGATGTTGGTCTTAATCTGGAGGTGACAACTGGATTATCATGTCAGTGTGTGCTGTGTGACTGGATATTTAATCAGACCCATTAAAAAGCATTCCATCTAAAACTACCAATAGTACTGGTAAGAAACTATGAAACTACAAAAATAAGGGGGGACAGAATTATGATTTTGAAAAGTGAGAGGGACATGTCCCCTCGTCCCCAGCGGACATTACACCGATAGATGACTGGGGGATTGTTACGGTTAATCTATTGCAAAGCTTGTGTACCAAATCCAATTATGTGTTAAATAAAAAGACTCCTTCCTGCAAAATACTCAAAAGTCAGAGTGCTCAGATCTGATACATACGAGGTTTCTGCCTGTCCAACAAACCAGTAACCACATGAAGAGCATTAAGTCCGAATCAGCACTGAAAACATAAACACAATCTCCTCTGCAAACCATTTATTATCTCACCACGTTAACTGTGTGTGCTGTGCACACAAACACTGTTTACTCTGATCTCGCTGTTAGCAGGTGGGCTTAATTACCAGCATACTATAACCGTCCAGCTACTAAATCAATAATCAAAAGCGAGTTAATATAATAATAAACTCAGTTACGACTCGATGATATTCCACATCAACAATTCCAGAAGAGAGAACTTTGTGTTTTCTCATGCTTGATTTAAATATAAAAGGGAGTGAGAAAATGACTAAATTATCATAACGCTGGCTGCTGTGCTGGATTGCACAGAACAGGTGTTACTGTGTTCGTTAACTCAAATTATTATCAAGTGCTTTCACTTATTAGCCAGTGTTGTGCTTTGATGGTCATAAACTGTGGAGCATCTTCTCTTTTTCTGGTCATTTCGGTCATAGTTTAGGCAATCAGGCATAATCCTGTGCACATGTGAACACCACTGTTCAGCAGTGTACCAGCACAGTAGCTCTGGGCTTTCTTCTGACTCTGCTGCAGTGTGGGATGATTTAAAGCATCAAGCTGAACAGATGTGTTCGCTCTGATCTAAGAAGCTGCTTGTTGATGAAATTAAAGCAAGCAAAGAAAACATAGCTTTGAGTAGCTTTCCATAAAATGCAATGACTACATGTTTGACTGTTCCTCCGGCTAACACTGGCTTAAAACACTGCATGGGGGCCGTCGTGGCTGCAGCAGCTGCAAAACGAGCTTGTTGATCAGAGTGTGGAAACAGATTGTAAATGGCCAATCTGACACACAATGAGCTTTGTTACATTCAGAAAATAGGTCAAGAGGCTTTAGTGTTGCATGGTCTAAATGATGAGTTCTTCTCACCAGTGAGGAACGACACTGATTACAATTATGTGCACAGAAGACAGCAGGATATTGTAAGAAATCAGGTCAGCACCACTGGAGGATGCATTTCCACGTACTGCAATAACCTGGTTTCTTGCATATTTTCAATGTATTATAGTTTAAGGTTACAACGCAGATTACACCCCTTTCACACAGCAGACGACCCACACGGCTCCATTCATATGAGACAGCGCACTCTCAGTATTATTCAGTTTATGTCATCGCTTATAAAAAACAGCTGGTCACCAAACCTGGGTCGGGGGAGGGTTTTGAAGGAGGGTCAGCTAATGCGTGTTGATCCATTCAGATAGACTGGCGACATGGATTTGACATGCATTACTGTCTCAGTGTTACTGAGGTATTAGAAACCTGTTCCCATTAGCCTGAAAGGCCTATCCAAGGCATACCCAAAGTAAACTGAACGCTGTTCTTGATTCATCTGCAGTGCGTGCACGGTTTGGTCTCTTTGAAATGTAACCCTCTGAAGTTTAATCTCCAGCAGTCTGAATCACAGTGAGTGCGACCGGCACTCACTTTTATAAGTTTGAACACACTCAAGCAGAAGGTTTTTAATTTCCACCTGAATATTCTTTTGCAAATAGATGTCTGCAGATGACACAATGGGACCACAGCGTGAAGCCTCAGCCTCGTCCAAGTTCAATAAAAACTGAAAAAAGCATTTTTATCTGGTTGGAACATTTGGACTGAGGTGCTCGTCGGATTAAAAACAACAAAAAACTACAAAAAAAACGCAGAACCTGATGTGCTTAAAGGGAGAGCCAGTCTGGAGGGAACCTGAGCACAGGGAACTATGAAAACTAATCCAAAATACTGCTGTTGAATAGAGTGAAAGTCACATTCATCCCACGGTCAGGGTAACGTGACTCACAGTTGAACCACTTCAGTGTCTTAGACAGGCATGAAATCCTGCTGATCAACAGGACAAAAGGTGGACAGTGGTGTCAGAAAGGTCAAAGCTACAATCCTGAGTACATAAAAACATCGGGGGAGGACTCAGCTACAACTCCCACGGAGCCTGATTACGCTGCTGAGAAAACTCAAATCTGCAATCAGTTTGCTTCTGGATCCTGGGCTGCTACACCTCTGATTGATGGCTCCTTCACAGCAAACACGACTGAGACTCATGAGTACTGCAGTATTTAGAGAACATGACTTCTCTTGAACGAGGTTGAAATTATTCAGACTGGTGGTCAAAGCATACACCTGTAGGATCATTACATTATCAGGGAAAGTGTGTTTTCGTGTTTAGTAACGCAGAGGATATAAAAGAAAAACCTGAAATAGGAACACAAAGTTCGGCATCTTAGCTATTTGACGACAACAGGAACAACAAGCAGCCGTGGTCAAAAAGAGCAGCAATATCAAAATCATGTTCTGAACACGTGAACAAACCAACGTTAACTCAAAGAAACTTGTTCCAAAAATAATGTTTATATGAGCAGTGAGCTTTACTTACAGCGATGCTTTGTCTGAAGTCTTGGAATAAAAGATAAAAATGAAGGTTTTAGAGGAGAAATGTTCCTCTCTGCATGTGTTTATCCCTTACCCTGCTTAAGGAAACAAGGTTTATTGTTCATGACATTCAAATAATCAGGCTGGTGCAGAGCGCCAACAATACCACAATTACAGGCATGTCAGCGCATCGTCATCTGCTGTGATTATGAGGGAAATGAATTCTAAATACAGCCGCAGAAGTGCATGTTAAGTGAACAATAAGAGACAATCAGGAAATGTCAGAGAAAGAACTCCTTCTCATACGGATAAAAGCAGACAATGTCGTCTTAACAGGACAATGAAGCTGCTTTTCCACAGTCCACAGCCTGGTCCTCTTTAGTCTGTGTGTTTCTGACAACGTTCAGTGTGAAACACAGTGAATATTGCTCCTCTATGTATATATTAGGGAAAAACCTTGTAAGGTATTTCTCTGTATTCTCGGTATTGACCTTTCCTCCCAGAAAATTCACAGCCACAGGGATCAAAACAACTTGTACAACCTCAGCATCACCATAACCAACGGACTACAGGATACTGCATGTTTGGATTATTTATTTTGTTGTGTACTCAGATGAAACATGAAGGCTTTGTGCAGACGCCGCGCTTGAGCTTGGCTTGGAAAGCGTGTTTAAGAACATCTGAAGGAGCGCAGTTAGCAGAGTTCACAACACAATGAGTGTTTTATGAGTGGAAATGATCAAGAAAACAAATGCTTACAGGACCGACAAAGCATCATGGTCAGTCTGTCAAGGTCCCACATCTGACGTCAACAGCCTCCAACAGCCAAGCAAAAACTATGCATACAGTACACTGTAGGTGCATCAGCACCTGATACAACTGAGAACCATAGATATCACCAATTAAAGGAGTTGGATGGTAGAACACAGTATGACGTGAGAATCAGTCTGAACACATAGGCTGCTGCCTAAAATGAATAGAATCAGGATTGATAAGATGGTCTGGATCATGACTGATCTTTAGAGCAATGACGCTGAACAGCACAGGCGGCTGCTGCTTGTATCACTTGAAGAATATGATGATTTTCTGTTTTTCCTATTGTCTTCAAATCTACTGGAAAGACCAAAATCAACAATTAATGTATCCCGCTAATAAATATTGTGTGTGTGTGTGTGTGTGTGTGTGTTCAAAGCCTGATGCATCTACTTCCTCTGGGCCATAGAGCTCCATTGTTGTCCAAAATCTATTAAAAACAGATCTATGCGGGCTGTAGGAGTTTGCCTTTGTTTACTGTTATTCCAAGTTATTGACACAAACACTACATAACTTATATGCTCAAATTCAACACTGTTAGGAAGCTAAGAGTCATGTGACTTGGCTGATTGACGACAAAGGTCCTGAAGATCCACCGCAGTGAGAGCATTTAGTCCGACACGATAATAACTTTGTCTTCTGCGTTTTCACCGTTGCAACTTCCGGAAACATGTACAGACAGGCGCCATCTTGTCTCCAGTTACTCTGTGGAGTCTCAGGTTTCAAATGACACCTCACTTGACCAATCACGATCTGCCATATGAAGCCTAGCAACCAGGGAAGCCAATAACATCCTGAGTGGAACACAAGGGCCTCGCTCTCATTATCCATGTGAAGATCAAGCCAATCAGAAGAGATTTTGCAGGTGACTGACGCCTTGAATAGCCAATGAAATTCTGAAAACACAGATCTGCCACTTTAGTGGCTTATTTACAAGATTTCAGTGCTAATATGGACATTATTAGAGACAGCTTTGGGTTTACTTTGGGTAATGGACACAGCTGGAGCAAGCTGTTAGGATCATCTGAGAGTGAAGACAGTGAGTTTGAGGGAAGTAACAGCGAGAAAGCTTTTACATATTATCAGACATTATCAGACCTTGATGTTACCAAAAATAGGATGAAACATTTCAAAGGAAAAAACATAATATGTGGAGTAGAGTTAGAGATAATTATTAAAAAATTAAATAGCATTGACTCGTTTGAATCCACACTGACTCTGACCTCCGCTCAGCCGTCACTGTCCTCATGACCAGCTGTCCTGTCAGCAGCAGACACTGTCTTCACCAGGGTGACATCAGAAATTCACCCAAACAGTATTCAAGTAGGCTCCGTGAGTAGAATACAGGAAGAAAAGAGTTTTTAATCTAATGATTAATTGATTTTAATTCTGATTCACTGTAATGTGGAGACCATTTACCTACAGTGAAACCAGAAAGCCAGCAGAAACTGAGGCCCTTGATCAATGACTACGACTCGTACGTCACATAGCGAGCGGCTGTGGATCTTTACATTCACTAGAATAGAAGTGGAACTGTTTCCTGAGACGAACGAGTGGGAGACGTCAAAAACACGTTGTGTTTACACTGTCCTCCAGGCTGAATCCAGCATATGGAGGGACTTCTAAAAATAAGTGCACTGAGCGATAAGAGAGTATCACTCGGCACAAACGGCTACTCATGCCCCTCCAACAGAGACGGTCTGATAAAATAAAGATACCACCGAGCATAAAAACGTCTCTCCTTTGACTCACAGGCAGCGAGCAAAGCAGCTCAAGCACAAAGTCGTTTACCATGTTCTGGAGTTATGTTCTAACATGTATTAATACTTGTAAATTTCACAGCCCGCAGGCTTGATGAAGTGTGTGTTTGTGAACTGCTCCTGTTGCAGTCCCACAAATGAAACATCTCCTCTCATATTTCTTAAACTTGTACCCTCCTGCTGGATCAATATTGGCTTTAACTCACTGACTCTGAACAGATAGATATCTCCATGCTGGTCACATTTCCATTTTAGTTCATGAACTGTAAACCTTCAATATAAGCAGCCCCAAGCCAAATACCAGTGTCAGAATATATGCAACCTGAATATTAAGAGGTTCTCACCTGCTTGACATCATATCCCAGAAGAACAAAGTTCAGATCTGGAGAAACTGCAAACTTTGAGGCCTTAAAAGTTGCCTGTGGGGACAACAAGAGATGGATGAGATCCTTTTCCAAAACAAACCAATTTTTATTCTAAAACTGAGAATACCTCTCAGAAACACATGCCAAACAATCAGTCGTGATGCAACCCCAAAAGCATTCGCTCGAACTGACATCAGCTTAAAGTTACAGTGACTCTTTGGCAGGTTTAAAATACCTGCTGAGGGCGAAGCTTTACCAAATGTGCGACAGAATTTTCATGCAATGTTCTTTAAACAAATCTTTAAATTTGTTGACACTGGCATGTTTGTTTTGTCTTTATTCAGCTTGTGCATGCGTGTGGAAAAATCATCTAAATGCACTGGAAACTCGCACTTACAAACGTTGTGTTTTTCAGCAGGAGCTCGGTCTCGTTGCTGTGAGTGCTGACTTTCAAGATGTCTCCATCCCAGCTCCGAAAGATGATTTCTTCATCTAAGACAGAAACAGGCAAACTGAAAGTACTGCACGTAATCATTGGATTGGTAATCGTTTTTTAGTTATTTTTATTTTGGCACACACTGTGAAATGTGACAGCTGTGAAAGCTTTGGATACTTGATTTGAAATTTCTGAGTCAAAGAGAAAACAGTCATGTCTTTGGATGTCAGAGCATAATTTCAGTATACTGTACATGTAGCTTCGGACACATTATATATAATACTAGTTTAAGAAGCTTTCATCCAATTCCTTTTTTCTATACTCACATCACACTCTGTCATACCGGCTGCAAGTATTTTGAGTGACAGGGAACCTATTACCCCTCCAATAATGGGCTTAATTGAGAAACTATTAGGATTAACTTAAGTTAATCTTTGTTAAAACATACACAGAAGAATCATCATAGACTGGGAGTTTGGAGGAATGCTTCCAAATTACAAGCTAACAAACCTGAACTTCATATATCAAACTTATTGGACACCAAAGCGCCGTTTTATCATGAGTATGATTACTTGTCTAAACTGTCTGTCATGTAGATGTTTCTGGGAACACATTACAAAACGTCTACCTGAGTCCTGCTGAATGATGATGATTCCAGGCAGAAACCAGACTCAGAGCCAGCTGTGGCTGTCAGCGTGCACTGCTGCTACACAGACTGCACGCTCGTCTATTCATCAGTGACTCGCTCTTTGAAAGAGATTTTATCTAAGGAACTGTCTGTTGTCAGGATGAACGGGGCAGGCCAGGTGACACTGTGGCTCTTACTGTCTTAACAGTAAGCTATTTATTTTATTATTTTCGGTTTATTATTTACCACCACCACATTTACCACCTCGTCACTTGTATTAATGTACACATATTCACCATTAACTACTCACACACTGGCATTCCTATTAGTAGCATGTTGCCCATATATTAGTCATTATAAATCACTTATTATTGCCTCATTTTAGGGGTCACGCTTGTTCGGGTTAGGTTATTAAGATCGTAATTCATGTACATGTTCCTTATTTACTATCAGTAAGCACCAGTTGGGAGGTTATTGAGGCAAACTCAATAACTAGTTAATGGCCTAGTACTTGAAGAATATGGTGAGGCATTAATAAGCGCTTTATAGTGACTTATAAAGAGCCAATATGCATGCTAATAAGTTAACTAGTTAATGGTGAATATGTGCACCTTTAACCGCTCCCATGGGAGCGGTTAAAACATCCAAAATGACTCCAAAAACAAGAAGCAAGAAGATGATTATGTGAAGGAAAGATGCCAGAGGAGCCCCTGAGAGGAGAGTTTAACAAGAGGGAAGAAAACAACAACAAAGACTCATTTAGGAGGATCTGTCTGAGGCAACTCGGCTCAATGAGATTACACTTCAACTTTCAACAGTGGAAACAATGACAGGAGTGCCTGCAATAACCCCGTCTAATCCCAAACCAACACTACAGCCCAGGGAGGCTGAATTCCATTAATGCATCTGACAGGTCTAAATAATTTCAAGGTCCCAATCTCATGTAAATGTCAACGAATAAGCTCTGAGGCATCAATCTCAGACAAGAAGGCTATAGACTGGCAAACACTCAAAACACTTCTGAGTATAATGCCGGGAAAATAAATATGAAAGACAGATGGATTGCTTGTGCTCAACAGGCAAGAAATCCTCAAAAGGGCTCTTGTCATTTAGAAACCCTACACACAGTTAAAAAAAAAGAGAAAGAAAGAAAAAAGTCCTTTTTGCCTCTTTGGTATGCCTCACATGTATCAAATCAATGGTTATATAAAACATTTTACAGCAACGTTAATTGGAAATCTGGGCAACTCCTGAGCTGACAACAGTTTCATCAGTCAGAGCTCAGAGGACAACGATGACACGCAATCTCAGCTGTGATTAAAAGTGTCCCCGCTATCCCATGACTTGAAAGTGTTTTGTGAGGGCAAGAATTACAGGAAATCCCCTGTGATGCCACCATCGACACGGTTACCCGACTGATAAATCGCACGTCGCTGGTCTGTGAACTTAATACAGTGATGTGAAGAAACTAGTGAAGTTTCAGTGGCGTATCAGTTAAAGCAGCAGACATGCTTTTCATTGGTGACCCGACATGGTTGATTCAACGTGCAAAGGGGCTGGAAATTTAAGGTAAAGGTAGCAAACAAGTAGGACTTTTAGCCTAATGTTGCACTTCAATATTCAGCCTGTGGAAACAGTACGTCGTGTTTTCTGTGGCTCTGGAGGGCCGAGCTCATCCTCGCCAGCAGCAGGTTAGTACGACCCATATTCATTTAGTTTTGGTGTCTTGAGCCAGGTGATGATGAAGGTTGTCTCAGTTTGGGTTTGGTGGCAACAAATCTTAAAAAGAAAGTCAGTGTTACAAACTGGGGCTGTGGAGTTTGCAAGAGCAGTCAGGGGGTGGCTGCTGCTGAGTTGCATTGTGGGAACTCCAGTGTTTTTGGAGCCTGACACTTAGATCTAAAACAAAGGATATCTTGGCCTCCGCTGCTTTCATCCAACCCTTCTTTCTTTTTCTTATTTGTTTATCGCAAGTCTACCAACTTGTTTCACTCTCTTTCAGCTCTGTCTCCGTTTGCACCGACATCTGAGAGAAATATCTGGCTCTTTAGCTGCTAAATGCTCCCCTGGTTTGCCAGTCAGTGGCTAACTTTGGCTGTGTGCTGCTTGGTTCTGGGCAGGAAGTGCACAGTGGTTCATCAAAGGGTTTTGCTGGAAACAGCTGCCTGCTGCAGCCAGAAACAAGGCTGATGAGTCTGCAGGCCAATAAGCCACAGTGGACTTAAATGCTTAATGGAGGGAACTGCAGAGTAATTCAACATGAGTGACATCTTTCACATTCCACAGTCCGTTGGCCGACTGTTAGCATAAACACCACTGAATGGTGCAGCGTTAAGTGAAAGAATAATTAATAATTTGAAGGATGTACTTTTTAAAGTAGAAAAAATATCCAATGTTATCGTATTTATATTATATTAAGATGAGAAGCCTACTTGTACTTAGTTTTATACGACCTCTGCTTTGGCAGCATGCAGGCTCTCTACTCACTCTGTGATTGTATTATGGTCGAAACACACTAACAATAATACTGCTGGTTCTTCACTCGTCTCACTGACCGCCATAGCTAAGCTGTGGAAACATATCCGTTGGTTGATGTTTCAAAAACCGAACTTGGCTGTAGAAACTTGAAAATGTTTCGCCTCTCATCCAAAGGGCTTCTTCAGTTCTACCTGACTGGTGGGGAGTTCCTGGTATTTAGCCTCAACGACTGTGAAAATGACCCCAAAGGAGGTTAAGTATCAGGGACACCACACCAGTCACTCTAAACTGAAGGATTTCCTTGGATGAGAGGCAAAATGTTTTCCAGTCCCTTGACTTTAGATGACCTGGATGACTGATACTCTTCACAGACACGAGTACTGTGAGGTTTGGAGGCCAAAACATCAGCACTTGTGTATAAATGACCAGCACAGCTGAGTCACTGCTTTTGGAAAATTCACCCAGAAGACACATTGTGTTTACTTTGGGCTTAGGAGCAACACAAGTTTGACTTGTTGTACCTTCATGCTCCAGACGGACCTCACAATGGCTGACCAGAGTCTCAAAGGGCAGCCGGACTCTCACGAGTCTCAGTTTTACTCCTGAAAAATGAGCATGACTGTCAAACTGTCAAAGTTTTTTAAACTAAAATGACTGAAATTGTTGGTACTACCATCAATATAAGTTAGACAACCTTTGTATCTTCTGTTGGTATTTCCACTTACACCTTGTATGGTTTTGTCTTCCTTTGTCTTCTTCCTATATATTGTAATTATGCGCCCTGGTGTGACGCCAACAAATAACAGGATGCTTTTGGACCGTGGACACTGGGCTGACTTAGCATTTTAGTGTGGAGCAGCTGTCATGGAGCTGGCATTCACACACAAACGGCACTGCAGTCCGTGGAGGGGGTGAGGTGTGTTATCTGTGGTGATGAAGCAGGTGTTCAGATGCACTTTAACAGCCGTCCTGATGTCAGGAGTCTCTGTTGCTCTGATGGTCTGAATGATGGTTGAATGGTTTAAATCAACATGTTGTCAAGGTAAAGAAATGCACATTCAACAGTCACTTGTAAAATAAATTCATATAAACCTGTGAGCAGAGTGAATTTCAATGCCGGTATATAAGACTGAACAAGTGTCACTTGCGGTCCTATAGAGTCAGTAAATGGCATACGGCTTCTCCAGAGAAGTGAAAGTTTTGCAGCATCAGACGACAATACACACAAGAACCAGCAGCACAGGTTTGTTATCGAGCTATTACAGAGGAACATTATAATTGTGTTTATAGCAGCAGCTTTCATATTTGTATTGAGCCTGTCATTATCATAGCCACACTGAAAGCTCCGTTTGTTTGTGACTGACATGTGGCTTAGTGCACTCAGAGAAGCTTCATGCACCAGCATAAACCTGGGTTTACTAGGTTTATACAATTTGCAGGGGCCGGTACATTGAGCTTCCTGGTCTCAGAGCTAAATCAATATTACTACATTTACAACGGAGACGATGAGTATTATGAAAGATCCCACAAAGATCACCCAACTGTACGGAGAGTTTTAGCTCTGTTTTGTTTTTTTCTGCCAGTAAACTCTCATCAAGCTTGATTCCAGTCACAGCAGGCAGCTTCTTTCAGCCAAAAGGATCCAATGAACCCGCAGCAAACTACTTGCCCAGCACCAAACAGCAGACAAAGTTAGTAATCAGCTGGTCAAAGTATTGGAGCATTAGCCACCAAAGAGCCAGATATTCCCTCAGGAGCTGGTGGAGGCCACAAATGGAGGTAAAAGGAGAGTGAACTTCAGGTGGACACAAACTCGACTCCAAATGAAGACCCACGTTGATCTATCTCTGCCGGACGTGTAAACAGGCAAATATTTGCTAACACGTCGGCCACAACAACTTAATAATGCGATGTCAGATGGTGTAAGTGGTCAAAAGTGGTGCTCCACCTGCGTAATATATCAATATGGCAGTTATAGTCATCGATTGGGTAATTATCTGCTGTCTTATCAAATGCTGATTAATTTACCAAAGGCAAAATGAATGAATTTCACTGAGCCATTCACACACAGCAATTACAGCAAAGGGGATGTTGATAAAGCCAACCTTTTCGGCCGACATCATTTTTTTCTGTTATTAAAATTACTTGAGCTCTTTTATGAGCCAGCCAGCACTTGAGCAGGTAGATTTGCAAGGTCGTGCTTTCAGAAGTGGGAGGCTGAGCGTGACTGAGCCACAGCGGTCCTGTCAGAAGAAGGAAGGCTCAGACAGCCTGACAGCACCAGGACTAACAGCTGGACTGGATTCACCGGACAGCCTTAAAAGAAGAGGACCATTCCATTACGAAAAGCGGTAATTGACGTGTTATTCATGGCGTCTGCAGGAGGAGAGCCTCTTGGATTCTTAAGAGAAACAAAGAAAACAGATGGTGGCACAAACATCTCTCCCAGCCTCCCTTAAGGGTTTCACTTCCAGTCGTTGACTGTGACCCACCGTGGGAACACACTGGTCTAAGATGGTACTTTGTGCGACAGAGGCACATAAATGACATCATTTTACTGGTTAAATACTGCCAACAGTACACTGACATGTTTTTCTAAATCAAAACGGGCCGTCTGTAACATCAGTGATCCTGAGTTCATTATTCCTGGTCATGACTTTCATTTCAGATCCCGACTCTTGTTTAACAGCATCTCATGTGATGTTTGTGTGAGCATGTAGAAACTGAGCTTTGTCTTGAGGGGAAGGGAAGACTAAAGCAACAGACTTCTACGAAAGAACACAGACTAAAACCTGTTTCTGCTAATCTGTATGCCAGATTAGAGCCACTCAGCAGTAAAGTAAATAATAATGGAGTTTCCTGTTGTAAGATATTCTAGATATTGCATTTTTTTCTGAGGCGAGATTGCTGCAGACATCACAACTGTCTCTTTAACTGTCTCTTTGGGGTTTTACATCTTAAAATAATGTTCAACCGTAACAGAAACAGCAGTCTGACCAGCAGAAAGCTTTGATAGTTCCCTCAGGAGTTTCTGACATGCTTACCACTGATCCACTTCGCATCGGGATCGTGTATTTGGAAGTTTCTTTGAAAGAGGTCATCCAGTGTTAACTGTGAACCAAAGGGTTTGCCACCATCATCTACAGGGGGGAAAAAAACAACACATTTAACATGCTGTCGACAATTTATCACCTGTCAAAACAAAACAAAAAAATGAACTTGCGGTTTTTCTGAATTTACAATTAAGTCTTAAAATGCAGCGAGAAAGGTTTAAGAAAAATCACAGGGTGAATAAAATACACATTTAATCAGATGTTCTTCTATAAATCACACACAGAAGGAAAATGTACAAGCACTGAAGGAACAGGTAAAGGGTAAGGTAATATTATTTAAAGGTAAATGAATAATAAGTAGCCCTGCTTAATCTGGACAAAGCATTTTTCATAAATGTCAAAAATGGACAATTTTAGCAGTAAATCCCTTGTAGATGTTGTCTCACACAGCTCTTCTCCACGTTTTTATTTCCCCATCATCATATTTTCTCTGGGTAAACAATTCAAACCTGGCTTGATTCACCTGACAGTGTCTCTGATTACCTGCTGAGTACTTTCAGTGCGGCTCTGAATGAATACAAATGCTAATTAAGGCAGAACAAACTGAGGAGTTTGCGGCATACATGCAAACTGTGAAAGGATCCCGATGTGATATAGATTAAACTGATGCTGAGCACGACAATAACAAGTTGAAAGTCTGCTGACGTACATTTTCCATTTATTTTTCACAAACTCTGACGATGTGATGGATCCGTAGGGAGCCTCACCTTTCGACAGCAGAACAATGGACAGTCCGATAAGTGAGAGCACCACCAAAATAACCAGCAGGGAGATGGCAATGCCCTTCCAGTTTCTGTCCTGTCCAATAGGTCCAATGTCCTGCACAACAAGACAAACAAATCACATCAATAATGATGAATCATGTAAATGATACCACAAAATAGCACGACACAGGGAAAGAAATGAGGGAAAAAGGATTTATTATGTCTCTTGGGTATTAATTAAGCATCCTCTCTCCAGAAAGCTGCTGAAGTGTCCTTGAGCAAATCAGAGTACCTACATCCATCTGTGCAGTAGTTGACTGAGTCTGTGCATAAAACCAAGGGGACAAAGCAGATTATGCAGATTAAAAACGAATTGTGTGAGTTAACGTAACGTACAAGATCAATAAAAAAGGCAGTCTGAGGTTATAATGGCCACACTGCACACCTGAATGAATATGATTGGATGTTACGGCCCACACAGCTGTTAATGAGCCAGTGATTGTGAAGCAGCTGATGCCAATCAGTGGCAACAGACTTTAAGGCAGCCCAAACCCACTCGTACAATGCTGGCTGCTGCCAATTCATCCAACTCCTCCTCAATAATCAACAAAAAATTCCTGAAGCCCAAGACGATGTAGGCTGATTAGACGGTGTGTATGTTTTGTTGGCTCTGGCTTTACTTCCTCATCGATGTGCTACACACAAAGCCGAAAATCCAGAGAAGCATTTCCAATATCTAGAAACATATTTACAAGGCCAGTCTGCCACAAACTGTTTGCATGTTTGATGAAGGTGATCGAACACAGAGAAGACCATAAACCACTGTTTTGCCTTTAATGTAATATGCCACGCTCCTGTATGTACACTTAACCTGCAGTATATATGCTTTCACATACCCATACACATGTATACTACTGTCTATACTGCATAACTGATAGATATTCAGATTTATACTGCTGCTGTCTACACTATATGATCTATAGTGTCTCATGTACACACTGTATTCATATGATACCTCCAGATATTCATTCTTGCTTGTACTTGTACCTGTACGCTATAAATCTGTATAAATCTTGGTGTATACATTTGTACCCCTTACTGTTTATTCTATACATATTTACAGTACTTTACACTTATTGACACTATTTGCACATGTGGTTAGATGCTGAACTGAATTTTGTTGTCACAGTGCCTGAAAATGAAGGTGAATCTAATCTAATCTAATCTAATGTGGGTTATGCATGAACAAAGAACCTGTTGCTGTTGATATGACATGTTGTGGTCATATGTTTCCCAGCACGGCCACTGAAGGGCTGTGTCCATCTTTTTGTTACGAGGACGGACAGATGGAACATAAAAGACCACGATGGAAATAAATCTTTCACTTGACAATGTTTTACTCACTTGTATTTGTACTACTACATTTAATATTTTGTCAGATAAACAAGGATAATCCATGTTATCGCACACGGTGATGCTTAACCAGGACAGTAAAACACTGAGCCTATCTGGAACATGGCTTGATACAGCCTGAAATAAATAAATAAATAAATAAATAAACAAATAAATAAATAAAACCTCCATTTGTTCTTGGTTTTCACCGTAACTCAGTAAACTTGCTCTTGGAGCAAACCCAGAGAGTTGGGGAGTCGTAGCTGTTCTTACTGTGCTGAACTTGATGAAAGCTTGATGAAAGAACAGAGCAATTCTCTGAAGACCAGGCCCATTTTTGGACGTATCACTCTTTGTCTTCCTGACATCAATTATGCAGCCTTATTTCATTTGCAGTGACAGAGCGGTGTTATAAATATATCTTGCTTACAGAGCCCCAAGCTACTGAAAACTCATCTGTGTATTTATGGATCTATTTGCTCTCCAAGTCTTTTAATTGGGAGGATGATTCAAAGATAAATATCTTGGAGCCTTGTCAATTCTACACCCCCCCCCCAGTTCTACTCAACAACTTTAGCCTTACGCCGAGTCCCTGTGGCTTCTCAGTATTAAAATTCTGGATCTCTCACAAGAGAAAGTAATTTTCCACAGTGGACACTTTTCCTCCAGTCTGGATTCAACATCATTTTACTTGTGCTGTCCCCATTTTCTCTGTTTTGTTTAGCCTCATTAACTAGACCAACTCTCACTGCATGTCAGGGAACATTATTTGCCTTTGTGGTTTCTTCATCAGGTCATTATTCATAGACCTCCAATGATGCACTGTGCTGTCAGGACGTTATGTTCCTGATAGTATACATTTACATATGCTGGAATTCAGTGAATCTCGTCATCCCCTGAAGTGAAAATGTGCTACTGTGTATTCAGTTTAAAGATAATTGCAATTGCCATGAAAGGAATCCATTGAACAGCTCTACCTAAAATGTAGAAGAGACAATTTCAAACCAATTCAGTTGAGTTCAACTTAATTTGATTAGATTAATGTCAGTCAGAAAGAGAACCTGCATGTAAACAACTGATAAGCAATAAATAAGTGCACCTTTTTGACTACTAATTACAAAATTTCATGACATTCAGCAGATATGGCTGAGCCACTGCACCATCTTCATGTCCATCCTTGACACCGGCATCACCCAAGGCTGCACCTCAGCCCACTCCTCTCCTCCTCTTTCACTACACTCCCACAGCTCAGATGATTTAAGTGTGGGCCTGATATCCAATAAGAACCAATCAGCCGACGTGGGAGGAGGTCCAGACTGTCTGCATGTGTCAAGACAATGACCTGAACCGGATCCTGAGGGGCAACAGACTCCTCCAAAAACGGCACTATTTCGAGTATCCTGACATACTGCTGTAGTCTGGCACTCCGGTTGCACTGCAGCAGACAGGAAGGACCTACAGCGGGTAGATGAAACAGCCCAGAGGATCATTGGCTCTGCACTCCACAACCACACGGACCAACAGGCTGAGAAACAGCTTTTTCCTCGGAGCCTTGGACACGCTGCTGAACCCATAAGAAGCCCCGGCCTCAAGTGGAATACCTAACTGCTGCTGCTGCTAATGCAGTAAGTGCAGTAACACTGTCAGTGCTTACATCCATGTATGATACTTTATTTCATTTTAAAGATGTATGTATGATTATTTATAAATTATGATTGTTTGATTTCTTGTTTCTTTTATATATTTATATATGCTGCTGAGTGGACTGCTGCAAAACTAATTCTCATTGTGTTTAATTGATGCAATGTCTGCAAAGCAGTAGAACAAGCTTTAAACGCGAATGCCACATTATCAGTCTTATAAATCGTTACAGCGTGAGCTTAGCTTTATTTTGCTCTCCACCAGCGTCTGAGGGAAATATCTATCTTTAGCCCCTCGAAGCTCCATTAGCTAGTTGCTAAGTTTGCCTATGGGCTGTTTGGTGTTGTTCAGGTAGTGTACAGTGACTTTATCAGCACTTTTTGCTGAAAACTGCTGTCATGGGTGAGCTGGAACCACAACAGCTCGAGCCGCAAACCTGATGTAAAAAGTAAACCATAAAAGACAATACAGGACTTCACGGCATCGAGAGGAACTGCAGTGTCGGGTGAAAAACACAAACTCTGCTGGTCGTTAAGATGCCAAGTCATGGTTTTATTGTTTGTCAGCACCATGCGAGAGGGCTTCTTGTTTATGAAGCAAGCAAGGTTATCTCACCTGCTAACCTGTCAACACAGGCAAATTATTTCCTCACACATGCCATTTCTGCCTTTGCAGCTGTTTTCTTTGTGACGTCCATGTGATCTTACTTCTTGTGTAATGCACTCACCTGTCTGTAGCATTGTGACAGGTGCTGTTTTGAAGACATGGTTGCAGAAAGTGAACTGCACAGAAAGCAGGACATGAAGTGCACTGTGTTCCAGTGCAGCTAGTCCATCATTATGTCCATCTGAATGTAAGCCTTCGTCTCCACTGTGAGCTCTTGGATTCTTTAAGAGGGGGGACCAGCGTAGAATATCCTGCAGTTGAACACTTTGTCTAATCACCGGATTAGCTGGCAGATCAATACAATTCAACAGGAACATGCACAGGGTATGTTCTGGATAACACCGATCACTGGAAAACACGAGAGGAGCCAGCTGGGAAACTTCAAACAGAAGTTAACTTTGTGTAACTTCACACTGTCAAACAACTTGCATCAGAAACATGAAATGGCAGCTAGTTTTCGTCACACTGTATGTCCTTCAGGCCGAGAGCTTGAAAGCTGCTCGTTTCCAAGGCTCCTGCTCTTTTTCCAGCAGCGACAGAGCTCACTGTGTTTGAGGCCGGTTATCCCTTCTCCATCAGAATCGGGACTGCTGGCGATTCAGCACGTGTGCAATACACAAACCATACACAACTCTCTTAAAAACACAAGATTTTTAACGTTGCTTCTGTGGTTTGTTCTTGGATATTTAGTTGTAGCAGTGAGGTGATTATCTGCACTCCCTTTATTCACTGTGTAGTCTGGTGGAGCTTCTATCCTTCATGGCCGATTAAGCAAATTGTTGAATTGCCTTCATCATTTTCATGTACAGATTTTGCAGTCAGCAAGTACAACTGAAAAGATAATCTAGTAATATTACAATGCGAGGAACTCCAAATCTGGGCTACAGCTATAGCTGTTTCATGGTTGTGTTAATGAGGGTTTGGTGATTTCAATAAATATGGTCGCCTTAACGGTATAAAGCTTTTGACCACTTGCTCTGCTGTGAAGCAACATTTTTAAGAGTGGGTGCCTGCTTTGTATGGTGCACCCATGGACGCACATGCCCAAACAGGTGGGCGATATTTGCATTACTGCTGCTGGTTTCACACTATTACTGATCAACATTAGGTGGCATTAAGGCGCCAAGAAGTATAGCAATGAGCCAAGAAAGGCAGCAAAGATGAAAACTGCCTGCAAGTAAACATGGATGGCTTAGAAATATCTTTTAAAAACATGTTTGTCAGACTTCAAGGACGAGCAAGATGAATCTCGGTGAGCTGAGAAAGAATGAAAGAATGTAAACATTGTTTGTTTAGAAGAAAACTCCACACAGGACCTTTAAGGCGCACACAGACACACAGGATTTCTCCTCAAAAACCAGAGCGCTTGTTGGCAAGAACTCCTTTGACATAGCAGGATTCCTCACACTGGACAGTTTCAATAGACCTAAATGCTTGTTCTTCATTTTTATTAGTTTGCCATTTGACCGCTGTAATGTATCCATTGAACAGCTGCCAAATGTGATAAACTCATCTGTGTCCAGTCACCGCCACGTTCTTCCTAATTCTTTGCAGTTCCGTGCAAAACTCCGAAACCAGGTATGTGACTGTGGTGCATATTCAATTCTAATTCATTCAGAACATATTTTGTGTTCCCGCACACTTTGTGTTTTCAGTCATTATTAACCTCAGACCTTTGTGCTAGCCTGACAGTTTGCAGTGTGGATAGTACTCAGACACATGAGCGTCGAGAGTATTTATCACTATCATACTCCATCACCCAGGAGAGCAGTGCGAATCCTCTCTGCTCAGACTCTCTATTCACCACATCTCAGATGGAGAAAATGGCTTTTTCCACATTGTGTGACTGTTATTTACTGAATGTTCTGAGTCGACAAATAGAGACAAAGGGTCGTTTGGGGCAAAGCACCGCCTGCTAGTTTTAGTGGCACTAAGTAACTTAGAAATTAATCTAATTCTGGATTAATGCATGGTAAACAGTCCTTGGTTTCTGTTATTTACCATTATTTAAGGTCAGTGGCTGGACAGAATATTTTCTAAATATTTTAATTACGCTTGGCTTGAGAGGCTGCTACGTGGCTATGTGTAGCCCCACGTTCACAATGTCAACTGATGGAAGCCAACCTGGTCTAGAGCAGGCTTTCTGAGGGGATTATAAAACATGAAAGCAGCAGGAGTCCTTTGGGCAACGCTGGGCTTAGTCAGCAGAGCAAACAAAGCTACCCAAACTAAAAGAAACTGAGCAGAAGTTGAGGAGAACACGTTTACGCTCAGTCAGATGTTCACCTGTGTTAAACTGTGTGGGAAATGTAAAATGGCACATTATGTCGAATTGTAAAATTCTTTCGTTTTCTGGTTTTACATCTGTCCAAATAGCTGCTCGCCTAAATATGCTACTGACGGCGGAGATGGTTACACACGTTGTATGTACAAATGCATAACTCTAATCATTATGTAAAAAGTCAATGGATTAATTGACTTTTTGGATTTTCATTAAGAGCAGAGTAACATAGACAGTCAGCTGCAGACCTCTCAAATGACTCCACTTTCAGATGCATTTCTATGCAACAACAACGTTTCAAGGTAACATGCTTTTAATGAAAGCAAGGGGGAAGAGTTTTAAGAGCAAACGTCGCCAAATTCAGACAGAAGTTGTATAAAACACATTATGATTGGTTTAGCAAAAATCCCTTTAAGACTTGGGAACATCTTTAAAATGTAAAAGGGCTACATATAAAGTCATAACATTCAGCGCTCGAACAAAGCAGGCAGATGTGCTACAGGAGGGAAAAAGCTGCTAAGTGCCTTGAAAAATCGGTGGATTAAAAGCAGAGCCATGAAGTCGTGACTTCTCTTCTGTGAGCTTTAAAATGAGTTTCATTTGGGTCAGTCTCAGATGGTCAACACTGGTGCAGGGTTTGAGCATCTGACTGCATACGGCAGCTCTCCACTACATACGGCACGAATGTGTGTCTGATGCACGGCTGAGCCAACCAATCAGAGTGGTCAGTCTAACGACCAGAACCCCTCATCATGTTCTGAGTTTCTCAACTACAGCTTCAATAATTTAGGGGCTTTGGGGGACATAAAATAAGTATAATGGTGCCACGGTGTCCATGAGTTATGCTGTGGACTTCAACTTCATCTCCATTCTTTTAGTCCATATCTGTTCATATTTTTCTTTTTTAGCTGTTCTCATTTCCTGTTTGAGATATACAAACTACAATAACTAACTTCCTGTTGTTTTAGAACGGAGACACGCACCTGTCAGTTTCACCTCATGCTGTTTGGTTACCTCATGTCTCCCCCTCACATACCACACTGTTTGGAAACCTGTCCTCATCTATTTGTGATAACCTGTCATTCTCAGGCATCACATACAAACAAATAGCTGGCTTTGCTGCAGCTGCTTTTGACCCCGTAAGTGATGCAAGAAGAGTCCAAGTCATCCCCAAATCCTTCTCCTGGTGATGCAAACTCAGGCCAGCTGCACCAAGAAAGACACACCTGAGATACATAATCGTTGTCTTCACCTTCAACTGTGACACTGAAACCATTGAACTATAGTTAGGCTTTGCAGCAGGAAGAAAAAACATTACATTATTACTAAATTAATATGCAGAATTTGCATATATTTCCAGAATAGGTTCAACATTCTTTTATCACTCGATACATCAGTCTGTGAACAGACATTAAAAAAGTCAATTTTCACCACATTTTTAGGATTACAATATTATATGAATTGAGCTATGAATGACATATGAAGAAACCCCTCTGTAAACAAAGATTTGGTGCATGTAAGGACTACTCAAGTGGAGATTTCTGCCTCAGAGAGTGAGAAAAGGCTCATTTTGAGGAAACAGCAAAAATGCAAATGATTCATTATCTATTAAATGAAACAGAAATCTGAACTAACATAAACACCTAAATGTGTATTTTGTAGGTTTTTTTTCCATTAGTGTGAGAGAAGATATGTTATGGAGGCAAAATAACCCAAAATTGACTTTGACGTTTCCACCTATAGGGAGGTGATGTTTTTTCCCACAAAAATCTGACCTGGGACCAGCTCCAGGTAAAGCGGTCTTGAACGCTCTTGCTGGAGTGGTTTTGGACTTATTTAACCTGACTGAATTTAGCATGCTCATCTGTTGACAATGACAAGCTAAAGAAATGGAGTGCATGCTGTGTCTCAATACAGTATTTTACTGAGCTCTTGAGCGGATGGGAACAAATTTACATGATGAATTGGCAGAGTGAAATATTCTAATAAATATCCCAAAGGCTGAATTTGAGAGATAATATATCACCTAGCTGTGAGTGTGGAGCCTGGACCACTTGACATTTCTGTCATATAAAAGCAGGGAGGAAAGCTTTGCTTCAGCGGTTATTCAGGACACTGAATATTAAGAGAAAGCATAAGCAGGAGATGTCCTTTGGTTGCATAAAAGGGCTTGCAAGGTTGGTCTATGAACGTAATCTCTGCAAACAAACCTAAGGAGATAAAGCAGTCTGGTACAGATGGAGCAACAATGGATTCATTACTCATCTTCGACAGAAACAGGTGTCGGACCAATATGACGCTCCAAATTTGAAGCTGCCGTATTATTCAATCTGAATACACTTAAGTAAATTCTGAAAAGTCATAGGATGGCTACCACTGTTTCATACTGAAACATCCTTAGGCGGGCAGGCACGTAGGAAAACGCCCAGCGCGCACTGGTGCAACAGACTTATCAACATGAGCTTTAGTACATGAGTGCACAGCTCAGGCAACGCTGTTCAAGGTGAAATCACAGTTCCTCCTATGTTTACGCCAAAGCTTGTCATGTTTTTAATCACAACTGGCCACATAAAGTGGTGGCCCAGCACTGTGTGAAGCACTCACACGCCACAGGGTTCTCCAGGAGTCAGATGAAGACACTGACTGCTACCTGCGAACTCATCTTAAGCAGCACAAAGGGCCTGTGTCCTCACACCTGGATAGATCTTATTCCTCTGCTGTGGACCATGATGCTGTCCAATGATTAAAACACCTGAATGAGTCACACTGCTGCACTGGATGACATGCTCCTTCATTTTCATGAACACACACGCTGTAGTTTATTTTGGCCCACACTCCTACGCACACCACGCTACTGCCTGAAATACATCAAATGTGCATTGAATGTGAGTCAATCCGCTCAGAAAAATAGTCCACAGATCTTTCTGTTAATGATTCTTTTTTATTCTTTTTCGACATTATACACAAGCTCAGCCACTTGTGGACAAAATCATGAATGTGATCAACTTTGTCAGGCAAACGTCCAGCAACTTGATGTTTGTATTTTTGGCCAAAACCTTCGGTCACTTGAATGCTCTTTATTTTCAGCTGCAGGAAAAGAGAAACCGGTGGTGGATATAGTGGAGAAACTGGAGGCCTTTTGTAAGAAACTTGAATTGTTCCAAGCAGATGTGGCATGTGGACGACCCCCTACGCTTCAGTGCGCTGCAAGCAGCCAGGCTTAGAATAAATGGTAGAGTGGCCTCGCTTTGCATGCCTCTGTTTATGCAGACATTGAACATCATTATAAACTGCATTTCGTTGTCTCTGTGTTGCACTCTGACAATGACAATAAAGTTGAATCTAATCTAATCTAAAATTATTAGATGATGAGCAGCCATATTTAGCAGAAAGACTTAGACGTAGTCATGTAGTTATCAGCTGCAGGTATGTGATAAATCATGTAAAAAACTAAAAAAAGAAAAACTGTAGCTTTCATCTAAGGGCCAATTATCTCTGCTTGACAGCTGGATTTGCCCCACGAGCCAGTATTTTCCAACCACTGCTGTACATGATGCATTATATTAATAAAAGAACACTGAGGGTCACAGCTTCTACTTCAGGTGTGAACCTCAGACTTTCCAACCTCTCTTAAATTATCCAAAACATTTTCCTGTAGTGCAAATAAATAAAATAAATATTAAAGTAACGTGTGCTTTTTTACTGAGGCTGGATAACAAGTGCAAACTCTCAGGGGTTTTCTTCAGCATGATATAGTATATCTGAGTTATTTTAACACAGAGTGGAGCCACAGAGGCAGCAGATACAGGAGGCTGGAGGAATGCATCACATTAGCACTGCAGGCTCTGAGCATGGCTGAAGTGCTGCTTGCTCTCTATGTTTCTGAGTGTGTTATCAAGCAGGAGCAGCTTGCCTGGTTCGTAAAGTGGTGGGCTCTGTGTGTGTGTGTGTGTGTGTGTGTGTGTGTGTGTGTGTGTGCGTGCGTGCGTGCGTGCGTGCGTGCGTGCGTGTGTGTGTGTGTGTGGAGGACCATATGAGAAGTAGGGCGAGCAAGCAGTTGAAGTGCAGGACAGCAATACAACATTGAAAACTGTTTTCCATCACACTTCATCCAGTCTGACCTCACCAGAAAAATGACCGTACAGATCATCAGTGTAAGGAGGGTGATATGACTCATATGTCCATTAATTGCAAGGCGGTGACCCCTAGTGACCGTAGTAATTATGACGGAGCAAAGGAGGAGGCCGCTTGGTCAAACAAGCACGGGACTTCTACCAAGGAGACCTCTGTTAGTATCCTGTGTGAAACTGAAAGTCAACGCTGACTTATCTTATCTCACACCAAGTACTTAAGGAGCATTTTTAATCACGTATCATAATCATTTATCACGTAAATAAGTACGTAAGTAGGTAAGTAGTAGATTTGGTGCCTACACCGAAGCAAACTGACTGTTCATCCAAGCTAACAATTAAAGCACCAAACTCCACATCTTTACTGCAGTTTAGTTTGAAAAAACAATAGAGAGGAATGACAAATAAAGTCTGTAGGATGAGCTGTTATTTCAGTGTGTCAGATACATGTTTCATCAGCACTTTCCATCCTCTTCTGCTCACCTCATTTTAAGGTTTATCTATGAGCTCGTGACCTTCTCGGCCAACAAAAAGTATGAATCTCATTGAAATCTTTTTGGTTTAATTATTTCTAACTTTTCTTACAAGTGTTGCTGAACCCAAATTGGTTCAACAGGGGATTCAAAACTAGATTCAAGATTTGCTAAAATGACATTGAACCCCCAGCTCTCATCAGGAATATTACACCAAAGCACACCTGAAAATGTTAAATGTTTCGCAGTTTATTTTAGAGTTTAGGACTTGAAACACAAAATATATGAATCAGACTTAACTTTGGAAGAACGACCAGTGCTGGAATGTAACTAAGGACATTTACTTTACTTAAGTATAAGTTTGAGGTACTTTACTTGAGTATTTCCATTTAGTACCACTGGATACTTCAAACTCCATGACAATTGAAAGAGAATTATTTCACTTTTTTCTCCACTGCAGTTATCTGACAGCTGTGGTTCCTTGTTACTTTCCAGATATTTTTCACACAGATAATGAGAATACAATACACAGTAGTGGCACCTCAAACGAGATGTTTTTGACGTGATCTCCACCTTTATCTGTAACGACAGTCTTTGCCTTGATCAATAACTGACAGTGACCATCGTCAGCGCTCTCCAGGCGTTAACAGTCCAGGACATTTAGGAAAGAAAACTGTCAGCCAGATTTAATGAATTAATCTGATGAGTTATAACAAAGTGAGTTTTCATGCACAGGCAGGTTCTGCAGACTCATTTGCAGAGGTGAGCGGAGCCAAATTGAGGTCACGAAAAGGTAGTGATGTTATCAGCCAATTCATCTCCTTTCAATGAGCTTTTTAATTAAAAGACAGAAAAGTCAGTTAAAGGTAGTCTTTCCATGCCGGGTACTTGCTGAAGCAGGAAAGGACTGCCGTTTCGGTGAAAAGCAATCAATGGATTTATCTGCAGTATTACAATTAGCGCAATTTACTTTATGAAAATACAGTCAGCCAGACATTTTATCAGTAAGATTGGCAGTTCCATTTATATATTACTTCCTGATTCCTCTTCTCAACTCTGTGCAGATTTGGCACAGTGTGCCATAACATCATGTAAGAACTCCTCAGCCTGTAGTATGCTGTCCAAAAGTTTCTGTAAGATTTGGGTTGTTTCTATTCAGAATTTGTTCCACATTATCTTATGGCTTAGAGCAACCCTGCGTATGCTCCCTTTTATGTAGCATTAAAGACAATATTTTTCCCCAACCTAAACCAGAACAGTAAGTTTGGATGTGTTTTGATGAATATATTTTGGGGAACAATACATACTATACATACCAAATCTTTTTTATTAAAACATACCTTTGGCATTCTTCCAGCATCTAAAAGTTCCTTCAGCTGAAACTGTTGTGTGTCCCGTAACACTTCCATCAAACCAAGAGTTAGCTTTGCAATAGCTTTAACAGAGGAGCTAGCGTTCGGTGTTAGCTTTACAATAGCTTTCTCAGAGGAGTTAGCGTTCAGTGTTAGCTTTACAATAGCTTTATCAGAGGAGCTAGCATTAGGTGTTAGCTTTACAATAGCTTTAAAGGGGAGCTAGCATTCAGTGTTAGCTTTACAATAGCTTTCTCAGAGGAGTTAGCGTTCAGTGTTAGCTTTACAATAGCTTTATCAGAGGAGCTATCGTTAGGTGTTAGCTTTACAATAGCTTTATCAGAGGAGCTAGCATTAGGTGTTAGCTTTACAATAGCTTTAAAGGGGAGCTAGCGTTCAGTGTTAGCTTTACAATAGCTTTCTCAGAGGAGTTAGCGTTCAGTGTTAGCTTTACAATAGCTTTATCAGAGGAGCTATCGTTAGGTGTTAGCTTTACAATAGCTTTATCAGAGGAGCTAGCATTAGGTGTTAGCTTTACAATAGCTTTATCAGAGGAGCTAGCGTTCGGTGTTAGCTTTACAATAGCTTTATCAGAGGAGTTAGCGTTCAGTGTTAGCTTTATCAGAGGAGTTAGCGTTCGGTGTTAGCTTTACAATAGCTTTATCAGGGGCCCGAAATGGATAGGAAACAGACAGAAGGAGAGGTAGTAGGAGACGGTGTCAAAGTAATCAATGATACAATCCATTGCCATCTATTTCTATAGTTTTTTAATCAATTTAATCAATTAATTGTTTACAGTCAAAACAAAGGGGTGATTAATAAATCTTACATGTGGTTCATTGAGATACACACTGTCCACATATTGCACAAGTGAATGATAATGTGTTCCTGTACAACATTTTCAGTTAAGCTGCTCTCATGTCCCCCAGCTCCTCTGACGAGCTCCCTGTGGTGTTTGTTTACTACGAGAACATACTGATGCTCTGGAATAAGGTGTTAGTGTCCTTGCTCCAGATGTTGGAGAGTCATTATTGCCATTGAGACATTCAGGTCTTGACTTTGAAAATGTCACCTAGGGCAGACACTCAATTTATCAAGCTTGGCAACAGCAGAAGTGTCATTTTAACCTTGAGCAATGACCAGATAAACCAGCATGCAACATTTTAGTCCTTGAAATCGTGTTCAGGTATTTTTGGGAATGTATTCTGGGAAAGGTCTTCTACAATCTGATGAAAGCTTAAAAAAGAGGATGTTGTCAGTGAATACTGATGATGAGGTATGAAAATGTTTCTGCCTTGATCGTCTCTGATATATGATTACAGAACGGTGACTCAGTTCATTTCAGACAAGCATTTGAAAGCCCAGTAACGCTGAATCAAAAAGTCCTTATGGGTCATTTTGGAAAGCAACGACAAACTACCTGTTCTGTCGTTAAGGGATGGAGATTATTGTATCAGAGTTACGTCTGACACGGTTTCAAAATACACTTAGAAATACATTTATTTTTTTCAAGAGACGAGGTGGACCTTTCATTAAGGTCCTTGTGTTGACTGTTTTTCCCAAGTTGGAAAATAAATTGCCATTTAACCTGAATTTATACTATCTTGACCAAGACAACACTGATAAAAACATGGGAGGTAGAGGTGAACTCGATCAACGACATGGGAAAATATGATGCTTAAGTCAAGAAACCTTTCCTTTGGAATGGGTTAATTGAGTGCCAATATCACATACTCCATAGACTCCAACAAGAATAGGTCCAACATCTCAGGGTGAGGAGACCTTCTTCTTCTTTGGTGGTGCTTGTGTCTGTTTATTAAAAGAAATGAGGAGAATACGAAAGGTTTTATTTGTTTGGGCTTTGCACTGAGGGCTCAGAGTTTAAACCTGGACAGTACATTCTGATAAAAAGGTGTTTTTATGAGCCACATTTCTTTAAGTCACTGGAGTAAAATGCACCTGAAGTGTATTCAGTTTGTTATCAAAGAAGTCCTGCAATACTATTCATACTTAAGGGCTGAAGCCAGAGATTGTTCGGCCCTTTGGCTTTTAGAAATGTCTTCAATGATTAATCAAGAAAGTTGCAGACTGTCCCAGCTCTAATTTTCTTTAGGAACTCATTTATCATGACGGACTAATGCTCCAACACTGCACAATCGTCACTTGTTTTCTTTTTCTTTTATACTGCTGTTAATGATGTGTGCAGCGCAGTTTTGATATCGATGCTGTCATAAACAGTAGTGGTAGCAGCAGACTCGTACTTTTCAAAGCTCCCTTAAAGGGGATTTGGACATTGACTATTATGAGGAAGAAATGTAACTGCTGTGTTTGGAGAAGCAGTGACTGGTGACTATTTTTCCAGGAAAAACATTAATGCAGTTCCCTTTCATCTCCTCACCAAACAACACTGGACTAATAAGCAAACAGCGTCTTTTTCTAGCTTTAATACTACCTTTCAACAGTGTGACAGCACTAAATTTCTGTCAAAACAAACTGCATTCCACAAACATAATAATGAGGCTGTTACCATATTGTCCACTGGTGTGTTTACTGACATATATTCTCTCTGTCCTCGCCATCTGCTGTCATGGGAGGCATTATGCGGAGGTGGACCTTTTGCAGAGTGGCACGCAGACAAGATAGGATACTGTATCTGACAGGGAGGAAAACGATGCACCGCCACCTCGCCATGCGGCACATCTCATTACCCTGGCCACCCTGTCGACAGCAGGATCATAATTAATCTTCATTGAGCCACTGGGCTGTCTGCCTGACAGGCTAAATGATTGGGGCGGTCGAAAGGGTGGATAACAATGTCCTCCAACGTGGCGTTAAAGTGGGATTCAATGGAGTTTAATAGCATGTTGAGGAAACACAGCTAGTCATGGCTTACAATGACTGCTGACTCTTAAAGGAGGTAAAGAGCAGAGTAACAACCGGGGGCTCAGTCATTTAGTCCCATGGGCATTACATAAGTATGAAAGCATTAACTGTGCTGCATTGACATGCAGTAGATCAGCATCCTGGTAGAGTAATTTGCTCACTACTGCTGAGGTGTTGAGAAGTTTGCGTACTTCAAAAAAAAAAAAAAAAGAAAGAAGAAAGAAAGTATCAGCATGGCAACCCACTCATTTGATTTAAATACCAACTCATTTATACCAGCCTCAGTCTCCCCAGATTCAGGGATTTGTTTACATCCTGACAGTAGCCAGAGGGTGATCAATTCACCAAATCGATTGTAACTCCTTTTGAGCTCATCAGTTTATTGCGCTGCAAAACAGCCTGGAGAAAAACAACTTATTCCAGCAGTAATGACATGCATGTATGCGTATAATGTGATTTCTGCACAACTCATATCCAGTGTTGCTTTCAGACTGTTTGACAGACCGTCAATGAGAGGTTTGAACTACAGTCTGTCTAAAGTAAAAATCCTTAAAGCAAACAAACAGAAGCACGCAGTCTTTAGCTCATATATAAACAGTGTGTAGAAACATTGCTCCATGTCATTAACTGCAGCCAGAGATGGATGTCCCAGAACACTACGTAACCTGCCTTTAATGTAATCATAATCATGGCCTCAGAAAGTCTGAATTGTTGGCCTGATCCTGTATGCAATCGAAGGGGCTTTTATTGTGATGCCTAATTCATTCCTCAATGTACATTTTTCCTCATTCTTCACCTTTCTGAACAGTATGTTTAACAAAATGATCTTTAATGAAAGGGCCACTTTTTAGTAGAGCTCTCAAGTGATTAAAACATGAATCTAATTAATTACGTGCTTTGTGATTATTAAATTTAAACTGCTCGCACATATAATCTGTCACAGGTGGACCTACGCAGCCTGCGTCTGAACGCCTGTTCGAGTGTGACGAGACTGGTCGCTCATGGCGGCCTCAGAGGCAGCGCTGGGTCTGACCTCCGAGCTCGCTGTTCTAAGTGCCCTGTGCTGATATTTCTCCCCTGATTGGTTGCTAACAGCTCTGTCAGCTGAAGAGTGAATTCCATTGGACGGCAGTAGAGGAGGCTGAAGTCATGTCACTGTGGTGGTATGAATCTGGTGATTAGTCGATGTGATTCAGTGTAATTCTTGGGTTTATCACTGAAGTGTATGCTGTCAGTGAGAAGCAGGGTGACAGCAGTCTAACAAATGGATCCAACATGGGTTGAATTTGCATTGAGCAGACCTGCATCACGTCTGAAAGAGGTAAAGATGAGGTCTGACTTGGGGGCTTCCAATCATTTGAATCATCAACATTTCTGGGACAGCCCTAATTATGTCATATTCAGCTCTGCTGATTTATAAACGTGTGACAGGCTACACAGTAACGCAAGCATGCATAGAGCTCTATAGTATGCACATATTGTTTGTCATGTCCCTTCTTTATAAATACCAATTCCTGTGTGTAATGTGGTGTGTGAATTCCTGATGTGAAATACAGGACATGACTTAGGTCATGAACACAACTCAGATATGGCAGTAATGGTTTGTTTGCTCCTGGAGGAACTCGTGGTAACCTTATCTCCGTTTAATAAAAAGCAACTCGCAGGCTGGCTTTTTTCTTTCGGTTGGATTTTATGCATGCCAGTTACATTCCTCCTCTTCTTAGTTACACTCGAACGTACTTAAACCTCACGGTGATGCTTCTTTGCAGTCTTTGGCGAGATGCAGCTTCGTCACCTGGGAACACAACAATTAGCCCACGCTTAAAAGCATATTAAGGTCTATCCACAAGCAAGGAAAACAATCAATTGAAGAAGTGGAAAATCAGACCCGAAGCTGTTTAACATGCTTCATTAAATCCAAAGAGAAAATGCTGGCATGTTCCCAGAGATGCTATTAACTAGAATTCATACACAACCATGTTTTGTTATGTTCCTGCTTTGGACAAAATGTGAAAATTAAACGCGACTACTCTTTCAAACACCAGCAAATTGACTGAACTCATCAAGTATTCTGTGGGTCACTGGGACATGCATCGAGAAGAGTAAGTACTATGATGGAGAAAGCTACTTAACAGGCTGCAAAATAATCCATCCTGCACTCAGAAACTGTCAGTGGGTCAAGGTACATTTTCATATTAGTTTGCCACTAATTAATATACTTATATTTCATATTTCAACTCCCTCTGTGGTATAAATAAAGAGGTTTGACTTTAATGCTGACATTCTGCCATTCAAAGGGACTGTTTACATTCTGTGAACACCTGCGTATTTGTAATCAGTTTCACATAACTGCATTGTACTCAGGCAAGTCAGTTTAAGCACACTGCCATTGTTAATTTATCCAGTGAATGAAAGTTATGTCTCCATGAATCTGTACTGCAGTGAGAAATCATCAAACACTAAACATTTCTCTCCAGAAATGACTCAACCTATTGATCCATCACTCCAGCACAATCCCTCTGCCTCTTTGCTTCTCCAAACGTCAAATTAGCTACATCACTTATCACATCATCCATCTGAATGGTGACAAATACTGCTCTGCTGGAGCTTTCTACATTTTAATCAGCAGTTACTCACACAGGTCAACCAGCAGCACATCAATGGCAAACTGAAGGTATCTGTGTAAAGCAAATGGCACCTGAACATATCAGTGCATTTCCTCTTAGGTAAATAGTTAGTTGCTCATTATACTGACGACTGATGACATTATCAAAGGTTAGGCAAATGACAGAAAGAAATAGATTTTATTACAACAAGGCAGTAGAAGGTTTCATCGGAGTTGAGATTAATCATATCAGAACATTACAACTTGTCCTCAGAGCTAAATGACAACATAGGCTGCACCACAACATTTAACAAACTAGACAATTTCCCCTGGGGAAATTTTGAAAGGGCCACGGGGGCTACTGCCGCTGTTAAGCTAAGCTAAGCTAACATTAGCATGTCAAATAACAAATTAAAAAGGTCTTGAACACCATTAGAATGCATTTAAGAATCATTTTAAGGTAGGTTAGCATGTTAGCATTAGCATGCTAACATTAGCATATTAACTCAACAACCTGATATCACAACTCAAACCTGTTCATAGGACCTCATGTTGGCATTAGCCGCAATGCTAACAGCGGCTAATGATAAGCTAATATTAGCATGTCAAATAACACATTAAAAAGGTCTTCAACACCATTAGAATGCATTTAAGAATCATTTTAAGGTAGGTTAGCATGTTAGCATTAGCATGCTAACATTAGCATATTAGCACAACAACCTGATATCACAAGTCAAACCTGTTCATAGGACCTCATGTTAGCATTAGCCGCAATGCTAACAGCGGCTAATGATAAGCTAACATTAACATGTCAAATAACACATTAAAAAGGTCTTGAACACCATTAGAATGCACTGAAGAATCATTTTACTGTAGGTTAGCATGTTAGCATTAGCATGCTAATCAGTAGCATATTAGCCCAACAACCTGACATCCAAAATCAAACCTGTATGCACCAACAGGACCTCATGTTAGCATTAGCCGCTATTAGCATTGTGGCTAATGCTAACAGGGCAACATTACTCATTACATTACAAACATTTCAATTTTAACCCTGGTGACATGTCAGTTGGAGTTTGAGTGTGTGTATCTGTAATCACATGAAGCTACATATCTGTGTTTGTGTGTGTGGGAAAATTCAGGACTTTTTTCCGGCTTTCCTCCACTTTAACCGATGACATCACCCACTCTAGCCCGAACATTCCGTGCAATACACACCCACTGAAAGCTCAAAATTTCTCTCAAAATGATCATGGTCATAGCTGCAGTGACCAGTGCTCGTGCGAAGCACCATGGCCCTAATTATTCAGAAAATTTGCCAAAAAAAAAAAAAAGTTTATTTAATTTTCACTTTTTGCTAGCAACTCACTCACATTTTTTTTATGCAAAACTTGAAAACTCATATAGAAACAGGTTGATAGGAGGAAACCTAGTGAGCATTTTCTGATCTTATTCATCACATTTTGTGCCCTTCATCACAGCGAGACTTTTAACAGTTGTTTCTATGAACTGGTTTGTGTGAAGCACATTGAGAGTTGTTTTTAGCAGCATAACAATGCTACGTCATATTACTTCTGCTCATTGTAACATTCATTGTTTAGCATTTGAACAAGTGTCCAGTGCTTCTGCTGAGGACAGTAATGAAGCTCATGCACCGCTCTAACATGCCTCTGCCTCTACCTTCACTCTAATGAGAGCGGTCCTTCTCTGAATCACCTCTACTGTCCGTCAGTCAAAATTGGACCCTTTCCTGTAGCTCCATTTGCTGTATTTGTCACTTACAGCACTGCCAGCATCATATAGCCCCCAATTATTATTTCAAGAATCTCCATTAACACAATTGCTCATAGAGTCACTGAGACCAGCTCAGCTCCATGTCTGTCAAAGGCGTTCCTCTTTTGCACAAACCATTTCCATGCATGTGCTGCAATTCATGTTGTTACTGTTGGCTTCAGGGCGGTTCATGTATTTTCTTCATCAGTTTGATCAGGTGAAATGGTGTGGAAGATCTCACTTGCGGTGACAAAACCACAAAGAATTATCACCTGTCTCACTCGGCTCTACTGAGCGTTTTGCATCTTTCTCTCATCCCTCATCAGCCCCGTTTCCAGCAGCAACAGGTTTTCAGCTGATAAACACTATTACAGCATCACAAACACACCATCTGCCCTGCACCAAACAGAAGACAAAGTTTGCAGCTAATTAGCAATAACTGCTAAATGTATGTAGACGTTAAAGAGCTAGATGTTTTGAGTTGATGGAGACAGCAAGAGTCTCTGAAAGGAGAGTGAATATTGGCCTTAAATTCACCATGTGGGCACCATTCAAATGAATACTTATGTTGCTCTATGTCTGCTGTTAACCTTGCCTCTAGAAATTACATCAAATTACAGTTGTTTTCCTAAAATATTCCCTCACTACAACAAAAACACATTAACATTATAATGATTGGGTTGAAGCTAAAAGCGTTAGGTAAAGGTTGGAGAAAGACTGTCATCACAAAGAAGGGGCATCAAGGTGCATGGCACATGGCATGTTCCTCCATTAAGCATCCTCCATCTCCCAAAATTTCAACCGAAAAGTAAATAAGAAATAGACTGGTTAAAAATTGGTGCATCCACTGCAATGTGGGAAAAGTCAGTGTGAGTATTGAGGAAAGGTCTCACTGACCACTGATTGATGCACCGTGCAGGTAAGATACATGAGGAGCATCCTCAACGAGGAATCTGCGCTGACGTGATTGTCTTGGTTCAGCAAGAAAAAGATACTGTACAGTAAATCTTGCATAAGGATCATGATGCAACATGTGCAGCAGCCTCTCAAATTTAAATGAACTAATCTATCAATATATTCCTGAATTCTGTCAAACAAGACTGCTGAAATAAATATGAATAATACTTTATTAATACACACTGCCCAGGGAAATCAGATGCCTGTACATCCTTTGTATTTATTCTCAAAGTCACACATTTTAATCAAACAAATTAACAGTATATAAATGTCATTTCTAGGCAGAGAGGGTTGCTGCTGTACGTGCTAATGCGCAACTGTCTGTCACCTCATATCACCACTCTCATGGGGCCAAGGAGTCAATTAATGTTGATTTAATATTATCATTAGTCTCAGTGTTAATAAAACATTTACTATTACTTGACACACGCTCAAATGGCTGCCTCTGTTTTAACGAATAACACCATTCATGCTTTTATAGTGGCATTTATGCAGCATTACAACGACCCATTTGGTGAGCTCAGGACGTGTTGCTCTCATGTGAACAGTGTTGGTATTAATGAACTGCCATCCATCACGTTAGCAGAATCCTTTGCCACTTCTTCAGTTGTCTCAAAGACCTGAAGCTGTGTGCAACGGTGATCAAACTCACTAACAAGAAGCGCAAAATCTCAGAAACATTTTAAAATGTAAAGCCTCTTAAATTTTGGCAGGATGAGCAAAAATCACTGACCATTTAATAAAAAAGTCATCCGCATGGGTCCTTAGAGTGGTATGAAAACAGCAAGGAATCACAGGCAAAATGGGAGAACTTACATTATTCTGGACTCCTGTTTTAATTAGCCAGTTGATTAAGTATGATCATTTTTTAATACTCACTGCTGTGTGTGAAACATAACTCATGGATTTCAGGTATATTCAATCAGTCAAGAGCCTCTAATCCGAAGTTAACAGCTGCAAAGTTTGTGCCACCTATTGAAAGTTTGGAGCTGAATGAAACAGTTGTGCAACTCAATATTCCATCAGCTAAACCTGGAATTGTAAAGAACTCGTATTCTCAAAGTGGCAGAGGTAAGGAGAAATTCTGTCTGGGCTGCAAGTCGTGACAGAATACAATTAGATCTACTATTAATGACTCTGCAGAACAGCTCTCAATCTGCGAGGCATTTTATGCCCTCACAGTAAAGCTCATCCCACCAACTATATTTCAAAATGCTAAATCGTTACGAGGCTGACCTTACAGGCAGATATCCACCAGGATCCTGGGACACGCTAGATTATTTATGAGTGAACACACTGCAAATTATGTTTATCTTACAGAGTGAAACCGATGCATTAAAAATCCCCTCAATTTACCTCAACCGAAGCACTAGTGATATACAGCACGTATGACTCTGTGAGCTGTATAAAGACATGATTTATATTCCTCTCTTCACTCCCAAGAATCCCTTTCATGGCGGCTTAAGATGGTAATAACGATAATGTCTGACTTAAATGTGTAAACTGTATGTATCTCAGTAAAATTTATGATGTTTGAACGATGGTGTGATAAAGTCAAAGGGAGATATATTTATTCTGTGTACTTGATGTTTACAACAACTCATCAAGAAGCAGTCTGATTTATTGTTCATTTTCGGTGGTGCTAGCAGCTAATTACCATTACAATTTATCCAGACATTCACGGTCCCCAGAGGATGAGCTCTACAGACTTTGGTGAACATTTGAGTTTTCATCTAGCACCACCATCACCAGGATACTCAGTCATATTCTAGTGCTGGTAAATTGTTAGCATGCCAAGCTAAGATGGCGAACATAGTAGACGCTACACTTGCTATAGTAGACACAGACCACTTACCTGACTTTGCTTCTTGAATTATGTAACTCACTATAATGTTGAGTCGACAGGTCTTGCTCCAAAAGATGGCTGATCATGTATCTCTGAATAATGCTGTGATGCCGAGCCAGCTGTCTCACCCCGTATTACATTATCAACTCTAAACTTTGCCACTGGCCACACAGAACTCATCCTCCTCAGTGTGTTTTTTGAAAGTAGTGTCTCGTGTTTTACCTCTGTAAGAAACTGTCGATTAGAGTTAAGAGAGCAGCACTGCGGTGCTCCACACAAACAGCCTCATTCGCTTTGTTTTGGATCAGCATTTTAACTGACTGAATTAGTTTGGAATGGCAGGTTACACAATGTACTGTCACTGGCAAAACACAATGAGTCCGATGATGTGAATGGGAAAACATAACCTAACTGCTTACAGCAGCATGTTCACATACCATTTGCAGAACTGCTTGCAGGGAAATCTTTTTATCACCAATAATCACAAGAAACTGTTAAAATCGTCTGGAGATTTAGTGACAAGGCTGTAAAATACAGTGAGTATTGGACGGTGGTTGTAATAACAGCAGCGCAGACTGTTTTTGATGCTTTAATAGCATGAAAAATCTAGTTAGGTTCCTGAGCCTTATACTTTGCCGTGTAATTCTGGTAAAATACAGCATGGGAGAAATTTACTAGGTGCTTAGGACTCCATTACATTTCATGCCTTGATTTATCATTTGGGATAGCGTTTAGGTCTATTGCAAGCTGGGTGATACAATTAAGTGGATGGGAGGTAGTGTTTGGAGCACAGATTAGTGTTGAAACCTCCTTATTCTTTCAAGACATAACTACACCCCAGAATTATCAGGAGAGTGTCTGGAAAAGCTTAAAAGGAGGCAATGCAGGGGGCAGAGAATACGAAGACTGGTAATCATCCTGTGAATGGGAAAGTGACAACACAGTGCTGCTCCCTCCAATAGGTTTCATGGTGAGGATGCTGATGTTACACCTGGGACACGTAGCTTTAGCCACAGTCTTTTAGCATTATATCACATTTGCAGCCATAAACTACATATCTAAGAGTTGTTTTTTTTTTACAAGGCTTTCATTTTAAAATATGTCACATGGAAATGTCTGCAGGAAAAGGACTACTCAGCTGACTCACAGAGTTTAAGCATTACCATTAGCTTACATTAGCAAGCTACACTTGTAGAATCTGCTGGCGATTAATTGTTTTAGTGGAAAAAATGAGGAGGAAATGAGAAGCCTGCATTTGTTTACGTCTATGTGGAATCGAGGGCATTAGATGGTCAATCTGCCGCCTTCATCACTGTAAGTATGGCAGGGTTTAATGAAGGGTCAGTTTTGATTTGAAAGAGCACAATTTCATGAAAATGTCCTTCTAAAAACAGCAGCAAAGGCAGTCTGTGGCACATCGTCCTGCCCACACTCATATTTCTGCTGGTGCATGACTGACCTACTGAACACTTTTTACTCAGCTGTTCAATGCTAAATACAATGGAATTAATGTTGAATACAGCTTTTCAATTGTAGCAGGTGATTATGAAATATCAGCCATTACAACTTTCTAAAGTAAAAGCACAAAACTGTTCCACATCAGCTGACCTCAAATGGCTTCCATTGCTGTCAGAGGAGCACCTGTGGCATCAGACTAATCTGTCACAGACCTGCATGAACAGATGGGCTCCAGTACATCGTTAGTGTCCACAATCCACCGGGGCGTCCGCGGCATCATCAGCGCCTGACTCAACTCAGACCATAAATATTCATGATTCGTCCTTTCTCCCAGACAATGTGATGAAAGTTAAGGCCAAAGTTCCATTGAGCATATGTGAATGGATACGGATCAAATTATCATCCTCGTCCTCATTTATCACTGGATGTTTCTGGGCACGTGACCACGTGGGTGTGGGTGTGACACACGGTTTTAGGCAAAGCGACCATCCCAAGTGAAAATATGATGCAGATTGTTTAGTGTAAATGTGGCTTTGTCATGTCAGCTGGTGGGACGATGTCTACCAGCTAACTTAGGACTTATCAGCCAGGAGAATAGGACAAGGAGGAGATGGACTCCTCTATTAGCCAACTTGTCACTCATCATCTCTTGACCCGTCCTCACAAACAGAGGGGAACATGGTGCTTCCACTGTTTTGGTAGTCTGCACCTTCCTTATTTTGTTTGCTGTCGCACATTTTAATCTGCTCCACTGATTGCTTTTTGCCTGCATTGGCAGACAGCCCCACAGAGCCTAATCACAGGGCCAGAGTTTTATGTCACTGCTGCCCAAACATAATCAACTGGACAGATTATGCTAATGCTCTCACATCCGAAGAGCACTGTAAGCCTCAGTGCTCAGACAGAACCGCAATCCTAGTCAACGGCATGTGACAAAAAATTCATTTTCTCCTGGGATTGGCTATCTCACCTCCATCATTTAAAATGTACAGAGTGAGTCGTTTAGTAAACCTTATTCTGTTTCCTCTCCCTTCCTTCAATACGTGTCTTGCAGGAGGTCCAGGTCACAAGTTGGCATATTAAAGCAGTGCTTTGTGAATGTCGGACTAAGCCTTTGCTCCACAACAATTTGGTAAATGGATTAGTGGCATTTCTACAATTTGGTTTCTCTCATTGTCTTGCAAGACACACATTAACCTGCCACGGTGTTAAACACACATAAAAACTGCCTCGGGCGCATATGTTCCAGGGCTAGCAGCATTCATATAGTTCAACCAACAAGCAGAGAACTTGAATTTGGCTTGGTACGTCCTTGCTCTCCATTCAAAATTTCTCCAGTTCACAGTTCACGTCCTTACTACTATCAAAGCTTACATTGTCACATGCCTACACGAAACTAAATAAATAAAAACAGGACAGGCAGCACAATTATTTCCATTAAAATGCCAAAGCATCACATAGGATAGTGTGAGCTATACTTGAGTTAGACTGAATGAACGTGTCAGTCTAATGGACTCAGTGGCTGCTGATACACAGTGTACAAGAAGCAAAAGGAGCGGTTACTGTTGACTTTTTCATGGTCACCTGCTTTCAAAATTTTCCTTTAAGAGCATTTTGCTTGAGAGTAGACTGTTCAGTTTTTATAAAACACAGATGTGACTGTAAAACCATTTTGTGAGTTGTTGTATATCAGAATCAGAATAGGATAGGATGATGACAGTATAGGATGATGAATGCAAAGCAGCAGCGTGAGCCTGGGGGATTTTCTTTATTCTTCTAATCTCAGAAATTAAATCTTTATGTTTCACTTTGCATTAGTGATTTAGTTGTTAGACGGTGCCAACAAGCCATAACAGAGCTTGTTAAGTCATTAAGAGAAGAAAAAGAATCCCATGAGCATCATAAAAGCTCAGCATACGGGGTAGATGCCATATACAACCTACGAATGTTTACCTGACTCCACCAGAAAGGGGAATTACGACTTTGGTCTATGAGGAACAAAGGTGGAAGTAGTGTGACGCCAAACACTGCAAAACCTTTCGGGGGGGTCAGGTAGATGAATGGGTCAACAAAGCATGTGCCTTTGATTCAGGTGATCATATATAGTATCACTATAACTGATGATGCATGAACATAATAATCCAGAAGCTGCAGTATATAATGTGATAACACTGACATAATGAGAGCTTTTCCTTTCAATTCTGTATGCAGGGCTTTGACTTTAAGTGAGTATTTTCACAGTTCATTATTACTACTATTTGCACAAATGCACTCTGAGTACTTCTTCCACCACTGGTTCTGGTAAGCATTGCATGTAACGTCCTCCTGCTGATGAGGTAGTTCGTAACAGGTTGTTTCTTGGACTACTTTTCTTATTTAAATTTCACTCTCAGGATTTAGGAGATTAGACAGAAACCAATTAGGCACCACAGCCAAACCAAACACCTCTTCCTTCATCACAAGGTTTGTCAAGAGCCTGTATGGTTGACTATGTCCAAGTATCCCAGCCTTCTGTATATGCCTAACTGGATCAGCACAATACACCAACAATTTCCTCCACAAACTCTGACAACTGATGCCAGTTGCCCAAAGCACCTGAATCCCAGTCTCAGTATTCATTAGACTTTTAGTTGAAAGTTATTTGGGCTCTGGGCTTTAGCTTATATTGGGATTCTGCTCCTGTACTGACCGACTGGCTTTGATGTATCCTCACAATTTCATGGCTTGCACAGATCCATATTACTCCCTCAAACTTTCTAATTTTGTTTTAGTTCCTGCTCCTCCTCCTGTAGGAGAACTCAAATTAAAATTGCATGCTAACATTTTAAAAGCTCAAGCCAACCAATTGTTGTTGCCCAATGGTAAACCAGGTTTGCATTTCAAGCAAATCAAGGACATATGAATGAACAGCATACGACAACTTCTGGATTCAGAATTTATATTTACTATTTTTAAAAGACTTCCTTTCATACAAATTCAACCTGAAGCTGTGTTTTTACTTTTTACAATCGCAAAACATAAATGCCTTTGTACATCAGCATTATGAATTTAAAATGCATTATACTTATTCCCCTGGCCACGTCCTCTTCTAATTCACTAGTTCTTGGCTGAATATACTTGATTGGGTTTTTTTCTGTAGTGAGCCATATAGCCCAAAGCCTTATTTAAATTAGTATTGAGGCTGCGTGCATGTACAGACAGAAAAGTAGGCAGGCTGAGACCTTGAGGAGGTAGAAATGAGTCGCGAGGCCTTGCTACTCCTGCTCATTAGAAACATGAAGGAAAGAGGTGGGATAGTATCCCATAGCATACGGCTATGGGATGAATAATAGATCCCAACATCAAAGTGGGGTCTCTCTCTGCAGTTTTCAATGCCCAGGGCTTGAGTAGACCAGTCCTGCAAATTTCTCCCTCTCAGCCCCTGCCGAGCCACGGCTCCGGTCTATTTGCTCTCAGCACTGTCCAGCCCATGAGACAGCGTGTGCCTGTGTGTGTGTGTGTGTGCGTGTATGTGCACGCATGAATGTTTCATAAGGCACAGACATAAGCAGCATGCATATGAAGATTAGACCTCTGGCTGCAATATTCACATCTACGTGTTATTTTTGCCTGCCTGTCAAAGGGACAGGCAGACGACTGACCTCTAAAGGACATCTTGCATCTACGTTAAGAGGACCAAATTGACATAATTCCCATGTAGTTAAGATGTGTGTTGATTTGTTTCAGCACAGCTCTGAGAGGTTTTTATATCCTGTGTTACAAATGGCAAACACACACTTGTTTTCCTCTCGCTGAAAAATTACTTACTAGTTTTGTGACAATGAGTCATATCTGTTTGTCTCCTTCCTCCAGCTCCGTTATTGGATATCAAACGTGTCTGAAATGAGTCGACATTATGTCACATCACTCACAGGGACATGCTTCAAAGCAACTGGAAGTGAGTCGCAGGTTTTGGCTGCCAAAAAGTTAACGCCTATGCTCCCAGCAGTGGTCTCCAAGACCCTCATCCTCATTCCAAGCACCGTTTGTGGACTGAAAGAAACAGCCAAGTTTAAAGCTGCTCTAATCAATATTCCTATCTTATAATTAATGAATGACCATGTTCAATGTAAAAAAAGGCCCACAGTGAGTTATCACCTGACTCCCCTGAACTGTCCGGTTGTGTCTTTCAGCTAGTTTTGGTTCACTCTCACCGCTGTGATCGACCTGAGCTGGTGCTAGTTGCTAAAGAGCCAGAGCTTTCCCTCAGGGCTTGGTGGAGACTAAAACAGAGCTAAAAAGAGAGTGAATATCAGACATGCATTCATTCATTCAGCTGGCCTGAAACTCAACTTGAATGTTTGCCAGTGTTGCTCCATGTTTGCTGGCTGTGTAAAAAGCCAGTTTTTTGCCAAGATGCTTGCCATAGAAACTTTATAGTTTGATAGCATGTCGATGGTTAACGACTCGTTCTTCTGACCCCAGACAGGCCAAAAGACAAGAAAAGAAAGAAAAGAAATCGAAGGTACTTTTTAAAAAGAAAATGTTTTAGAGCAGAGACCCAGAGCTTCTGACCCTCATCTTGCTTTGTGTGTTTCATACAGAGGTTTTACAAGGGAACTCATGAAACAAGTCTCTGATGCATGATGGGTGTCCCATTTAATATTGGATACTTTATCTAGATGTTTAAAATTTACAAGCAATTCTGCTTAACAGAGTCATGATGTTCATATCACACCCATCAATAGTTAGAGAAGAATTACTCTATAAGGAGATGTAGGTTAATTTAATATGAGATCTTAGAGGTGTAATGGGCAGTTTGAGTGTGGTCTTGATCAATCAATAAGTTTTAGCCAACACAAAAATACAAAAGCAAGACATCGCTGTGTTTGATTCATCATATCATCTGATACCTTCATCTTGTACCAAAATCAAATGTCTGATGTTGTCTCTTTGTAAGAATCTGACTTTTTTTTGACTGGTTATATAGAGACACGATTCTCTGAGCACAACATTGTGGTGCTGCTGTTGATCATAAATAATGCATTTCAGCATCACCTCTCACCTCTTTTCTCTTTTTCCCCTCAGTTCATTTGGTTGCAAACATCAGAGTGCTTAAAGTTGTATTAGGTAGAAAGCAGACTTAAAGTTAAAAAAAAATCATAACAAAAAAACTTGATTTACCCTCTATGCATTTTTCTTTCCTGCCCTCTCATTTGCTCAGTCTTCCTCTCTGTGCTGTCAGCCACTGTGGCTCAATCCTGTCATATTTACAATGCTCTATAAATAAACTTGATTGGAGAATATTCTGTGTTGATTTATCAACGACCACACTCACAAACATTTGCCTAAACTTACATATCTAGTAGAAACGGTGTTTTAGTAGTCTTCTTGAATTCTCTTTTTCAGTACCTGTCAAATGACATATTGACTGGTGTTTTAGTCCTGGTTTGGTCCGCCAACTCCCCAGCAAAAACTGACTCTTTTCATCCCTCACTTGCTTACTTTGGCTCTCTGCTATTTCATACTGGCCAAAGTAGAATGCAGTACATTTGGCTTATGTGAGCTTGTGTGCTGCTGTCCGTAGCTTTAGAGAAGAGGGTGAGTGGGTGGATAGAGTCAGTGAGAGCCTTTGGGACTTAATCATTCTGACCAGCAAACCAAAACAATGAGCTGAAAGCAGCTTAAAGCTGAGGAGAGCTGCAGTGTTGATTCCCAGTGGGACCCGCAGTGCTTTGATTTTACAGGAAGTCATTCCATTCAATAATATCAAATATCAAACATACTGCTTAATTTGAATTTCACAGTAAAGGCTGAGGTGACATAAGGTAGCAGACCTACAGGGAGCTAATTTCCTAACAGTGCACACTGACCAATACTCAAACCTCAGATAAGCGCCTAATTAAAACATGGAGCTGACAGGATACACCAGTGAGTCAGAGCAAAAGTCACTGAAAACAACTTTGCACTGGCGAGAAGAAAGATGGAACCAAGAGAAGAAAACCCATTACAAAGCATGGCGGCTTGTCTGAACTGTGCATTGCTCTTCTCAAAACAAATAAACAAACAAACAAGAAGCAACATGGTGGCTGCAGTCACAACCCTGAGGCAAATGCAGATAGGCTTCAGCCTCTACTGGCATGTTATCGCCATCATTAATAGGCAAATTAATGTAATTATAAGATGATTCAATTGCTAATTGTATTATTACAGTATATCACATTATAATACATGCTGGGTGGAAAAGGATGAATATGTGAGGATGCATGGCTAATGCTGCAGCATTGTGTCACACACACATACACATACACACACACTCACTCACTCACTCACTCACACAAACACAAACAGGATGGTTCGTTTATCCGGAAAGACCATTTAACATTTAGCGCGAGACGCCCTTACAACTCCAACAGCCAGTCCGCGGGCCATACGAGAATTTATCGCGATGTATAGCTTCTCCCATCTTTAGGCAAAAACGCCAAGTTCACGTTTATACTCATATTACACACAGTTAGAAAGCTACCACTCTCGTGAATCGATTGAGGCAAACCATTTCAAGACACCATCACAGCAACAGCAGACAAACAACTGTTTTTTACATTAACAATATGGAGGCAACTCACCGGTTATGTCTCCGGTTATCCACAGGTGGATAACACTCCGACAAAAACGGTCTGGAAACATCGACACAGGTCCAGAAGATCCACTGAGGTAAATATACTTAGTCCAAAACATGATAATAATCCACAGAAAGATGTTTTCTCCTTTCAAATTTACAGGCATATGCTTGTCCTATTCCTAGCTTCTGTGTTTTCCGCTTCCGGACACCACCTAACTAGTCTACAGTTACTGGGTGGAGTCTCAAGTTCACATTAAACTTCGTTTGACCAATCACGATCCGCAATATGAAGCCTAGCAACCAGAGTAGCCAATGACAGTCTGCTTTGAACAGAAGTTCTCTTCTCCTAGATCATACCAATCGCAACTGAGTTTGTTGATGATTGACACTTCAAACAGCAAATGAAATTATGAATCCACCATACGCCACTTTAGTTGGTTCTTTACAGCTCCAGCGCCTCATATAATCTAATAAGGATATTACACACAGTTTCAAGTGATAAATATAGTGAATGGCCTCAATATAAAGATATATAGCCAAAATATAGGTATTGATTCTTAAACATTAATATAGATGGCCAAAATGTACATACATATATAATAAACTGCCTTTTTTGGATGATGTCGAGAGATACTAGAAAACATGAAAATAAAAATAAAAAATTCTGTCGTATTGTCATCAGTTTTTTATTGAACTTGGACTTGGGTAAGGCTTCATGCTGTGGTCACATTGTGTTTTCCAGCTAGTCAGGTTACCTTTCAATAAACATGGTCCTCAATGTTATTTATGTAATTTCAAAAGTGTTGTCGCTGTACCTGTAACGATCAGATGTTCAAAAAAAAAAATCTTAGCTGCTGTAAAACACTCTGCTGGCGAACGTGAAACTGAAATCAGACATGCAGCAGACCCCTGCTGTTAGCATAATTTAACAGTCAGGACACGGTTGTACTTGTATGTCTTCTGTGACTGCAGTGCACATGAGAAACGCTTTCCTTAAATTTCTGACAGAGCAAAATCGTGTGTCATATGTATTTTCACTCGAAAACAATGTTGTCTGTCTCACTTACACTGCTGTGGCTCTCAGGTGAGTAAGACAGAGGAAGAAGTGACTGCCAGGCAGAAACCTTGACTGCAGAAAACATAAATTTCCATAGATATGAGACAAAGCTCTGGTGGTGCCTTTGATATTTCATGGAGCATTTCTTTGCCCATTTGATTGTGATAAGGTTAGAGACAGTGTACCAGATGGAGCAGCAGCCCCAGTAAATATGTGCTTTGCAGCCAGGGATTCAATTACGGGCAGCAGATGACTGACCTCATATGCAAGCTGGAAATAAATATGTCGGGGATCATCCAGATGAGGTTGGAATAATAGACTGGTGAAAGAAAGGGCAAATAATGATCCAAAAGACAGATGAAAACAGCTGGCCGCTCTGGTGCTCCTTTGAGCTGCAGCGTGCTGTACCGCTTCCAATCACAAGCTCAAGATGAAAGAGGATCGCCTGCCTCAGTGGTCCACCTGAAGGAGCTTCTGATTACAATTTGTTAGACTGAGTCCTTTGTCCAAGTTGAAGTGCGGAAAAGAAGTGCTGGCAATTGTAATGAAGCTGTGTGCTGAGATTTAGATGTAGCATTGTGAGATTGAATGGATTAGAAAGACCTGTGGCGTCTTGACCTCTGACTGCATTTTTATTTTAATGACCCACTTAACCTTGCTCTAATGAGGTTTTGTAGGCTGACAGTGTAAGCACTAGAACAAATATCCTTGATGGGGAATAACATCGGCCTGCACAGCGAAAGTGAAGCTGTGCGTGGGTAAGTCCCCCAGGACAGAATTTTAAGAAAAAAATGGAAAAAAAGTGGTGCATTCTCCTAATTACCTGACAAAAAAAAAAACACAAGGAAAAATGACTTAAATGCAATAACTGCCAATTAAACTGCACAAGAAAACATCACCAAAGCAGGCGACACCGAGCTGTGTAAACAATATAAACTCCATCGCTGCTGCAGCCATAAACACTCATGTCAATGCAGATAGAGCTGCACAGGTTCAGCACACTGTGTAGCGCACACAGAATGCTAAGTTGCTAAGCAACACAGTGCTTGTTGTTCCAGTCATTGCCGTGTACTCACCTGTCTGAACGGCATTCTCTGAGCACTGTCCCACTATAACCAGTCCCACTACACTCCTCTGAGTTTGAAGCATTTTAAGCTGCTGCAGTCGCAGCTGTTTCACAAACTGTCTGAAAAAGCAGAAAGTCCTTACACACCTCACTGAAGGAAGAGGTTCACAATGTAGAAGCCAACGCTGGAGGATCCGCTGGGAGCATTAAATCAGTCATTAATTAAGGTAGATGCTACCTTTTTTTAAATTAAGCCGAGGGACCATTACCCATGACGTCATCCTTCACTGTACTGCATTGTTGTACCTTGTTGTACTGTCCTCTAACCGCTAGCCCTGGCCAGTGAACAAACCCGCCAACACGCCAACCATGGAGCTGACTTCCTGAAAATAAGGAGCAGTTTCAGAAGAGCGTTCGTGTCCATCGCATTATTTGTGCTTTCCTGAACAACGGTTTCAAGTTCGATTCTACATCCCGATAGAATCACAGTCAATACCCAACAAGTATTTTTCTGATTTGAAGTACAATACCTCAGTGCAGGAGGAGTGTAAAACACACAGTCAGTGTCATCATCCAGGCTTGGTGAAAAGCCCCACACTATAGACATGGATGGCCAAACATGTCTGAGGAGCGCAGTAAATAGATAAATAAATGGAGCATGGACAAGCCTCCGAGTGTCAGAGATGTGCTCAGAAACACAGCAGTCCGTGAAAGGTTAGACAGATGCAAAGCTGCAAGACAGCCCATGGTATTCCTCTGAAAGAAGGAGTCAACTTTTGTCTGGTAGTGAACTTTCTGTGAAAAAAACTCGCAGAGGGGTGGTACACATCAATATTTCTCCTTCAGGATAGCACTAAGACCCTCAGAGAGCAGGCAGTGTCAGGAGCATTGCATGGGTTCTCCAGGAAGCCAACTATTTACAGCAAATGAAAAAGAAGAAGGTATTTTTCAGCGCTCTGTCTGTCTGTCTGTCTGCAGTCTGTGGTGAACAGCTGCTCCTACAATGATGCAGGTTTTAATATATGGATGATGTAATAAACAGGATTTTTTTTTTTTCAAACAACTTATATGTTAATACAACTATTATTTAAGAGACGCCTGCAGGTTGAGTTAGTACTAATCCTTATTGTGACCACAGTATTAACCTTATCTAAATAAAAAAATGATAACAATAGCACAGAAAATTTATATTTTACACATGTTTTTCTAATGGTATGTCCGGGCATTGTCAAAAAAAAAAAATACTATATCTATATTTATACTTATGTTTAGGCTAACTGTCTTTATATTGAGGCTGTTTACTGTATTCATCATTTCGTTTGTAATAGTTTGAACTGAATTCCTTGTTTTGGCTGTAAAATTACCCACTGATGCATAATAATCAGTTTTGTCCACAAGAGGGCAGAATTATTCTAACAGCATTAATCAGCGCAGTGAATCAAAGGGCTGTATGTGATGTGAAAGAGGTCACATGTAGAAACAAACCAACAGATGTCCTACGACTCTGCGCTGGTCCTCGGCTCTGCGGGGCGTCTCAGTGTCTTTCAGCTGACTCTTTTAGCTTCATTGTTTTGACTCACTCTGGACGCTCATCGACCAGCGGCTGTTTTCAGAGAGGCGGCTCTAATGAGCGCGCTGTAAACTACCTGCCCAGGCCCAAACGGCAGATAAACAAAGTTAACGACTATCTTGTGAACAGAGTGGGACATTTATCAGCTATTGGACTTTTATTATTCAGGAGGCCAGACACATGCAACAAGTCCTCAAGATTAAATGAAACTATAACTCCTGACTGTCAGCTCGAATCCATGTCCGTCCACACTTATTTGTGCATATGGTCTTTAAAGGGGTTTAAGGAAAGGTATTAAGAGTATTTTCTGGCTAAATGGAAGTCATCACTACATTGTCATGTAACGTGAATAATTCCCAGTGAGACATCCTCCTGACGAGTCCAACATCCACTTGTTTCCTCTCCTCGGTTTGGTCCACCAGCTCCTGGGACAGACACTGAATCTCTTTGCTGTTAAACGTTCAGCTTTCTTCTCCAGCCACTTGTTTACGTTTCCTGCCCGACTTTTTTTTTTTTTTTTTTTTTTTTTGTCGTGCTGCATCGTCGGTGTGTGTGAGCTTGTGAGCTGGGAAGCCAGTGACAGCTGCTGGGACTCCACAACCACAGAGACCAGTGAAGCAAAACAACAGCTCAAAGCTGCTGGAAGCTGATTGACACTATTGATCCTTTCACATTCCAGTCATTTATGTTACTGTTTGTGACATTTTGTTGAAGTTTCCTTGCTCCAGTACATACAGTACATAACCATTTATAATAGACTGTATATATTTTCACCACACTTCAAAGACTAATGTTTCCGAGAACCTAATATCTAATTAAGGTTGCTTACAGCAAATCTATAATCCCCATTATGGCTATTAATCAAGATTCCATAATTGTCCAGGCTGAGACTATTAGCATAAATTAATAAGCTCCGTACCCGGCGTTCTCCATTGGGGTCCTGTTCCTGCCCATTCAGGATTTGACTTTACATAAAATGGGAGGCAGAGACAATGGCAGAGGGACGTTCCTACAATTCCTGGATGTCTTTCATTGTCTTTCACCATTTCTGGACACGTGTCCGTTCTTATTTTGGTGCAGCCTCTAATCCTGCCGCAGCCAAAGCAGAAAAACAAACAACAACACAGTTGAGTCATCCTTTTCCTGCCTGTATGCACCGTCTTCCCTACACTTTCATATTCCTATCAGATTGTGCAGTAATATGAAACGCATGTGATCGAGCTGGAGAACTCCCAGCCCCTCTGGGGGAGGTGGGGTGTGAGAACTTGGATGAATTTATAGATAGGCTATCTCCTGAATGCAGCCTTTGATATCTCCGCCAATGAATTTAAGCTCTCCAGAAAGAGATATGAGAAAGCAGGGAGAGTGAGGGGCAATCTGGGTCCAAGTGCACAAACTCATTCTTCCAACTGACAAGCTGCTGATATCCTTTTCTAAGCATGGCATGCTTCATGTGCGAGCTGATCGCTGCTGAAGCCTGGAGTGTCCATCTCCCGTCCTTCTCCACACTGTGTTTTAATGTCTCTGTCTCCAAACAACAGATGGAGCCACGGTCGACCTTTTCACTCTCCTCTCTTAAACACAAGTCAAAAGTTAAGGAGATCAACATTTAAACAGGCTCATGGGGCTGATCTCTATCACTGGAGGGACATGACAAAGTAGGTCAACAGATAAGCGCTGAGATTGATAACCTAGTTACTGATGCAATCAAAGCCATCGCTCATTAAAGCACACGTCGGGTTCAGTGGCTCCTTATCACAGGATGTACTGTAGATCTTCAGCTCTGCAACCAGACAAAGACATGACGACAGATGTGGCAGCTAATACTATCAAGCAACAACGTCTCCAGGCTAATGTACATTACTCACTTTATGAGAATCACATTAGCTCCACACACCCAAAGAAACAGACTAGAGGTCACGTGGAGAGAAGCTTCATATTTTTCAGAACTGAGATTTTATCCTGGTTTGTTTGGCTGATGTTTTATACACACTCCTGCAACAAATCCTGCACACACACAGGAATCAGTTCACATTGTTTATTTTCCTCATTTATTGACATGCACTTCGCCGCGGTACCAAGCAGCTTTTGCTCAGTGTGTGACTGCCCCCTACTGCTTATAATGAGCCATTGCAATCATTTCCCCTGCAGGTCTAAATCACAGTGAACAATTTCTGTCACTGCTGCTGCAGTAAGCTTGTCAGTGTGACTTATACGGCATGCCTGAGGGGATGACAGCTACATACATCTGATGATAGTTCATCTGTTTTAGAAGTGAGTATGTAAATATATCTTATGTGAAGTACAGGTGAAATGTTTATCATTATCACAAGGGTCTCACAGTATTAAAAAAAAAAAAATCCTGGTGATAACATCACGCATGAAATTAATCATCCTATGGGGTAAGAAGGGGGAGGGAGGGCAGGGACACATGTTTTAATTACAACTAGTCGTTCATTTATAAATAATCCATACATTAAAGCTGTGGTGGCACAGCACAGAAACATTACAGTATAGTATAATTAATGCAATCTAACATCATTTAAACTAATGAGTGTTATTTATGTGATAACTCACAGGAAGTCAGCGCAGAATAGAACTGAAAAGAAAAGGTTTAGAATAAATACAGACCGAGTGATGCAAACTGGCCATTGAGAACGGTGGACACAGACAAACCTGGCAACCCAGGGAATATAGATCGTTTTAAGTAGGCCATGAAAGGGAAGAGACAGATAAGCACTGCAGCTGAGATGAGGGCAGAAGAACCATGTCCCATATCAAAATAACACTCATATACTCTAATATTCACACACTCAGGCAACATTCAGCATTTACTTTGGTAAAAACTGACGTTGCCATAGAAGGTGTAAACCACAGTGTATCAGAGCTTCTCACAGCCTGAGGGATAACATATGAAAGTGTACCAAACACCTTCAAAACCGTCTTTTAAACCTTTATTTTTACCTCGGTTCATTTAATCAAAGTATAACACGCAGTACTGCGCATAACACTGTCTACTTTTTCTTAAAAATTCAGCATTATTCCACTTATATTGCAATCATTGTATAGCCTGTGTAAGCGGCCAGCAGGGGGGTTCTCATCTGGTCTGATTCAATGCTGTTTTCCTGGTGCTCCGGAAACGATAAAGGGGTTATGAGTGTCGTCACACGCTTCTTTCTTCGTCACACATGCGCGCGAAGTTTTAACTGAGTAGCTGCCGGGGTTGGGGAGATCTAAGGAATAAAGGACACGCCACTGCCAGAGGAAGATACGGTTGGGATTAAAGAGTTTACGCCCTTGGTAGGCGAAGTGAGGTAATGTTTGTTTATTTGTTTGTATGGGTTGATGGCTATGATGAATTGATTCTATGAATGAAACGTTGTTAAACTGTATGAATATGGACGAGGGGCGGGAGTGTGTATTGAATTTATTGTGTAGTATTGTTTAGTATTTGCAGTCATGTAATTGAATTTTTTCGTGTGTGTTAGTTTCACGGTGCCAAAGATAAAATAAAAGTTATGCACCAGTCGAGCTCCAGCCTACGCGTTATGAATGCCGAGGGACCGTAACAGCCTGCTTTAATCTGCAAAGCTGTACTTAATTATTGCCACGTCATTAAAGCCAGTTTGAATTTGACAACGCATATAGAAACAGTGTTCCTGTGTATTAATAAGAAAACATTAAATGTGTACGTATGGTTGAAAGAGACCAACATGTTTATACTCTGAGTTTACACCTTTTGCCATTGGACCTACAAATCACTTCACAGCCAATGTGAAAATATTGGATTGCAGTGAGTCTTATTTCCCTTGTCACTGTTAATGATTTAAGACCTGCTAATGCACTGAGTGCAATACAAACATAACCGATGGCTAACAGGCAACCTCCACCATCCGTCCGTCCTCCAGCACAGCTCCCATCACACAAGGTCTGGATCTATTAAGTGGCCTTGACTGGATATGCCCTGAGGCATAGCTTTTATTTGACACTTCACAAATGACATCATAGATCCTTCAGGTATAAAACGGCCCCTCCATCATTAAGCCGAGTGTGATTTATAAGTGTTCAAGAAACTGCTCAGTTTAATGGCTTTCTCATTGCGCACTTGTATAAAGAAACAGCACACTTCCTCTCAATTTCATGCATTAAGGGCGTTCAGAGGAGCCAGAAAATGGATGAAGCATGTAAATGCAGAGTGTGCTGTCTTCAACGTTCACATATTCTATAGAAGAACACATCAAGGAAATTTCAGATTTTGGTGAAAAGGTTTGGTGTGAGTTAGTTAACTGAGATGCTGCAAGGAAGCCAAGTGCCTTAACGTGTGCCTCAGGGGTTCACTGAGCAGAGAAAGCATACTAATGCTGAAAGAGAGTGAGCTTTCTGCTGCTTAGGGAACAATAGCAGACGACTTTTATTACGAGCTGCTAGAATGTGACTCATAGACATAACAATGACTCCACAAAATAGGTGGTGGCAGAATGCAACCTCCAAAGCTAATGAGCTACGAGCTAATCAAGGTTACTTTTAGAAGTGTTTACTTCTAGTTTGTTAAATAATCTTAAGCTACTGCTAATTTGCCAACAGCTATGCAGCAGCTGTCAAAAGTCAGTCAGTGTGTGATTTGTTGACAGCGGGGCACATTTGAATTTCACTTTCATCAACTGGAATTTATTTGTCGCCTATAAATTCATGCGACAGCGTTAAACAGCCTGAGACATGTGAATTTCAATTTCATCAGCTGGAGTTTAACATATAGTCTATAAATTCATACGTCAGTCGGTCTAATTGATGTTTTCAGACGAGGCTCATAACTCCTCGGGCGGCTGGAGGCCTTGTTAGTTGAATGGAAGCAAATGTTTTTTTAGCGTTTGGTGAATTGACTGGCGCCCTCCTTTTTCTTGGGAGGACAGTCTTGATTCAGCATATCTACTGATCTGATCTGAAGTGATGGTGTGATGGAAAGAGTACATTTTTCTGGTATAATATCACAGGACGCGTGGAGGCATACTGTTAGTACTGTCCAATCATGTTTAAGTCTGTTAAATAAAATTTCAGTCAGAAAAACTTTCAGTATGTTGACGAGTTAAATGGCCGTACAGTTAGATTCCTCAAAGAGGGCTCTGATCTCTGAGGGAGCTCTCAAACAAGGACTCTGTTTAGAGCGTTAATACTCCCTTAATAATAAGAATGAAGAGCTCCATTTGTTGGGATGATGAAAGGAGCTGCAGCAGCGAATGGCATTTGTGTGAGCCATAACAACACGAGTCAGTTGGCAGCCAAGCAGCTGATAAAGTGACTGTGAAGACTGAATGACGCCAATCAGCCAATACAAGCGTGTTCCTCAAAAAAGAGAGAAAGAAAGATGGTGAAAGAGGGACAAACTGCATGCAGATATCCCTCCTCTCATGCACGGACATTCACACAGGCAGGGAAACACGGCCCCCTGTGGATTTATTCCTTGAGCATCCTCTGTTCTTCAAAGCCAATCTGAGCTCATGCATGTCTGCATCCTATGCAGGCTCTCTTTACGGGGATTATCATAATGAGGCAGCACTGCAGCACACTAAACAGCTGCTTCTCCAGCCCTTTCTTCACCTGCACCTCAGATCTTGTCTTTCACTCACAGCGTGGATGACCGCCACCATCAGGACACTCTGCAGGACATCCACTGGCAGCAGAAGATGCATGCGCAGGGCGTGGGGTTTAATTCTGACGCTGGATGTGCACGTCAAGCCTATAAACCAAAGTGTAATCAGATACAGATACAGAGGAGCAGCACGGATTAAGAGTGTCTAAATGGAGGTGCAATGAAGGACAAAATGGTAGATAGTAAACGGAGAACACGGATGGTATGTGGAGCGGCGCAGAGCCGCTAACGGAGGCTTAACGTAATCAATATTGTTTATGAGAAGGTGTGTGTATTAGGTGTGTGCATTGTGTGTGTGTATTAGGAAGATAAGGGAAGAGTGCAGCGCTTTAGCACAACACTGAATATCTGCAGGAGGCTGCAGACACCTGAAGGTGAACAACATTGGTGGCAGAATTAAGTTTGGCCTGGATCTACTTAAGATTTGCCCGCCTCTCCTCTCCACCTATGTGCAGATAAGTTCATAAATCTCACCAAGAGGGAGACTCAGAGGCTCAATCTGTCATCCAAATGTAAGAGCACATACCATCAGCGACCTGCACATGCACACACAGTGTCTGATTACAGTTTTTTCTCGATATGGATTTGCATCAAAGCATACAGTCATAGAGGATCATGTTGATTTTAAATTCAAATCCTGGAGAGGTTGGGATGAATTTTGGCAAATCAAATTTCAGATCCTACACATTCGGATTGTGTGCAGCATATAGAATATAGAATATAGACACAATGCTAAATTTCTTTCCAGCTATTTTTCAGTTTCATCCCGCTCCTGCACTCAGATTTTTCTTTTCAGTTAAAAAATCCTTTTAGTCCTAAAAGCATTTTGGATGTGAACTCCGAAGAGCGGCACCAAAAATAAAATTTAAAACACCACCAGGAGAAGAGGCCGAGGCTAATCTTTTTCATAATCTCTCTTCTAGGATTTTTCATTTGTTTTCAGGGTTTCTTTGTTTACACAGCATCTGCTCCAACAGTACCTGCCATTTAGAAGCTGCTGTGCAAGACGTCGACACGTTTTCCCCCTTCGGCTCAAAACCTTTCATGGGCTGACAATTGCTATTAACAAAAGGAGAGGAGGCACCTCCGTTCCAGTGGCTGACTTATTCAAATCACTCCTTCTCTGAACAACTGGAATGATAAGAAAGCAGCTGTATCTTATTAGGTGTAATTATAATTGACAGGTATCCAAAAACAGATTTTGTGCTTGTGGGTTTATGCGTGCACAAATATCTGTGTCTCCTCTGGTTTGTTGCAGCGAGGTGGTGCTCAGCCAGCTGGAAAGGAGGTGTAAGAGGAGGAAATACGATCCGAAGACGGAGGTACGCCGCAGCTGTGTGGAGCTCTTGTGAACCACAATGTGACGAACAGTCAAGAAAAATGAGTTCCTGCTCATTTTCTGTGTAAAGAAACATCACCTATTGTGATAGCGCAGCTGGTGTTTTTCCATTTTTCAAAAGAGAATAAAACACTTTTGTGGAAACAGCGTCTAAGATTGAAGAATCTGGATGACATCTGACATCGACTGACTGACATTTGACTCAGCGTCTGTGGTGTGCTGCTGACTGGAACAAGTCGCTGTCCTCTCGCCTTCAAACGAAACAAAAGCCCCTCATGAAGCAATGCGATTTACGCTTGACCCAGCATTTAAAGCTTGGGAGGACCCATCAGGCTGCTAAGTTTCTTTTCCACTCAGAAGCTAGTTATCAGATCTTTATAATGATCGCGCTGATTTCCACTAGATGTCCATCTTCAGCACCTCTTGCACCTCTGGAAGGCCTCACACACTCACTGCTCTGCTTGTCCTAAATAGAGAGGGTCTAGCTGGACAACTCACTGCAACATATTTAATCTCAGTGCGTGACCTGGAGGAAGCTGAACGAGTGATGGAGGCATGTTGGGTGTCTTCCTCTGTCCTGTGACCAAACGCTGCTATCCTGACGGGAGTGGAGTCTTCTGGGGTCACAGTGGCCCCTCCACAGGAAACAGGGCTTCACTGAACGGCTTGATGAGTCTGAAAATGATGTGAATGAACCTTCACATTCTTCACTCTCCACCACCATCATCACAACTCCAAATTAGGGAGTAATGATGTTCATCCCTCCATTGACTGAGAGAACTTTACGTCCTGCAGCTCACGCTAACACCTTATCAAGAGATCTATGTTGTGTTTTTCTTTAGCTTTTCCCGCTTTGCGCTGACTCTCAGTCACAGTCACGTCCTGCGTTAGTAGCTCTCTGCGTTCTTCTCGGTGTGATAACGGAAAGGTTTCTTACAGTGGACGTCACCGGGAGCAGAAGGTGTTGCAGCATCACTGTCTTCGGCTCAGCGCCTCACCTGGTGAGAATCATCTCGATGCTGTTATATCGAACTTACTTTCACACCTTCTTGTCCAAACCTGTTCTGTATCAACGTGTTAAAATTGGAAGGTGCAATGGAAAGAAGGACCGCAGAGCTTCTTCTGATTTGATGCTAAAATTACACAGTTGAAAAGTAATTTTCATTTGCTGCCAATCCAGCGGTGTAGGCACCATCTGGTGCTCCTAATGGGTTCATGATGACTCATTACCTGCTTTTGTTACGCTACTGAATGGTGCTGAAGCTGCAGAGCTCATATAACATCATTTGCAGTTAAGTCTGCAAGACCTGGATATGAAAGTGACTGAGACAGTAAAAATACTTCTATTGTTTCTACAAAACACTGTCAGCACAATATCCAGTAAAAACAAACATTATTTTTTCTTTTATTATTTTTAAGCTCTAAATTTCAATTCTTATTTTAACTTTCTGACCTGAAGTTTTCTTGATCTTTGTGTAATTGTTGGCTGAGCATGCAGACACTGTCATGACTCGGCAGATCCGCCAGTCAAGAACATTTTGTTATTAAGTTTATTTATTAGCTTATATTTGCGGTTGCACATTGAGTGTCGTTACACAGAGACAGGGCTGAACATAATTTAACACAGTGTGATACATGACATAAAACACATGACGTGTCACAGCCCGGCTCCACGACTGGGACAAAAACACAGACTCACAGGTGTACTGAATCACAACAGTAAAAGGTGGGAAGAGTCTTTAAAGTCGGGGGGTGGATGAGTGAAAATGTGCTGTGTGGACATCGTGATGCAAAAACAAAGAAAAGGAAACAAAAGCCACAGTGCAGACGTGTGTGGAGGAGAGGGGATCTTTGCCAAAGGACCGGCTACTGCTCCGGCTTACATACACTGGGCACACCTGGTCCAGGTGGGTCGCATCCCGCTGATTAACCTCTGACAGGTCTGCAGCCCATGAGACAGACAACAGGCAGAACCAAGCAGAGGGGCATGACGTGCAAAAATACGTGAAATCATACAGAACGACATGACGTTGTAACATTACATTACATGACATGTTGTGCCTGAGAAACATGAAGAAGTAAACAGAAGCCAGCAGTTTCAGGGCAGACTGAGGAGAGTGTCAGGATGTTTGGGAGTTAAAAGAAAAATAGAAGAAATGGATGCCTTTCCTCTGCAGACCAAAATGCTCAAGGCCACTTTATAAAAACTGTGTTTGAACTTTGTTTTATTCATGCCGGGGATGAAGCCTGGCTGCCCTAAACAGCTGGCCAACAGAGGGTATAATCCTACCGTGGAAGAAATCCTCGCAACAATAAAAGATTGTGAGCAGCTCTTCACATCTGTGTGCGTTTGATGCCTCACTTGCAGTGGATGGAATTGAGATTTGACTAAGATGGCCTGAAGCCCAGCCTTCAATCTTTAATATAAGCTGCATCTCATCCAAACTTTTCTGTAACCTCACCTCTTTCCACAAACACTGTCCAGAAAACACCACAGAAAACCAGAAAGTGTGCACTGAAAGACATACATAGGACGGGATAAATGCTGGACTGGCGCTTGTTTTTCATTGGTGGGCAGATAGCAGTGCTACCACTGGTGCGACTGGGCTGAATCTGCAGGCTTAGACAGACGGAGGCTCCCGTGTATCGCAGCTCAAATCCATACAGATACAGAAACCTTTCAAACTGAGACGTAATGTATTTCCTAACCTGAATATGATGCCTTGATCAAGATTTAATGGAGCTGTAAAGCGGGTATGTCAGGTCCAAAAATACAAACACAGCTCATTACACAGTCCTAACAAATCATCCCGCTGCTGGCTCCACTCCTCCTGACCCAGATTCACACTCACTAATCGGTGATGTTTCTGGCGGCTAATAACTGTGCAGCTAATAATGCGGTTTGTCCAGTCAGAGACAGCAGAGAGCGAGGGAAGCCCCCGAACGTCAGGCCTGAGATCTATGCCTCTGAAGCTCTGGAGCTCGGCTGCAGTCTCACCCCGTCCCCTGGGTGAAATCAGGAGTCTTCTGCAGCTCCTCCAACACTCAAAGTCTGGATGAAATGTGCTGCGTGCAGACACAGCTTTGTTCTATTTTGATGTAGTTGTGGCACGCTCTCCATTTCTCCATCTGACAAGTTCCCCTTTCATTTGTCTCTGTTTTCTTCTCCTGCTCGCCGCCCTTCGCTCAAACAGCTCAGTGCTTTTATTTGGCACTTTTTAAGTGATAATAATGATCTTTGTCCTCCTCCTGCTCTGTCAGCTCATAAAAAACAACTATTTATGGAACGGTGGCAGACGTGTGGTTAACAAAAAAGTTCCTCACTGGAAACACAAATAGAAGTTTGTTCTTCATGCAGTATTTTATACACACAACACACGTTTTTCCTGTCCTCCAGCACATACACAGCACAAATATCTTTGCAGTCTTTACACCTCCAGATGTGCTCTTCAGGATTAGACTCACTCACATCAACTTAATCAGGAATCATGCAGCATCTCTCTACATGTGCAAACCCATTGTTGTATTTAGCCCTTCGCTTGTATAAAGACCTTAACAAGTGATGAAAAAAAGAACTCTAATTACTTTCTGAATCTGCATAGCAGGAAACATAATGACAGCTGAGAATAATTAATTTGTTTTGGGGAAACTGTTGGTGTGACCCAGTTTTAAAGTTGGCTGGTTTTCTCAAGGAAGCTGTTTGTGCGAACAATGCACCATCCCTGAAAAATTCATTTTCAGGGGCTTTCAATTAACGCCTGTGCTTCACAGAGTGCATCAGCTTTCACCAGTTTGAAAGGGAAATGTGAAAGGACAACAAGTCGCTCATAAATAAATATCAAAGAGGTCTCATCCTTTTCACTCCTGCAAATCTAAGGGTCATTATTAGCAGCGGAGTACCGCTGTACTGCTCATGCTTTTAGCACATCTCAAGGAAAAGGTTACCCGAACATTTTCTGATAAAAAGGCAGAGAAATTTGTGGTATTTGTGGAGACTTTACAGGAATTAAAGGTTGTTCAAGCAAAAGAGAGAGAGCAAGGTAATGTTTAAGTCTCCATAAAGGCCCCTGGGAGTGGCGACATTTCCAACAAATCAATTTAAAAACGATTAAAAAGTGAGAGTCTAAAAAATGTGCATTTTGTCTGAAAACTGTGAAAAGTGAAACAGGCTGAACTGAAAAAACTGAAAAAGGCTTGTGCTTATTTGATGTTTCAAGGGTTCACTTTGACATGAAAACCACGGGGAGATGGCGGGAGGGTTGGGAAACGGCTGATGGACGGTGTACCAGCTGACTGCTCAGGAGCGTCAGCATCACTGGCCTAAAGAGAAGCCACCAACAAAAGAGAATCAGTACTTTTTACTGAACATAAGGAGTTTAGATAAACAGTGGATGGCGCTAATTCTCCAATAGAGTGCTATAAAACCACTGCAGGAGAAGACAAGGACACAGCGAGACGGCGTAATTAAAAGAGAGCATTTAGGTTTTTATGAGCAAATTGAAAATGTGCATAAAAACCATAAAAACAGGCGGATGGAAACGCACAGTTTGTAAGAACGTCCTCAAATCAGCACTTTGCACCTGCTATCTTGATTGCATTCATTCCTAATTGAACTTCACCTCTAACGCTCTGGATACACAAACGGACGTCCTGATTGGCTTAGAGACAAAATAACAGACGCAAAAACAATTCAACAGTTAACTGGAAAGAGGAGAAAAAACTAAGAAGAATCCCCTCATGGATGTCGAGTTCATGACAATCCAAGAAGACTTCATATTCACTACATTTATTCTTTTGTCTTTCACTTCAAATGTCGCGGCTGCAGTGCTGACTTCAGAACGTGTTGTCATGCAGTGAAATCAGCACTTTGGTTGCACATCTGGAATATATTTGAACCGCTGTAACAAACACCTGCTCCTGATGGAGGTTTTAAAGTAAAGAGACTGTAGATAAAGCCTCTGTTGTGCCTCTTGGACTTTTGGAAAATCTGTGAAACTCATAGTTTTAGAGATAAATAAAAAAAACCTTCATTTTTGAATAATCCAAGGTACAAAATGAAAAACCTCTTACAGCAGAGGGACAGTGTTTGGGTTGTGAACACCATTCGTCCAGAAGATGTTTTGATAATAACATCTTTTTGTCCGTCAGCCTCCTGTGTTGTGCTGTATATTACTGTTCCTTCCAAAGGCACATGCATTCTCCGTTTCACACCACCGGTCTGACTCGGGAGGGATTTCTGCTGCTGGACAAAAAAACCTTGACTTACTGTATGTTGGAAACATATATTCCAAGCTGCCATAGGCAACAGTGAAAGGTTAAAGAATGTCAGCTCAGTGTCTAAAGACCGGAGGCTTGTTGCCTCCCTGCCTTCTGCGCTGCGGTCCACATATTCCAGGGCCTGGACCAGGACATGAAAGGGTTCCATGTTAGTGTAGGTTCACCACACATAAACAGCTGCCCACACCTGCAGCAGGCCTGGAGGCCAGACTCCTCTCACATTTTAAACCTTCACATGTCAGTGGATATGCCCGAAATATAGACAGAAAAAGAGCAGGACGAGTCTTGATTTCTGCCTTCAGTGTGAACTTTAAAGAAGTAAGGTAAAGAGAGTCCTGCTGCTCTTCATTCTGTTGCATCCCTGTGCTCAATAATTCTTTATAATAGTCATACGTTCACCTGTGTGCACCCACTATAACGACCCACTTTCCAGTAATGACTTGTGCATTAGTTAATTGCCGTGTACGAACGTTAATTTGACAGCTCTGATTTTCTCTTAGTCTCGCCTCCCAGAACAGACAGCTTTCCACTCCATTTCAACGTCAGCTCTTCCCTCGCCATTCATCAGAGGATCTCCTCAAACTGTGTCTGCGCTGTGCGTAGAGAAACGCACCCCGTGATTGACAGGAAGAGGTGCTGCCCCTCGTTGAATGCTTGCCTGATTGCTGAGTTTGGCTCGCTGGATTTCCAGAGGGGGCGATTGCAAAGCGCTCACCGCGGCTGCACGCCTCACTGAGTGCTTTAAAAGAGCAGAAGAAATGGATGGATATGGAAGATTGATAGCTTTAAGCTTTTTTTATTAAATTAATTCAATCACCTTTGAGGAGGAGCTGTGTCAGAAATCCAAAAGAAAATGATCCTACAGAGCAACATAAGTGTAACTTGTCTATAAGATGAGTTTATTGACCAATCTGGTTGCTGATTTATGTGCTGCGCTCTCAAGCGCTGCATCCATTACTGCAGCAGCCGAATGGAACCGAGCACACGTTTAGGTTAATCGCCCCCTTCGACACCGATCTCAAATTAGTTCTGAGACAGAGTTTGGGAAAAGCTAACGTTTAATACTTCTGTGTCCGACGTCCACAGCCTGGATGCTGACGTGCTGTGTGGAGTGGCTGACTGAATCCAGACATAATTATCAGCTAACTGTGATTCCCTCCACTGTAATCAGATCAATTGAACAGTTTCATAAAAAACACAATACTGTAAAATGAAATCAGTCAGTCTTCAGTGGACCCTGGCCGCCCTTTGTTGGCAGTCAGCTCAGAAAGCACTCAAACACGAGGGTTTAACAATAATGGAGATTTAGAAAGGTAAAAGTGATTTCATGCAGACAAAGTGGCTTTCGGCTTTTACTTTCCATGTCTGTCTTTCCCAAGGTCTGGAGGAGTTGCAGTGTAAGTAGTTTCTTTGCAAAAGCTCTTAAAGAGTGAAATCCTTTGCATACAGTTAAACCAGGTTTACTGTGGGTGTGTCATAAAAGCTCTCTGAAGACATCCGTTTTTCAGTTTACAGGCCCGGTGCCACCAGAAAAATGGCAGCTTGTCGACTTTCTCCTACAGAGTCCATATTTTATGTGAGATTAGCTCTGATTTATACTTATACAAATGCAGTTCATGTGATCGGGCAGCATTTAAAAAGCCACCAAGTCACTGTGTGTTCATGAGCTGAGCACACATCAGTTACGGTGTAGCTACAGCACCTTCCTGCACACTCAAAAGGTACACTGTAGTGCCGATGACGCACGTCGTAGCTTGTTGTTGTCGCCACCTTGTGACTGTCAAATGCAAATGCAGGTTAGATATTTCCTTATGGTTGGCTGGAGTGTGTGTAAGTGTAGCCACACGATGCCACATATAAGTGAGAGGAAGAAGTGATGAGCGATGAGTTCAGCTGTCAGACTGTGTATCTTCATAATAACACTGTATTAAATGACAATGTAAAGATATGGTGAAAGGGATCGATCATACTGATGACCTGACAGAGGACGATCAATCTACAGCTCCTCAGCTCACTGTTTAGCTGTCTGGCCGGCAAAATCGCTGCTCTCATTTTTGGTTTCAGCTGTTTTCAGCTGAGAGAAAGCTGTAAAAATCCAAAGCACACCACCTGCTCAGCAGCAAACTGCAGACGGACACAGTCAGAAGCTCGCTGGTGAACAAAGTGCAGCATTTAGCAGCTAAAGAGGTTTTTCTCTCTGTAGCTGGTAGAGACCAAAACAACAAAGAGAGAGTGAATATTGGACTTCTGTTCAGCAGGTGGACAGAAACATGACTCCACGTATGTGATAATGGTGCTGGTTGTGTAAATAAACAGCTGCTCGCTAACAAGTTTGAGCTATCAGCTTCAAAAGTGATGATACGTTGTTCTCAGCTGGTTTCCGCTGCGCCCAAGTACAAATAAACAATGTTATTGCTGGTTTGAGGCCAAAATAATGCAATGAAATTCTGGAAAAGTTAAAATATTTTCAAAATATCAAACAGCAGCTTTTAATCCTGTATGACAGCCATTCAGTACACACGTCATTCATGACCTAAAGCAGTGCTGGCACATGCTATTATTAAAACACGCTTGTCATCATCATCACAGGTGGTGTAAAATGAAGCAGGACTGAAATCATACCGTATTCAGACCCATTTGCTCCCAGCCAACCCCCTATATGACACAGCCCCGTCCAAACATATGATTATCAAAGCATACTGTGTCACAGTCAGGCCAACAGTATGCGCTGAAATTATCCGAATAACATGTAATCAACACGGAATGAGAAAATCACTCCACACCTGCACTCGAGACAATGACGTCCTATCAGGACGGCGTGCCTGCCTTCCACCTGCGTTCCTGCTCCGCACGCCGCTCACCTCACGGAGCCACGCGGGGAGAACTGCTGGGAAACTGCAATCACAATCATCTCCTTTCAGAGCCAGCCTCAGATTAGCCCTCCAGCTGCTACAGAGCATTGACACCAAGAGATCCCAGCAATATTAAAACGCACGCCGCTATAATTTGCTTTAACACTTCACCCAGATATGCTTGATGAACATCAGAATATCAATTATGGAAGCTTATTTTTAGTCCTCTTCTGCTTAATGCTTCTTGAGTAACAGCAGAGGCAAAAGTGATGGGGGTGGGGGTTAGTGGCTGTGTTCATCTGATGACAACAAGCGCACTCTTATCCCGTCTTTGTTGTTTGTTTTCCAAACACAATGGCCCAATGGAATCTAAGACGCTCATATTCAGCAAACCGACGGTGCAGCTGGCAGCGGCTGAGTAAGAGTTGAACCAATTTCAAGGATTTTTCTAATGACTTCATCGCGTGGAGGATCGCCAGCGCCGCAAAGAGCTGACAGCTGGATTCATCTTGATGTCTGCGAGCAGCACGCCGCGTCTCTGCGGCCTTTCAATCGCAATTCAAATCCTGTTGCGGACCGTCTGACGTCTGCCTAGAACCATACACATATTTAAAATGAAGAAACAGCATCACCTGTCAAACACTATAAAGCAATGCCAAATTATAGTCCTCACAAGGCTGGCAGTGACAGCGCGTCTTGTTTTCCTGTCAGTTGCATCCAGTCTGATAGATTTTAATTAAAACCCTTAAATATTCTAATAATGGAAACGATGGCCAGCGTGCTGCAGGAGCTATTGTACGATGCTGCGCTGCGTTCCTTAAAGAAGGATCCGTTGTTTGATTCGTGCTTGTTTGATGCGTCTGTGGCTTTCAGGAGTTTTCACAGATCCCGGAGAACTTTACGGTTCTCCTGGAGCACTCTCTGCAGGGAGAGAGGTGACAAGAGCCCGGCTGTTTTCCCATCTGTCCCGCTGTGGGGGCTCCCTGCGGTGCTCCCGGTGAGCCCTAACGTTTCGAGGGGATTTCCTTTAAATGACACACGGGGCTGTTCCAGAAGACTTTGCTCCCCTGCGCTGATCTGTGTGCTTCATCGGTCCAGTGAAGCTGTTTGCTCACTGGAGGGGGCGATAATGGAGCTGCAGAGTGGCTGAACTCGTCATTTGTACCTAAAAACATCAGATGCCGTCCCATGTTGGACAAGGGAATAAAAAACTGTGCTGTGTGCATGTTTTGCTATGTTGAACGCACAGTTTGAGACGCTCACAGCTGCTGTTTTTCTGTCGACAGACTCTCGCTGTCAACCTGCTGGCTTTACGGTTTCCATGTTTGGGTGTGACAGCTGATTATCCAGCCAGAGCTGGGTGTCCAACTCATCACCACAGGCCAAACAAGCACATGCAAACTGCAATGCTCTGCTTTGGATGATCATAGAACTAGAGTCACAACACATAACCTTAAGTTTGAAGGCTAAATACACTAAGGAAGGGTTTTGCAAATTTTCACGCCAGCAACCATTTTATCTTTGATTGCGAATTAACAGTAGAAATGTTCCTACCAGGAATATGCACGTGTGCATATTTGATTGTCCACCACAGTGTCTTGCTAAATGATGTATTGCGATTCAGAATATATTGAGTCAGGTTCATCCCTTGAGCCTTCTGCATTTTCATTCGAATGAATGAGGAGGCTGCGCAGTCGAAGGCTGTTTTCACTTGTTATTTCAACTGTCTCATATCTAGATAAAATCCAGATGAGGTTTAAGACACTCATTTAGACGTAGCCACACAATCACACGTCTGTTGGCCTGATTTCAAATCTGTAATTTGTCTGGGTCTTCCTGGCAAACACACAAATCAGTCTTGGCATCGCTCCAGTCCAAAAGGACGCGGTGAGCTGAAGCTGTCGGGTAACAGTCACACATGCCAGAAGAAGAATTACTTGAAACACTTAGCAATTTAGCTTCAACAGTAACAGTTAAGCTAGTTAGCTAACAGCTATCCACAAACTAACACAACCACATGGATGAGCTGCAGCTCCCTCGGGACTGATCAGGGTTCAGAATAACGCTACAACAGCTCGTCAAACAGGAACAACTTCAGCTGCATCATCAGAGGATCACAGATTCTGTGCTACAGACCACTTACTGATGTGGTTTCAGTTTGGAGGTGTAAAGAATATGTATGTAACCACCTCTGGAGGTGGTTTGAGCTTCAGATTTCAGTCCGTCTCAAATGCTTTTTGGCTTTTTGGATATCTGATAGCTGTGCACCCAAGACACATGAAGTGTTTTAGAGTGGCTTCTTCTTCAGAAAGCACCGTTTAGATAGACAGGACAGACAAAGAGGTGACAAAACATCCAAACCTCAAAGCCAAATCTTAACCAGTCACGCTGTGAGCGCAAGGCAAACACCGACTGTTCCAAAACACGGCAGGCTCCTTTAATCGGCACCGCTCGCCGCAGCAGACGAGTCCTACCCTACAGCACTTTTATATCCTGGTGACATATCGCCTGTGATAACTACATCCCAGCCGGGGAATCCAAACAAAGTCAGATAATGGCGATGCACCATCCAGGTAGAGATGTGTGATCATCGCTGTGGAGAACTCGGGGACGAATGTTTAAAAAGCTCTGTCTTAGCTGTGAGCCGCCTCCAGTGCCTGGATGGTAAAAGAAAGTGAACAAGAAAATTTCCCAAAATATTAAAGCACTTCTTTAATATTGTCCTAGTTTCTTAGGAGGTGTGCAAAAATAGAGGCATTGTACTGAAACTGTGCTGATTGTGCTGAACCGCAAAAATCTTGAAAACTGGAGTACCTAATACCTAGTACCTAATAAAATGGCCACTAAGAGTGTTATATATTTCTGTCTGGACATACACACACACACACATACATATATATATATATATATGAATCTCCACAGAAATATAATGCTCTCGGTGGCCACTTTATTAGGTACACCTGCACAATCTAATGCACGCCCTTTTATAGGACGGATCAGCAGAAGCTCACAAAGTGTCACAAATGTCTAAATTCAATTATATGTGTTGCACAGAGGTCCTATAAGAGGCAGTGTTGCACTGGACTGAATTATGTTTTTGTCCTCCCTATTTACATGCATGAGAAGGACAGAATATTAGAAACATCTCTCAGTATGATATCATTGAGATTTTGTTACCTTTTACCAAAACAAATGAGCTTTTCTCAGTAATTTCTGAGAATTTGTAACACCAGTGCAACCAATGAGCCTGACTCAGTCATGTTTACTGACATTTAACCCAGAGGAAAAAAACCCCGTCGGAAAGTGGAATTATCTTACCACAAAACAATCTTCGTATGTGCTGTCGGGTAATTCTGAATCAGAACGCCTTCTTCAGAAAGGGTTTTTTTTTTTCGTACTGAAAAAGTAAGAAATGAGCCTCAAACAGGTCTAACACTGTGTTTATAATATCTGGATGGTTCAGAGTGTGTCATTAGGAAAATTGTTGGTCTCAAAAGAAAAATTGTACAGCTCACATCCAAAGTTTAATGGACAGACCGGAGGAGGCGAGAAAATGAACAACTGGATGGCCGCCAGCGAGGGACGCACATTTATTTCTCTCTCGAAGCCCACAGGGGGTGGGGGGGGGGGTGTCACAATTGTCCTCATTTTCCATTTTCTGCAGCTGGTTTTAATGGCTACAGAATTCTGGATGTAATGAGACAAGCACTATGAGAAGCATATAGCTGAGATGATTGAAATTAACGTCTGTTCCTCAGAGTGAAGCCATCATTTCACACCGCTGGCCTGACTCTGGAGGCAGCAGCGTCAGTTGGTCCATTAGTCTGTCAGTCTGACACCTCCATGAGTGATATTTCAACATCAGGTATAGATGTTTGGAGCATATAGAGGATGCTAATGACATTAATCCACTTACTTTACAAGCACCGACACACACAGGTTCACATCCCCACTTGTTCAGGACGCTTTGAAAGCAGCCAAACATGACAGAACTACATGATGCACGTGAACAGGCTGCATTGGCTAAACATGCTCAATTCCAGCATGTTAATACAGAATGAAACGTTCACATTGCTTCAGCAAACCACACACATGTTGAATTTGTCTGTGTCTTACCAACGTTTATATAACAGGTATCAAACGGATGACAGGCGAGCTGAGCTTCTCCTCAGGAGGAGGGTGGAGGTGGCGTGACAGCGAGACGAGATGACCGTCAAGCAGCCGAGACGACTTTTTAATGAGACATCACTGCATTTTCCAGCTGTTTATGGCAACAAAACCATGTATTTTAAGACTAATCATAACCTATTCATAGCCCTGACCGAGTGTTTTTTATTGCTAAACATAACCAGACCCACGGCGTTGTCACATGATAAAACTGAAACGTAAAGAAACGTAAAGCTTCAACACATCTGTGGTTTGCAGAAACGTACAATGCTGACGTTTACTCTGGCACCTGGGTTGTAATTCCAAGTCGTTGGTGACGCCATGTTGACACGCTCCACTCCCAGAAGTGTCATTTTATTTCATTCCTACTGTTTTTAATCACATCCTCTATACTGCGGTATACTGCGCTCCTTAATAAGGATCATGCAGTTTTAACTTTCACATTCACACTTTTATGTATTTTCTATGCTTGCAATCACGGCTGCACCTGATTCAGGACGCTGTGTTTCTGAGACCGAGCAGGTGAAACATCAGCTGAGACTCTGGCACTGGCTTTGTGTGTGTCAAAGAAACGACATGAACATACTGCTGCTGGACTAGAATCACACTGCAGCTGCGTTACCAACCGTCCACACCTCTCAGATCATCTGGGGCAGGTCCGCTCGCTGCCCGCGGGGCCAACACTGAACGGACAGGAGCCACATATCTGGAGCCAGAAAAGTCTCACTTCTTTCAAATAAAGGAATAAAACTTTTTTGTTTGCCACTGCTTCTTAATAAATCCAATTTAGGAGTATTGCACTGTAGCCGCGGTGCAATTTTTCATTCTTCTGTTTATTCTGTGTTTTGACAGAATCATTTGAAATTATTTTCTTCTCTGTTTTATTTCATTCCTCGTGTCTATGTGTCTTTTTGTATTGCCTTGTGCTCGTTTATATCTCGTCTTAATGCTTGTTTGTGTCTTATGTAAAGCACTCTGAGGGGCCTTGCTGTTGAAAGGTGCTACACAAATACACTCACCTTGAAATTCATAACATTTCTAACACTGAGGCTTCTTTCTGTGAAGATGAGGGTACAGAAATGTGTCTGTACCATTTAGTAACTCTAATCATATTTATCCTACATAGTATTATATTTTACAATGTATATTAGTTTTTCTATTTATGTACTGCATGATACACAGGATTTAACATATAGTGTGCACCGAGCATCGTGGGCACAGACATTTCCGTCAGGATGAATAAAGTTCTTCCCTGTCTTACCTTATATTACATCTTATCTTATCTTATCTTATCTTATCTTATCTTATCTTCATTGCCTTGTTGCTGTGCTGTCACGTGAATGATGCCATACAGGACAGCAGAGGTTAAGAACTCCAGTTGACCCAGCTTGGATTGAAGGAAGTTAAGTCAATGGTTAGCCAAGCTATTACTCAGCATTAAGCACAGGCTTTGCAGCATCATGAAAGCTGTGCCAAATAGGAAAACATTCAGCCTCTCTTACAGGTGGAATCAGTACGAACTCACTGCTCTGCAGAGAGGCGTATTGGATTTGAAACCCAGCGGAGCCTTTGGGCCTAAATGAAGAAGTGAACGGATGCTTCCTTCACTTCCTGCATCCTCTTGATGGATGCAGTGCTTGTACTTCTATCTCAGTAACTTTTACAGATATCAGTGTTCTTTTGTTTCTGATGGGATTCCTGCGTTTGGGGTGTGGCAGTTTGACATATGGCAGCTCCCATCCATTATGCAGTAGATCTGAGATCCTGTTCGACCAGTTATCAAAGACAATTGTACACCTGTTCTAGGTTGACTTATGTCTTTGTCCATTCTGTGTGTTGTTTCAACACTGCTGTGTCTGTGTCAGTGTGCTTCAGTCCCATTTTTTCCTTTGGGAAGTTTGCTTTAGGAAGTGTCTGATTCAGCTGCATGAACACACAGTTTCCACCAAACTTACCTCCAACAGAGAGGCAGCTGCTGAGCCTGAGCATCAGTCTGACCATTAAACACTGCAGTACCAACATGTCACTGTACTGGTATGCAATGGGCATTACGACCTGGATGGATGGATCTATAGGCCGAGTCTTGTTGATGGACTCTTTTAATTTCCACTGAAACACCAACAACAGCATCCATTTGATCCGTTTCACTTAAAGGAGGACTAAATAAATGCGTTCAGTATCCGGGTTCGATATTAATTGTTAATATTTGGCCTGCCATATGTCGGTATTCAAAGGCCCATAAATCATTTAATCAAGTGGATGCACTGGAGAGAGCCCGTCCTCAAACGCAGCACCGCTTGTCCTGCCTTCCTGTTAAATCATTCATCCAACATCGTGCCTGCGCTAAAGCAACACAACGACCGATCAGATGTTCGGACGCAGGAATCACACACACAGTTTTATGTCATTTAAATCACCCACAACTTCCTCCGCGTGTTTTACTTTTGCTCCTCGCAACTTATCCTCGCAGCAGCAACTTTATTCCGCCGCTGAGAGTTCTGATCACAGAAACAAAAGACTTCGCGCCGCTGAAAGTTGAGCCTCGCATGTTCCAATCATACAAACAGCTCCACTCATGCAACTTGCAGTATGAGGCAGAACATGAGACACGAACCCATCGACAGGATACACGACGCAGTGGACGGCGACAACCAGCCCTCTTCTTACCTTTCCGTCAGTGGAGTACCGCCGGGTGTGCTGCGCTGCTCCTGCGCTTTGGTTCATGCTTCAGCACCGTGGAGAGCTCCGCCGGGAGAGGAGAAAGCCAATCAGTCCGCGGGTCGATAAACTGCTGCTCGGGGTGATCACAGAGAGCAACTGGCAGACGCAAGGGAGCCACTGGAACTAGTTTACTGGCTCGTTAGAGCTGGTTACTGGTTCGCTGTTCTTCTCCGTGACACGCATGGGTTTTCAGCCAATGGTGCCTTGTGCGTAAAGACTGCCGGTGCGCCAGCTGTGAGCGCAGGCGGGCTGTTCATTCATCCGACAGTTAGCCTTCACTAACACGAACAATCTGGCTGCCGGATGCTGAAAATATATAGGAAGGCTTCTAATACCTTTAGCAAATATGTTTCAGAAATCCCAAATCAGTACTTTCACGTGTGGGGACAGTTGCTGGCTCAGGAGTTAACCTTTGTTTTATCCTTCCGTGGGGTCAGATTGCATAACGTGATAAAACTGATGACAGCAGTTTGCTGCATGTAAAAGCATCATGTTGACAGAGCTGCAGAACGCATTTCTTACCCTGCTGTTCTGCTGTCTTCATGAGGAACTTTCTTTAAGCACCATTAAAAAATGAGTTTTGGTAATTATTGTGAGAAATGTGCTATTTGAATCAAATGTGCAGAAAGTTCAGTGTTTAAAGCTTGAAGACATCAAGTCTGTCATCCCCATCATCTATTCAACATGAACGTCCGAGGAATCCTCACAGAGTGACATTCAGTGAATAATACATAGACGTGCACACAGCAGCAAGATGAACTGATGATGTCCTCACATGAAGGACTCTGGACCCTGAATAACGACTGATGCTGGAGACTTTTTGAATTGAATTCAGAGTTTCCAACTGAGAAACATTCACCCACATCCCAGCAAACCACCGTGGACATTAACGAGTTTCCTATAATTATGTCTCCATAACATAATCACTGCAGCGTCGTCTCGCTTTCTGCACAGATTCTGAAGAGACGTAAGACTTGTAAGACAGATGGTAAATGTGTTCCACCTTTAATTAAGGCACTAAATCCCTCGCCATGTTTCACAGTAACTTAATCCATGCAAAGTAAATTCCACCATCTTTCAACCTGGATATTATTTTCATATTTCATATGTTTTTCCACTCTGACTCTGGGTTATAAACTGTTACTGTAAATGTCTTGTGGTAGCAGTGAAGAAAGGTCATGATGATTAGACTCAGTGTGAAGCATCTTCATTAAATGTACGCCCATGAGGGCAGCAGCTGAGACGGATCCCTCTGGAGCTCAGGCGCTGGTGGTGGCGGAGTGAAGCAGCAGGGGGGAGGGTGGAGCCTCTCGGGCTGAAAGTCATAGCGCTGATGGGAAGGTGGCGGGTTTGAGCACAGGTGAGTCTGAGCGCAATCCTCCAACCAATTGGCTAAAGACAGGTGAGCACGAAGATGATTGGTCAGGCAGGATGATGTAAGACTTTGTGAAAGACAGGAACTGTGACAGCGTGGGAAAGTGAGGAAATACAGGAAATTTACAAGTAGAGGAAAACTGTTATTGAAAAATTTAAAGTAATTTACCCTGAAGTGTCTTCTTTGAAATTTGAGGTGAGAAACATGGCGCCTTTGTGGCAACACAATGAGTTACGTGTATGATTTGATGATTTTCTCTTCGGTTAACCTTGAAAAAATATTACTACCGTCCTCGCTTCTAAACTGAAGCATGAAGGTGAACAACCGACAGCTCCTCCAAAGGTTATCTGACATACAATCCAAAACCACCACAGAATGATATTCTCCAGAAGTGGATCACATTTTATTACCTTTGATTTTGCACCATTTGCTTTCTCTGAATTTTAGTGTGGCTGTTAGAGAAAAGCACAGCAATCAACGTCCACATGTGTCCCTTTAAGAATTACCGCTGATCCATCCTCACAGGTCAAAACCAATTTCCTCTGTGTTTAGATGAGGACGCCTTGCTGTTGGTGTTCATAGTGGAGGTCCTGGCACTGTATTCACCTCGTTACTGAAGGCAGCCTTGTGCTGTTATTCTATGAAATAAACATCTGAGCAGATTTTCACGACAAGGTTTGCTGTGAGTTATTAAACCAGAGCATCGATGTCTTGCAGTGTGACTTGCAGAAATCCGGCCTTGTTCGACAGCTGTGACATTTTCAGGTAATTATCTTGAAACATGCTAAGAATACATGCTTCAGCACTGTAATGTGAAGGATGCTGGAAACATCCGGTTATCCCCTCTGTTCTGTTAACCAGCGACGGTGCAGTGGCCTCCAGCTGTAAACTAGCCGCGCTGCCCGCTAACTCTCACCATCAATAAGTAAAGGCCTCCTCTGCTGTTAACTTACCGCGGGGCACTTTGAAGACCGCTGCTCGCCTTCACTTGAAAGCATGTATCCAGTTTTAGAGAGGACGAGATGCAACCTTTTGATGCGTGAAAGGTCGAGCTGTGATAGGAAACGTGTCACAAACGCCAAAATGTCACCAGGAAGCGGGAACCTGTGCGGCGGCAGACGCTAACGACACAGAACGAGGCTGAGCAGCTTTGGAGGAAATTCAGCGAAGGCAGCGAAGAAGAAAACCACAAGCGAGTAAACGCGGAAGCAGCTTTGCAAATGTGTTACGAAGAAGATGCATTCAACAGGTTTTTGAGCAGAAACATTTCTGTCTGAGTTCCTGTCATCTCCTTCAGCGTCACCTGATTCCCAAACCCGCCTGCAACCTTAAACTATGGCTCAGTTCCATGAAGCGCCTCTGTGAGCCGGCCGACGCAGTAACAGGAGCCTGACACGAGCTGCTTATTAATGTTATGAATTACAGCTGCTGCTGTGGCGGAGCTTTGTCACTCCATTAGACTTCTGGTACATACACATGCACTGTTTCTGGAGTCAGCCCCTCATTGGCAGCTGTGATGTCACATGACTCCATTACACTGTGAGGTTGTTAGCATTTTTTTTGTGCACTCAAATAAATTGTGGCTGTAAATAAAGTGCATAACAGTAAACAGTGGTTGCAGACAGAAATTGTGAATCGTGTGTTTCCATCCACGATATGTGAACATGAGGAAGAGTGCATCAAGAAAACGCCAGTCGAACCACGAACGAGGGAAACATGATGGAAATGTGACATTCATGTTTGTTTCATGTACAACTGAGATTCCACAGAGGTTTGATGCTGTGTAAAACATAAATAAAGCAGAATGTGAGACATCTGCTCTAAAACAAACAGCACAAAACAGCACAATGTTTGGTGATGGTGTTACTGATAACATCACCGACAGCTGATCAACGGTGAGCCAGCATGCACCGTACCATGACCCTCATGCAGAAGCAGCTAAATGGAATTCAGCCATCATTTGTTTTAGTACTTAAACCTGTGCTGTGACATGTCAAAATGTCTTAAGTGAAGAAAAGATCAGCTTTTCCTCACCAGATCGCACAGACGCACAGGTAAGTAAGCAGACTTGTGGGTGTTGGACTTGTCCGTCACCAGTCTGACCAGTCAGTCAGCGGCCAGCTCTCCATGCAGGCCTGAAGGAGATGAGGCTTCTGAAGATTTAGGTGCATAATTACCTGCAACCTGTGACATTTATCTACGCGGTTGAACACACACACTTCCAGCGATCCTAATTTCCTTCATCCACCCACAATCTGCACACCCTGAGGCCCTTTTCCTGAATGTTCTTCCCTTTTAGGAAAATGAAATGTGAACGCGCCCCCTCCGCCTCGCTGTCACATCAAATCTGCTCAAAGAGATCGGCTGTTGTGGCGGATATGCTTACAGACTTCTGTGAATCCAGTCCCGCCACGCTGCCCCTGCCCACACGGGTGCCAACTGTACTAATCCCTCTGACTCTTTCATAATCTGCGGCCTGAGGATAATGCATCTGAGGTTACGTAACGATGATTTGCTTTTCTTCCGAACCTTTTCTTATTTCAGCCAGTCTATTTCCGCTCCTCTCGATTGAGGTGTATTAATACACTCGTTTCCTGTGCACAATCAATTTTCTGACACCAAATCAAGTCTAAATTTGTATTCAGGAGGCAGCACGTTGCTGCAGGTTCACCAAATGTGGGCCTCGATGGCGTGGACGATGTTCCACTGGAGCGAGAGTGCAGCACGGCTCTGACTTTGTCCACTCAGAAATTCCTTTTAATCTGCCTCATCTATTCCTGGGTGCTCTTCTGCTCTCATTCATACGCAGCATGTGTATTCTTTTACGTTAAGATGATCGATTCCTCTTTGATCTACATGACAGAAGTATCCCCCGCCGGTGCAGCCGAGCGCTTTGTGGAGGGGGAGGAAGTTCACGGGGCCTCGGTCGGACAGCGTAGCTGCCGTCCACAGCGACGTGTTGTCTCTGCTTTCCCTCAATCAGCTTCAGGAAATAGAGGGGTGAGGTGCGTCTGTCCTTCAATTCCCCTTCAATCATCACTCATCGTTTAATCTATTCCCAGAGAGTCTGCATGTTTATTTGTATGTTCTGCAACTGTGACAGCTTCACTTCTCCTCAGCATTTCAATCCCAGGCTGAGGAAATGAATTTACACACATCTGATGCGTTATTATTTGAACCACGCAGCTCGACGGACGCTCAGAGTCTCCAAATCTCCACCTCCACTTCCACGACGCAGCGCTTTCATTAGTGACCACATCAGCCGCTGCCTTCTCTTCATACCTCCTATACAGAGGAGGACGGATGCAACAAAGTGCTCGTCTTCTGTCTTTGATGGATTCCCAGAATTGTCAGTGCTCCGAGTGGGAGTGATTCATTGCACTTATATTTATTTCTATCACAGGAAATTGCTATTCCCCCAAATATAAAGCTCATTACTGCAGTAGGAGGTCTTGTTTCAAATGGGAAAAAGATGTCCAGACCACCTTTATAGAAATCAGTTGAATTCAGCTTCAGGTAAACTGAGTTAATTTAACAATAACCACAATAATGAAACCTGCCAGTGTGAATGTGTGGACATTATCAGGCTGCTCTCTGAGACATGTAAGTTCATGCATTGAGTTCCTTTCCCTCTATAAGTATATGTGATTTCAGGCTCGTGGAAATAGGAGACGGGATTGATTGATGGACTGCTGGACACACACTCAGCATCCTCAGGTGGAGAGACCCTGATCTAAAATACAGCACAATCATGATGAAAACACCATCTCCTGTCTCAAGACTGCAACATAATTCAATTCTCACAACCCTAGAAATGATGTTTCTGTATCACTACTTATACTAACCCGTCACGTTATTGATCAGTGATCAGAAACATAGGCTAACGTTAGCTAGCTTGAGTAAACATTATTTCTAGGGTCGACGGGGTTGTGAGAAGACGTCTTCATCAGCTCTGGAGCAGCCTCCCTGAAGGCTGGGTCTGAATCTGTTTACACCTTCAATCCTAAAACAGACGTGTTTTTCCTTTTTACCTGCTGGCTGTTTCATCTGCTTATCCTGTTGTTTTATTTCTACTTCATGTTATTTTTTATGTTAAGCTGTTTGGGTTGCATTTTATCCATAAATTATGCTTTCTAAATAAAGTTTATTGCTATCATTGTTATTATGGTTTTTGTATAATTTTACATTCACTACCAACTTTCTGCAGCGCTTCCTCATGGCGTCACATCATCCCAGCAGAGTTCTGTTTTGGATTCGTGCGCTCTACATGAACACGCCGGTCCTCAAAGCAAAGGCCACAGAGAGAAACCAGAAACGGCCGCCGCTCTCGGCCTGTGTGATGAACACACACGCAGACGGCAGAGAAAATAATTGCCACAAAAAGGCAATTCCTCCTTCCTCCCCGCACAGAATCCGCTCTTAAACAGTCCTCTGCATCATCCAAAGCATTTGCTTTGGCGTGAAGAGGACGAGTGGGACCATTCGCTCCTCTGTTCACAGTGAATTAGGTGGCTTGACCTTCCTGCCTCCATTCTGATTACCTCTTTGGCTTCTCTTAAAGTGGGAGCTGATCTAATCAGAACCTCGCCCATGCAGCACCACGATCTAATTCTCCTTCAATGCCTTCCTCACATTACCATTCTGTTTCCACATGCAACTCTTCAAGCCTGTTTTCAAGCTCGCTCTCTCGGGTGCTTTCCCTCACCTTTTCATATGTCGGCCATTAATTATGAATGAGACAGGGGTCTCTGAAGAGTCGGAGGAGCAGTGATGGTATAGGGCCACGGGTAGGCCTTGGGGAAACAGGGGAATTGTGCACCTCCTTGAAGAGGAAATAGAGAGGAGGTCCTGCAGTGCTGCATATCCAAGTGCTCTATGTGATACACCCATAATAATTCATAATAACTCGCTCAGTAAAGCAACTCTGCTTTGTTACGGAGCTTGAAGTAAAACTCAAATGTTGTACTTTAACTGTATTTTATATTAAATTCACTCTCTCTCTTACGTGGACAGTAAGTGGGTACAGATTCAACCTTGAACCCACTGTGGAGCGAGGAACGGGGCCACGTTTCTCTGCTGCATTCGGGACCGGCGCCGTGACACACTTCAGCGTGCGGTACGGGTGCACGGCTGACAGGAAATGATTAATGCACGGGTCTATTTAAGACTTTTTGTAATTACAGAGAGAATAGAGGGAGAGAAACTAAATCCACAGAGGGAATAACCCTCGCAGTAAGACATCTGTGATGAATTGAGGACTGAGCCGGCGACACATGTACCATAGAGAAATTTTATAATATTTTAATGATGTTTGACCTAATACTTGAGAAGGTTCTGTGTTATAAGTACAGCTATGGAAACAGGATAACCACAGTGATTATATGAAAATAAAAGAATAGCACGCTGGGAGTGTATGGTAATACATTTGATTAAGTCGTTTTCATTTCATATTGATAACACTTATTAAAGCACAATGTCCTCGTCTTAAGATCCAGTTTTTATTGAAAACAGCCAGGACTCGGAAATGACTTTCACAACTGTCGAGCTGTAAGAGCGTACTTCACTTCAAGACTCAGAAATCTATTATTTTCATACAACAAGCCTGTTACAGAGGATAAAACACATTTTCAGCAATGTATATGACTCATCTTCTAAAACTGACAGCTGCCATCCACAAATCCATCCTTCAGTAACATTTTCTTTATGAGTTATTCTTCACGAGAAAACACATTTAGCATGACATGACGGCCTCAGAGTCAAAGTAACTCAATAATGGACGATACCATAAAGAACATGAGAGGCAACAATAAAAGAGAAAAGGCCTGTGTGTGTGTGTGCATGTGTGTGCACCTTTGTGTACAACCTTGAAACCCAAACTGCTCTGCAGGTTTATTGATCATTATTTGTTGAGAGCAAAGGAAACATTCACAAGGCCTTTGTGCATCCTCGCTCTATTTTTATTAGTCGCTTTGAGGTGAGCTCGCCGTTACGGAGCCTTGTTTTTCTTTACTTCTGTTGTATCCTCCTATAATCCTCCTTGTAAACTGCTTTCAGCTTAAGGGCTATAATGTTTATTATCATCATTATCATTGTCTCACATTGCCGAAACCTCTCACCTGCGCCAGCCGGGGTTCTGCTTTCCGCAGTGAAACCTCTGATGGGGCTTCTGAAGCCGGTGTTTGAGCTTTAATGGCAGCTACAGCACAGACTGAGCGACGCGAGATGACAATCAGAAACAGCTTGCTGCAGGGGAAATGTCAGCTACACATTATGGTTTCAAATTGATGCAATAAACTAAAGACGCGTGGTACCACTGCAGAAAAAACAAAGGCATGATTAGAGTAACCGTAATTATTTATTAGGCAAAACCTTAAACTTTAATTTCTTCTTAATGGAAGAATATTATTGCCACCAAGACACACATTAGCAGTAAAATTAATAACCAAATTTTAAAGCTAGCATAACAAAAAGCTCCAGTAAGTTTGTGTTTGGAGGAAGAACTGCGGCTGGATTAGTGCAGCGGGTATAGTTATTTATAAGGCGCCTCTGTGTCCACTCTTCACTGACAAAGATCTGCTGCTGTTTGAGGTCCAGAGGAGGAACACGATGGGCCGGCTGATGAGACAGGCAAGAAGTGACAGTAAAACTTTAATGTCCCTGAGCAGCAATTTGGCTTTCAGACAGCAGTCGATAATAATAAATACAGAAAAATACTGCGATGAGTAAAACTGTCAATCAATACAAAAACCGAAAAACTGCACCGGTTAACAGTCCTGGAAGAAGAAGAAGAAGAAGAAGAAGAAGCCAGAAACCAGAGGGCACCATCACATCAGACCAAATCACAGTTTATTTTCACCTCCTCGAGGAGGCCAGCCGGACCAACGCTCAGCAAGAAAAAGCAATTACAGCACGTGAAATGCTGTGTGAGGGATTGCAACATGTGTGACCCAGCGGCCATGAACACTCGCATGTGGTCATACATTTTCTATAACGGCAGCTGAGAGGAAAAGTTGGATAATTAGCCCCAGGTAAAAAAAAATATCCATAAAGACAAATGATGTGGCGTCTCGAGTAATGTCTGGGTCAACCTGCGGAGCGATCAGCCACAGCCGGAGCCTCCATCGTGCAGCAGCACAGCCACAGCCTACACAATGTTTTCCATGAGTCCTACAGAGGAGGTGACAAGAGCACAGTCAGCACGCCCTGTGGAGCCATGTTGGCCGGATGGGGTGGACGTTTCAAGAATTCAGGCTAAGGGAGAAGGCACAGATGTGATGTTTACTCATAGCGGACTCAGGCTGTGTGAGGGGGAGGGCAGCAAGTCATGATGCATCTCTGCTGCAATGGTTCAAAACCCTGGTTAAGATCAGGATTGTTTTTATTATGTGACGCAGATTTGAAGCTCTACTGCAGCTCTGTAATAAAAACAATTAACTATTCAACCACTCAGAGGCGCGTAGAGACCGGCTAATTTCCTGGCATGTAGGGCAGCTCATATGCTCATATGCTGTGTTTTCTCCACTGGAGAGGCACCGGGGGGGCCAGCATGGTGGATTCTCCCAGTGCTCCCAGCGGCCAGCCTGAGCCTTTGCATAAAATATCATTATGACTTGGACAGCTAGAGTAGTCCACAGGATGAGATGTGTTTCATCACCTCACTGGCCAATGAGAGGGCGTCAAAAGGTCTCAGGTTTTGCATCTGCCCCATTGTCTTGTGAGCACTGATCATTAGGTTAGGGTAAGTCTCCAGGAAATGAATGTAAGTCAATGTGATGCCCTTTGAAGTGGTGGAAAAACAACTGTGTGTGTGTGTGTGTGTGTTGCGTTGGGGGGGCTCTCATCAAAATTCGTGGGGCCCAGCACCCCCTGGATCCAAACCCATGTCTTTTAATCATTGCATTTCATCTCTCGTCATCACTTCACTTTCATGTTTGTGCAAACACACTAAAATCAAACCAGCATTTAATTGCGATGATTGCCTCTCGTGCAGACGGGAAGTTAAAGAGGCCAGCGTGCCGAAGTGTGCAGCGCCGGCAGTCTGATCTCCTCACCGGTGGCCATTTTAGATTCACATTTGATTATTAACCACAGTGTGTGGAGACTGGATGATTAAGAAAAGGAGTCATGCTCATACTTGAATAAATGCTTTAAGAGTAAGCAGCATCATAACCGAGCATTAAGTGTCAGGTAGGTGAATGAAATGCGTAATCAGCGTGGACACCGAGCTCTGTTAGCAGAATGTAAACAGACTTCAGAATAATCTATCGTCCATGCAGTTTAACACACTGAGTTTGGATAAAACCAAAGCTAATGGAAGCGCAGTCTGATTTTATGTTTATCCAATACCATTACGCACAATGTATTGTTCTGTTTGGCTGGGTGAAGATCACATAAATCATCTGTCCAGCAGTTCAATTTTCCCCCAGCACGCCGACCCTCTCCTGCTGCTAATTGATTAGCACCCTGCCTGCAGATGGATCATGCATAAAGTTGTCTGCTGCCCGCTCTGACGCTCCTCCATTACTCAGTGGTTGTTCTGCAGTACGACATGCTGAGCAGGAGCAGCTGATGAACATAGAAAATCACATGAAGTAGAGATGACTGACGGAGGTGATGTGATGTCTGGCTCTGCTTTGAAAAAGAAGAAAAATACAGTTTTTAAAGGCGGCCGTGGAGCCGCCTCGGGACCGGAGCTGATGCAGCCGAACTGGTGCACAGGCCGTATGTTTCTCCGCCCTGTCGGGATTCATTAAGCTTCTCTCTGGGTGTGAAGCAATGTGTTTTGTTGAGCCCCAAAACCTTTATTCATATTGTTCGCTCTGCTGTTGCAAGGCTGTCGGGCCTCAGCGGATATGCTGCGGAGATTCATTTTGGAGAATTCATATGGACAACAGGAGACATTCGTGGAAACAAAAAACAACATTTTGCCTCAGACAGTCAGCAGTGACGTGATGGCTGAGCTGAATTCTTCACACACCGGCGCACCGTTGCGTGACTGTTTAGATCTAGTTATAATACAAAGCATCTTCACTTTATTCCTTTGTCAACACATTTGAAATGAATCAGACTCTCTGAGCCTGTTAGAGGATATCTGCACCTTTCTGACGGATCAAATGACTTCTGAAGCCTCAGCTTCCCTCCTCCTCTCAATCTTCCCTGCAGCCACTGTTGTTGTTCTGAATTCTTGTAGCTATTTCTGTTTTCCACATGTTATGTTTACTTCCACATCCCACTGGCATGGCGTGTAAATAAATTAGCACCTGCAGTGAGTAAATTTATGCAGTGCTAATATTCAACCGCGCTGCTATTTTGGTCAAGTTCATCTTCAGTGTTAGTATGTGTCGTCCTTTGAAGCAAACTCTGCAGTGTAAAAATAGGATGTCTTTGTAAGATGTAACGCACCTCAGGTTCAAAGGAGTTTCTCTCCGAGATCCCAGAAATAAAAATTAATCAAATATATAATACTGATGTATTAGTTTCTGTTCTATTTGGGAGAGGCATAACTCAGACAGAAGCTTCACAAAAGACAGACAATATGGAGAGCAAACCCAGGTCCACCGGCCTCGATGCGAACACAAGTGCTGCAGCAGGTTCCTCACTTTGACAAGAGCTGCAGACTCTGCTCAGTCTGGCCCTCATGGACAAGGACCATCAAAGCAATGGCATGTGCTACTGTGTGATGTCTGCAGGGGGCGCTTTGCACAGGTAAACCCACTACAGCTCTCTGGCTCAGGATGTGATGCCAAACTGCACTGAGATGATGGAGATGCAGTTCAACATCAAGCCTGTTTTAAAACAAGCAGGAAAACAGCCGTACAGGTCGACTTCACCGGCAGGTTATTACAACAAATATTTACACTTGTTGTTAGGTGGCGACCTCTAGTGGCCATAGCCATTATAACGGGGGTAAAGGAGGAATAAGGTGACGCAGTATAAAGAGCAAGAAAGTCTGGATGGATCAAACAAATGCACGACTGTCATCCAGGAGGCCGACGCAGAGTCCTGTGTGAGACTCGAACTAACATAACAGTTCCAGTTACTTTTGACGTTTCCATCAAACTTTATCAATGCAATATTTCACAAAGGCCCCAGAAAAACACCACGATGGTGACACGGCTGCTGGCGATCGACCCGCTGAGGATGTATTGTTTGAACGTTGTTATGTTCTTTTGCGTCAGCAGCCGATGAAAAGGAAACAGTGCATCATCCTCAGTGTTCACATGTCCCCTCATTTGAAGACTGGACACCGCTCAGGTTCAAAGGACTCTCTTTAAGAGATTCCAAAGTGAACACCATCAAAAATAATGATGCAGTATTTTCTGTATGTCAGTTTGAGTATTTCACACAGGGCACAGGTCCACTCGTGGTCCAGTGGTCGATTGTGTTCTGGACTCTCACAGCTGTTGTATTCCTCTGAGCGATGTGTGAAACTCTTTCATTACTGTTGGTTAAAGAGGTTTGTGTATAAACAAAGCTGTGAATGTCTTAAGAACAAATGATGAAGTGTCTGATAACAACCCTGTATCCTTGACTCGAACTCGAACGTCCTGCTGTCCTGACAACGCTCTGACACACATCTGGACATTTGGTTTGAAATGAGGACAGCCGTCCTTGCAGCCATAGTTAAGCATTTGTTGGCACAAACGTAAGATTCAGGCGGCCTCCATCAGATTTAGGTGACAATCCAGCAGAATGCAGAAATCTTAACTCTTGCGGATATCTTCAGGAGGATTTGAGGCAGACATTCATGATTCACCTTTATTCATATTTAACAAACTGGAAGTAGTAGCACAGCTGGAAACTGGTCTAGAAAGGGCACCCAGAGTTCAGACAGGTTGTACAAATCTCTTCATTAAATCCAGTCAGAAGGCCGGAGAAATAAATAAACTGTTGCTGCGCGTCAGTGTGTGTTTTGGATACACGGACGGCAGCCTGTGCAGAATCAAATAATCAGCAGACAACATGCAGACCCGGGAAACAAACCTTTCAATATGAATCCATTTTGCAGCGTTGTGCGCTCTGTGCCACCAGTAATTGGAAGTCTGTGTGCGGAGTTACCTTCAAAGAAAATTCACAATTTGCAATCGTGAACCTCCCATCGCTCTGTTTATCTGCACACAGTTCAGGAAGAGTGCAGATAAGATTTTGCATTATTGATGCACTCTGCTAGATTGTCATCAATAGCTCCAGCCATCACCTCGACCAGAGAGCCCACTGACTGTAATGTACGAACTGATGCACACAGACGTTGATTGCAATTGACACACGCTGAGCTGCAGCGGCGACTGGCAAGCAACCAAAGAGCTTCTGTCTCGTCTGCTGCTGCGACGCAGAAAATAGAACAGCTGGAGCAGAAACAGCTGAAGTCCACAAAGAGATTTAGGTTTGCAGTGATGCCGATACAGTTTCTGCACATTTTTGGTGCATTTACTGTTATTTCTCAGTTCGGCTTGTGGAGGAAATCATCTTTATCAAAGATAACATGTCTCATGAATGAATGTATGATTGTTTGTTGTTGTCAACGGAAGCGTCTGCAGACTCCAAACACCTCATTAGGCTATAGGTGAAATATCTCGGTGCAGTGCAGAGCATCCAGCAGGGAGCATCCTGTCAAGTCACATTTCAACCGCTGCAATGAAAGAAGCTGAAAAACACAAAACCACTGCACAAAAACAGCCCTAATGATACGCGTTGTGCTTCCATTGGCACCACTCTTAGCATATTATCTACTGTATGTCGTCATTTAATTACTATGAGCCAAGACAAACAGCAAAAAGACCAGGACTTCAACAGAACCCATGCAAACCAGAGCAAAGCTGCTATTTACACTTTCAGCACAAAATCTGGGTCAGTTGCAAATCCGTTCTAAGCTCAGGATGATCTGGCGGCTCGCTGAAGGTTCTCTCGTCCTCAAATCCAGGCAATGCATCCAGCTGCCACAGCCGGTCCCTCGGCACACACTGAAATGTGACCTGAGGAGGAGGAGGAGGCTCGAAACAGCAACACCTCATGCAACACAGATAATGAACTCCCAGATTCTGCATCACAAACCAATAAGACACTAAAAGAGGATCTAAGAATGAATGAGGACGCTTTGCTTTATGGCGTCACTGAAAAACAAAGAATCTTTGCATGTGTGTAAGTTTATTCTTGTTTATATTCTCGTGTCCACCGAGGGACGGATGAGTTAATGAGAGGCAGACGTGTCGGCAGGTGGGGATGATTTGGGAGTGTGAGGGGGTGGATGTGGGAGTCAGGTGGAGAGTGGCAGGTCTGGGAGGCTACTCAGAAATGCATGGCGGTCCTGGGGGAAGTGGCTGGAGGCTGAGACGGAAGGACAGGCTGGACAAAATAAAAACAAGGGAGGCAGCAGACAGTCTGACAAATACTGAGTGAACGAAGACATCTCGATGTCGAGTCAGAAGCATTGAGCTAAATGTGGTGGGCAAAATAACAGGACCCCCACACCAGAGAGTGCAACCCAGTGACAGGAGGCTGTAATAAGTGTACAGTCAGAAATGTGGGTCTGTCTGTGAGTCCTGCAGCTCATTCACATCATGATTTAACGCATGAATTTTCTGTGTTTTAGTGAAAACTGTAATTCCAGTCATTTCACCTTCAGCACTACACGATCAAGAGCTCCTCTGATTTTGCATGTTCAGCAGACTGAGGCTGAGGAGAAACACAGGCTCAAATCCAGGAGGGAGGACTAACGAGGGACAGGTGAGACAAATCAACAAACACACAGGAAGTAAAGCAGCAGATGACGCGTGAGTAAAATCCTTTCAACATAAAACAGGAAACAGCAAAACTAAACCCAAAACCACGAGAGTAACCAGCAGCTTTTCACAGCGTGTGTGTAAAAACTGTACCAAGTCCTATTTTCTTTTGCCTAATATGCTCTGATTGGTGTCAAATCAAAAAGATATTTAAGATCTGAACTGTTAATGCCAACATGAAGCAGTCTGGAAAGAATTAACCACCTCTCATTCTTCAGAGTCCTAAATGTGACAGTGAGGAGCGGCTCTTATTTTTAGAAATCTTTGTTCGCAGAGACCCAGAGGGCTGTTTTTAAGTCTTTTTTTGGAATTTCTAAAAAAAAAATCCAGTTGCTGCTGTGTGTTTTTTTATGCATCTGTTCATTTTTGAGCTCACAAACGCATCTTATCAGGAAACGCATGAGCAGCCTTCTGAGAGAGCTAAAAGCTTCTCAGACAGTTTGTGCTGTCGGCATTTATAGCTTCTTCTCTGGTTTTACTGTGTCCAACACAGACTTACGCAGAAGATCAGAGTATGATGAGGATGCAGGGACAAACATGATAGAAACATTAAACTGCGTTGTTGTGATGGTTAATGGTGATGAAGGAACATGCCACCGAGTGCAGCAGTGTGGTTCAATACGACGCTTGTTAGGAGGATCAGCTCAGTGTTGGTTCTGTTCTCATCGTGATGTTTGTTGAAAAATCAAAAATATGGAGCATCGGCAGTCATACCCTGAAGGCAGATGTGTTGTTGGCATCTTGTTCACAGCAGTGGAGGGAAGGATGATGAAACTGGACCCCACTGTGGGAAGATGATGCATCTGCAAAGCAGTCCGCCTGCAGCTCAGCAGCCTGCTGTGCTTCCTGTTACTCTGGTGGCCCGGCTCCATCACCACCGTTTTTTCTTCTTATTTAATGTCTTAAATTTCCCTTTGCTTCAAATCATTACGGAATCAGCGGCGGCGTTCTCCAGATGATGACGTCCGTTTGTGAATGACTTCTGATAATAGCACCAATCATGTGGATAGACAACGACGCGCTTGTTTACATCGTAATTCACAACGCAAAAATGCATCTCTTTCCAAACGTTGTAATCATCTTCGGTTCAGTCATTTGCAGACAAACACTGACTTTTCTATATATAGCACATTCAGTGCACAACTCCTGAATGCACCTGCTGTTGTTTATGTATCTTGACATCACGACGCGCATTGTTTTCACCTGCAGTTGCATTCTGCAATCAAGCATCTTTGACTCGAGGCGCGAAGTAATTAGTCTGACAATTAGTGCAGAAATTAGAAATGTGCATGTGTAAGAGTCAAAGACGTTCCTGCACAGACGGCTGAATGTGATCCAAATCCAGAATATAATTATATTGTATTGTGTACGCAGGAAAATGGCTCCACTTACGTAAATATGACACAGACTCAGCTCTGAGGTACAGGTGTGCATAGAAACATACTGTGAAAACACACTGCTGTGGCTTCACTCTGGAGTACTGACACACATTTTATATGGATTTATTTTAAATGTATTAACATGTTTACAACTGTGTCTGTGCACATTGTCTCTCTCCTTCTTTCCCTGACACACACACACACACACACACACAGAGTAAAACCATAAATATTGCATCTCTCCATCCCTTATGGGAATATCATAAAGATGTTGACATACACCCGCCTACCATCTGCGATTTTCACCTCTTAGAAAGAACTTGAATGGTGATGAATGCGCCGTTCTTGGCGAGGGAACATAACAAACCGGAGGATCAAAGGGGTTTGGGATTGTGCCAAGATGAACTGTGATATGTGTTTGAGCTGAAGCGAGCTTCATGTTGGATCTAATTCATGGCAAGCCCTGAAACTAAGCGCAGTCATTAGGCAGGCAGGCTGAAGGAAAAATAAAAACAAACTTTCTTCCAGCTTAAAGCTTTCTGAGCACCTTCACGCCGAGCCCAGTTTCACTGGGTTTGAGCCCTGGAGACGTCCAGCACGACGGAGGTTTGTTTGTGGGTATCAAACCCGCAGCACGGTGTGTTCAGGCCATCAGCCAGCTGTGTGGGGGGGATGGGCTCCAGTAGATGCTCTTCTTCTTCTTCTTCTTCTTCTTCTTCTTGTGCAACATATATGTATATTTACTGTGCAATAACCCAAAGACACCATTTTATTATTCATGTTCTGCTCGTGTGCAATTCAGTGCGAAATTGAACCAAAGCAGCCAGCTGAGCCTTCACAAGCCAATGTTTTTATACACTCTTGTATATAATGTGCATCATAGCTGATTTTATTTCTTTTTGCTCTCCCTCTCCTTGTCATTCTGGCTGTTGTAACAGGTGAATTTGCTCAGCGTGAGATCAATAAAGTTTTATCTTATCTTATCTTATCTTCGCTCCACGCTGACGAAAGGTGACATGTTATAATGATGTTTACAGAAACAGACTTTTGATGCCACAGTTCGTGGCTCACGATCACATCTATGTGTCAATATAAAATCCTCCTCCTCAGTTATTTTTGCATGTGAGATCAAATCTAACTGAACTGAAATCCAACCTTGCACTCGGCACAGAGAACGTGATGATCTGCAAAATGTCCAGAAGCGTGACGTTAAAAGGAGACATCACCTGCTCTCCGTATTTTCATGTTTGAAACAATATGAAGTTTCCTCAGAGAAAAACTCCCAAACTGTCGGTGCGGCGTGACGGAGGAGAGTCATGAGTTTAAAGTAGAGACGGTCAACTCCACACGGACGAGGTCTCATTAATCCACCAATCGATAACACTCCAACCAAAATGATCTGGTTACACTGGCGACAGTACAATAATCCACGGAGAGATGTTTTGTCATTTCATATTAGCTGGCGGAGGGCGGCACGGTGGCGCAGCAGGTAGTGCGCGTGCCTCACAGCAAGAAGGTTCCCGGTTCGATCCCGGGGTCAGGCGGGGTGAAGCTTGCATGTTCTTCCCGTGCATGCGTGGGTTCTCTCCGGGCACTCCGGCTTCCTCCCACAGACCAAAAACATGCTCATTAGGTTAATTGGTGACTCTAAATTGCCCCTAGGTGTGAGTGTGAGCGTGAATGCCTGTGTGTGTGTTGCCCTGCAGTCGGCTGGCGACCGGCTCAGGGTGTACCCTGCCTCTCGCCCGTTGACAGCTGGGATAGGCTCCAGCCCCCCCCCAACCCCGAAAGGGATACAAGGGGTATAGAAGATGAATGAATGAATGAATTAGCTGGCGGATGTATTGATCTTCCACGTTTTCTCATTGGCGTAGGTGAAAATGGCGGCTGCACTCTGACCAATCAGGATCTCCCCTGTCATGTCAACAGCTGACAATCGGCAGCAAGAGTTCCTGTTGAAAGGAAGGACGTCGCTCTCTTCTTTTATGTAAAGATCAAACCAGTTTCAACCAATAGCACAGATTACTGGAGCGTCGTACAGCCAGCTGACAGCCAAATGAAGGAATTCAGTTCAAACAGGGATTTTATGCAGAGTTTGAAGTGATGGCCTACATATAAAGATATATGGCCTAAATATAAGTATAGATGGCATAAATATAGATTCCTTGAATACAGATGTTTATTTAGATGGATGTAGTAAAAGGCTATTTTTGACAACCCAACACATACCATTGAAAAACACTTAAATTTCCAGTTTCTGTGGTCTTACTATCAGTTCTTATTGAACTTGGACTCGGGTAAAGCTTCATGCTGTGGTCCTATCGTGTTTTCCAGCTAATAAGGCTCAGATAAAGTCATCTGCAGGCATCTATTTGCAAAGATTCAGACAGAAATACAAACTTTCTACCTCAGTGTGTTCAAACTTGCATTACTCAATGCCAGTAGCACTTAGAGTGATTCAGGCTGCTGGGGATAAAAGTTCAGAGTTTTCCATTTCAAAAGAGATAAAAACCATGCATGCACTCCAAACGGGTCAAGAACAGCTTTCAGTTCACTGTGGCTATGCCTTGTTTTGGCGTTTTGGGCTAATTTTACAGGAATTTAGAGGAAGCAATCTCACTGTTTGGCAAAGGTAGGCGGAAGCCCTGAAAAAGAGAAACTCAAAGGAGAATAATCATGTTTTTTTTCATTTCAATTAAAAAGAAAACCATTCAGTAAAAACTCCCCCATCCTTGTCAGAACCTATAAATGTTGAGGTATAAACTTAGAAAAGGCCCTGTCATCACTAAAGACGTAGTATAGTCATGCATGCAAGCAAAGGAAGAGCAGAACATCTCAGAAACGCCTCAAACCGACAGGGAGCGCCAGCTGACCTCAGCGTTGGATCCAAACCCGCCGCTTGACGTCATTTTACACAAACCAATGTCTCACTTTGTCTGAAACATGCGAGCAGGTTTCCTCCGCTGGGACCAGCGGTCAGTCAGAGTGATTTATACACAGCTGTGGCGATGTTACAGCTGAACCAGTTAAAGGGAGAAGACGAGCCGGAGGAATCGATAATATCTGTTGACACAGCTTCCAAACCTTTAAGCTAAACCTGGTGTGTGGTTGAAAAGTCGATGGATGGAAGTAAACGACGAAAAGGGGTCATGTCCGTCCTAAGTGATGATAGATGGCTTATCTGGAAAAGTGTGCTGTCTCCATTTAGAATCAGTTTTCTGTTGATTTCTGATGAATCATCAAGACAACGAGCTGCTGTTCTTTATCCACTCTGACTGCTTTGAGATCCTTTACTTCAGTAAAACCACACAGTGAAAGCACTTCAAGTCTGATCAGCTACATTTACTCAAAGGATCTAAAAGTAAAAGTACTCACAGCACAGTAAAATGTACTGTTTGTGGATTCATATCACAGCGTGGCTGTCCTGTGAGAACCTCATATCTCCAAAGAGTTTGATGAGCATTTTCAGCTGATCTGAGAGGCTGAAGACCCATAAAGGAGCTCCTCATCCTTCAGTTTATCACAAAATCAACAGATCTGGAGATACGTGGTTTTCACCGGACAGAGGGACAATGAGAATTGTGATCTGAAAAGTGATGGTAACTCAAGCTGTCACACAAATGCAGTGAAGTAAAACATTTGCCCCTGAGATGAAGTGAAGTGTGAAGCTGCATGAAATACAAATACTCAAGTACAAATACTTCAAATTTGTACTTTGTGCTTTGGTTACTTTCACACTGTGTGTCTGTGTATCCTGAGTTTTTTTTTTTTTTTTTTTTGTGGAGTAAAACCTGGACCAACAGTCACTGATTACATCACAGTTTGCAGTTTGCAGCTGCGATTGGAGATTCTGGCATTTTCCGTGAATTCTTGCCAAAATCTGCACCTGTTTCCTGTGAAAAATAACTGCAGGATTCTGGAAATTTTTGTGTATGTGTGTGTGTGTGTGTGTGTGTGTGTGTGCGCGCACTGAAGACTGTCAGCAGAAGCAAAGACTTCCGGTGTGGCCTTGAAATGCTGTTTTAAAGTGGTCTAACCGAATCAGCGACATGTCTCCTCCAGTTACTTTTCAGGCTAAAGCGGCAGCTTACAGTCCAGCTGCGTCCTTAAACACTGATTAGAATGACTGTGAACGAAGTGCAGAGCGAAATCTGCAAACAAAAACTCAGCTCAAGTTCAACAAGTGGCTCAATCAGACAAGCACAAATCAGTGCAGAGCGCCGTTCAACAAGCGGACATCGAGTGCAGATAATCGCCCGACATTACAGATTCTCCTCCCCTCTAAGCACAGAAACCATAAATGGCTGCTTTGTCCTGTTTGCTGTCACTCCACGCAGCAATAACCTCCCCCATGACCACCAGCAATCTAAAAACACATCAAGGTTGGAGCTGTGTTCTTTGGAGTACTTTCAAGAGGTTGTTTTTAGTCTACTGCCACATAAAATGAATGAGGAAAATGAACAGGGGAAACTTAGAAATTCAAATCCAATGAAATCGCAATGAAATCCAAATCCCATTGCAAGAAGAGCGACATATTCAAGGTAAATGTGGCTTTAAGTTGTCAGTGTTGGTCAATAAGGCCCAGCAGCAGTAAACAGATGATCCAGAATCTGCTGGAAAACAGAGCAGGTTCCCAAAATCTGGAATAAAAGCTCAATGATGTAAAGAAATCATTTCTAGAAGCAACTTTCCAGACATGTAAAGATGTGAAGTGTTTGTTATATAATGTGTTAATCCCCAGAGGAACACAGCGAACAGGTCATATGGGCTTTAAAGTGACTGTAATGAAAGATGCGGCGCCTCAGTTCAGTTGCTTTGCCGGTGAAGTAAAGGTGAAGCAGCCTCTCTTCCAAAAACTCAGTGGTGCGTTCAGTGTCATTAAACTCAAAGATCAAAGCAGCACTTTCTCGGCTGCGTACAGGAAGTGAAGCAGAACAGCTTTCAAAGGCGGAAATAAAAACATCCCATATCAGGCTCTTAATTACCACTTCTTATTTTCCCTCTGTATTAGGATATTAAAAACGCGTGTATTAGGCAGCATTTCCCCGCACCGCTCCCTCAAAATCTGTTTTTGTGAACTCCACATTTCAACATTTGTTTGGTTGTTCTAATTAACGAGAGTGAGACAAAAAAAAAAAAAAAAAAAAAAAAGATGCTAATTTTCTGTGCCTCTTTGAAACGCTCACCACAGAGAAGAACATGTATACAAAGTGATCTGCAGAGTGCTGCAAGCTGAGAGCTCCCAGCGGGGAAACACTGGAGGGGGAACATTTAGAGGAAGAATGAGCTCTGGATCCCATTGATGCTGCAGACTGTGAGGCTGCTTCACAAAAAACTCAGCACTGAGATTCATTTAACAGCAGAGAAGCTTAGTAAACCACATCTGTGCATCAGAGCTGCATGTTGTTACTGTCATTTACAGCTGACTTTGTTCTCTAATCTCCAGGAATCCAGCCAGCGGGCTTCAACCACACACCTGTGAGGAGCATCCAGCGAAGTCTAACATTAACCCTCCATAGAGAGTCTGAGAGGCGGGTCACGGCCAGTTTACAGCCCTGAAATCCACTCCACAGAGAGGGAGGATGGCCTGACTTTTTTCTCGTGGTGATGTTTGATTCATTCCTCTGCGTTCGACCATATCGCAACAGGGGATTCTGGTCTCAAGATGCTTTAATTATTGAGGATGCGACCCGAGCATCATCTTGGATGGCGGTACACGGATTAGTTAGAGTCTGAGATGAACGGCTCATCTTACAGATAAATTCTACCATTTTCAGGAAGAGATGAGAGGAGGGGAAGATAAGGGACTGCAGGATTGGACTGGGTGCTTCATAATGAGGCGGCGGATCAGGAACGTATTTTGTCCCTAAACCCTTCAGTGCTTTTATACTGTAAGCCTAAAATAGTATCAATCCATTCTCTGACACGCAGGGAGGTCTAAGAGCTGCAACGGCGTCTGAAAAAAGAAAAAAACAAAAAAAAACAAAAAACCTGTAAACTGAGCAATGCTGCGTGCATGTGGTGACTTCAGTCACTGCAGCTTCATGGGCAGTGCAATCAGTGCATGTGAGCACTGAAATCATGATCGATCGGGTTACTTCACATCACATGCAAGGACTCATCAAGTTTTAAAGGCTTTTCCAAAGCTTCAGCAGTGATTTTTTTTTCCATGTGCTCCTTTTCAAGTGCAGAAATGGTTTGAGAGCACTTGCGCTTCGAATTTTAGGGCCCATGTTGCTTTTCACAGCGGGAGCAGAGGCCGAACCCTTTGGTTTACCCGTCCACAGCCTACCCACCTGAACGCTGAGCCTGAAGGTCCACGTCTGCTGCCAGGCTGGAGCTCCGATTCTTACAGGCATCAAATATAAATATACATGATGTGACGGTGCCAATATGCCTGAAACCATTTTCATTTTTCATCATTTTGGCTCATTTTTAGAAGATCAGACCATTTGTTCATATCTGTCAAACTCTTAGATGGGTGTAGATATTCTGTGTGGTATCACCTTTACGGGGCGGGAAGAGGGACACAAGATTTGAATTAATGAGATTTGTTGTATCTGAGCTTGTACAGTGTTGGACTTGTCTTGGCTTTAATTGCATATTTAAGGCAAAAAAAGTGCAGTAAATTGTTCCCTGTCAGTGTTTTTCTATCAGATCTGCTGCATTCATGTGTCTGTTGCATTTTATGCTGCAGAGGTTTAAGATCATTTGAACTCCTTTATATACTGTTGGCTGGTTTAAGCTGCAGCAATGCATCCTATTCTATAAGAACATCATATGTTTGCAGCCTGGCCGTCCTGTGAGAACCTCGCATCTCCAAAGAGTGTGATGAGCTCAGAACAACAGCCTGTTTTCAGCTTTGTGATGATACATTTTCAGCTGATCCAAGAGGCTTTTTAAAGAGTTTATTTAGCTGAAGACCCATAAAGGAGCACTTCAACGTTCAGTTTATGACAAAATCAACAGATCTGGAGATACGTGGAACTGACTGAAGATCAAGTCAAGCTGTGAGACAAATGCAGTGGAATAAAAAGAACAATATATGCCTCTGCTTTGAAGTATTAAATTGCATAAAATGACAATACTTAAATAAATACAAGTACCCTGAATTGGTGCATGCAGTATTTATTGCAACATGTTTTTATTGTCGCCCTTAGATATTAAAACTAGATTGTGAAGCTTTAAAACTGGCTGACTGTGTGCAAATTTTCCCCAGAAGATAAAAACAAGCATTTTATTTCTAACCTGAGGGAAACAGGATGGCAGCCTTTAAACTGAAGCTTCATAAAAGAGACGTGAATCTGAAAGAAGTTTCACACAGCGGGTGTAACATTATTTGGAAGAGACTTTTGAAGTCAGCAAACTACAAAGTTCTGAGAAGCAAAATAATACTCCCACATTTACTGTCATTAAAATGAAAGAAATCTGGAGGAGCCTCACCCTGAACGCTGCGACGACCTAAAGCAGGAAAGATGAACTTAGTGCAGATGTGCTCTCCATAACAGCTAAAAAAAAAAACATCTAAAAACATCAAAATGGAGGAGGCACATTATAGTTCTTCCTGTGGTGCCAAGCCATTTTCCAAAATGGAGTAAAAACATGTATGTAGTCAACAACATCAAAGAAACTGGAGAGATCAAAAAGGATTAAGATGCAGAGAGCTGTGACACTGGCAGGCAGGAGAGCGTCATTAGCGAATTTAAGCACTGAGGAGTCACTCAGACTAGACTAAATTCTCCAAAATGCTGTTTGTAATCCATTTTTAAAAAATCAGCTGAAGGAAACTTTCAGTTATAAATGAGAATTTAAGGATAAATCTATATTTCCAGGTTTCCAAATTATCATATTTTTGTTTAAAAAATAAATTTGGACATCATTAGTGTAATTTAGATGGGATGTTATTGGCATTTTATTGTGTTATATTGCACTGCAGTCTAACCGACACTTGGATTGCAGCTTTGATTTAAAATGCTAGAGGTGATGTCTAACACAGGTCATGTAGTTCGCTCTTCATCCAGTGGAGGGCAGCAACACCTGCTTTTGCAGCAACTGGAATTTGCAACACAGAAGAAGAAGCTGCTGCTGTAACTGCTACAGCTAGGCATCATCATGCCTGCTGCTGTGATTATGGAGGAAAACTTTGATAAATTATTAGAGCAGTGTGAAGCTCAGGAGCTCGAGGTAAGCGCTGAATTGCGATACTCTTTATTATTTTGTGCCAACAGTAAATGTTGTCTTTCAGCTTTTCTGTCGCTGAAGGGCTTGGTAGAAGTGTTCCTGACAGTTAGCTCATGAGCAGTTAAGGCTAACGTTATGTCTAAGAAGCTAGCTTGTTTTCAAGTTTGCTCTCAAACACTGTTAAATGAGCTTACGTTAGGTGTTAACTCATAAATCAGCCGGTGCCATGCTAACAACGCCGGGAAATGTATCTTCATTCAAACGGAAGCGGCTCAGTTAGCATTAACTGCTGCTATAAGAGGTAGCTAGTTAGCTAACTTTGATAGCCAGAGAGCTATTCGCTATGTTAGTAAACAAAGCTACAGCTAACACCTCTGTATTGTTTTAAGTAGGATTTGCTAACATAGAAACCATTGCTAGGTTAAGTGCGTGGCGTCAGGTAAGGTATGCACCGGTTATTTACCTTCACAAATACAGTGATACTGTCAGGTAAGGGACAAATGCTATAACGTTAGCATAAGCTAAGGACATTAATAACACATCTGACGGGACGGCTAATGCTGAATGTGAGAACGTGGAAATTACAGTCTTTAGCTAATGTCTACTAGCTAATAATCTTAAAATATGCAGGATTGTTTAGGGATGTAAGCTTGGTTTTTGTGCTAGCTTCCAGCTTTAACATCACACCTGCATTCATTTCTAACAGGCTCCAGGGGGCATTGCAACGCCTCAAGTCTACGCTCAGTTGCTGGCGCTCTATTTACTTCATAATGACATGTAAGTCAAGCGTGTGTCTGTCTCCAGCTCTGTGTGCTGACAGCAATATTGTAGTACATCACACATATAAAACATGACAGCAAAAGACAGAGGACATCCAAAAATGAAACACTGATTGTCATCATCACTTACAGCTCTAAAAAGTACTATAACTGTGTTTGGCTTGGTAATGTAGGTACCTCAGTCATATCTGCAAACCCTGTGTTCTGTTGTTGGCCTGCCTCTTTAACGTGTGTTTTCTTACTTTTCATGGTGGATCCAACAGGAATAATGCCAGGTATCTTTGGAAACGGACTCCCCAGGCAATAAAATCGGTAAGCATGTTGAAGCATATGTAGACGCTGGTAATGAAGTGTGACTGTAGCCTGTTTCATTTGGATACATGTGATTGTCCTGTTATGCTTTCTGCTTGAGTAGTCACCACATTTACCTTTTTCCGACTTGTAAATACCGTTCACCTCAACATGTAATGGTAATTATAACCTCTGATGTACTTGTTGTTTTGTTTCTGGCTGTCACGTGAAAAATGAAGAATGGAATAAATAATGATGAATAATAATAATCAGATCACACATCTTTGTCAGATGCTCAGCTGATGCCTGAGGTTCTCAGATTATAGAAGAAAAAGCCTCATGTTGCGTAAACGTATGATTTGTTGTTTCTTTTATGGACAGGACGGTTAAAAAATGGAACCACTGTGATTCAGTATGCTGAGTATTTGGGTGTGACTGCTCTTTATAGTAGCATGAAAACCACAGCCTTGTCATGCTGAACGTTTTTCAAATGTTTTTCCTCTTCTGGTGTTCAGGCAAACCCTGAGTTAACAGCTATTTGGGCCGTTGGCCAACGCATTTGGCAGCGAGACTTTCCAGGGATCTACACCGCCATCGCAGCTTACCAGTGGTCAGAGAATATCCTTCCGGTCATGGAGGCCCTTCGAGGTAACGACAAAAGTCACGTCTAATCCAACATTTCTCTCTTAATTACTTAACATGTCATTTAGCTCTTTGGATTATGAAAGCACTTAAAATAATGTTCTTCTGCTTTACATATTTGGCTCTGGTGAAAAATGCCCTCTGCGTGACGAAGTACAGTCAGCAAAGGGCACCAGCTGAACATTTTCAGTTATGATGTAACCCAGGAGTCATAACATGTTGGAAAATTAAGAGACTGAACTTGACCGTTTCTAATTCCGTTTTATTTCCAGCAGTGTTACATACATGAAGCTAGTTCAGGTGGTTATGACACAGTAAGACATCAGCTGACATCACTTACGCTGACACTCTCTCATAATGCTGCAGAACATCTAAATGTTTCTGCTGCGTCTTGATTTCACACATCACCTTCTGACATCAGATGCATCGTTCTGAGAAACATTCCTGTGTGAAGTGCTCGCAGTCATTGGGGCATCTGTGTCATGTGATGTTTCCTTGTGTCAGAGTTAAGAATAGCTTCACCCTCATGTTTATGGTACTTTGTGTTGACCTGCTGTGCATGCTGACGTTCTGTCGTGCCATAAGACTCTTTGGCAATCACTGATGATGAACCTGGTGAGTGTGTGAAATACAGTGTGTTTGAATCTCAGTGCACACATTTTACTTTTTTAAAAAGCTTTTAGTAAAGCAGATTTAAGACTTAAACTTTATGTAATCGATTATTTGATAAAGTTATAATTAATCATCAAAACTGATTTTTCTGTCAATTAATTCATTGGTTGATTTAAATTGGCAATAAAGTCACTGTGTCTTCAGTAGTTAGTAAACATTGTAAATAACAACAAATCAAACAAGTTAAAGTGGTCAAAACAACACAGGAGTCACAGGATGTTGACATTGACTTGTTTACCAATTAGATTGAGCTCCCTCTGTCAGCCCGTCCAGTCACATGGACCGTGGCTGTCTCGGCTCAGTCCACCACTTCTGTCAGTGCGAGGAGGGACGCAGCGCCCACTGGGACATGTGACACATGCAGCAGCGCGGAGGAGGGGGCCATTTCTGTGAAAAGATCCCAAGGCAGCAAGCAGGCAGGAATGTGGGCTCTGGGTGGTGGGACGGATCAGGTGTCACCAGCTGTGAAGGGCTGCTATAAAGGACGGAGCTGCTAGCTGTCAGCCAGAATAGATATCAGCATTTCACTTGTTGCAGCACATGTAAGCAGAGTCTGCCCTTCGTTTTAGGGACTTTCTGAAACCAGCAGAGAGAGCGTGAAGATTTTTGATTTCTCTTGTGAAAACTAGGACATTTACTGATCTAACTGAAGGCAGAGACATTTCCATCATGGACGTCCAGAGGACAGGATCTATGGTTCGTCCCCCGAGCCCCATGGACAGCCTGGAGAAGCAGCTGAGCTGCCCCATCTGCCTGGACATGTTCACCAAACCTGTGGTCATCCTGCCCTGCCAACACAACTTGTGCCGTAGTTGTGCCAGCGACCTCTACGACTCGCGCAACCCGTACCGCTTTTCTGGTGGCGTCTTCCGCTGTCCTACGTGCCGGTTTGAGGTTGTGCTTGACCGCCACGGCGTGCATGGGCTCCAGCGCAACTTGTTGGTAGAAAATATTATCGACATCTACAAGCAGCAGCAAGAAGGCAGCGGCAGTGGAAACACAGAAAGCACCCTGAAGCCCAAAGAATCCAAAGAACCACTGTGCCAAGAGCACGAGGACGAGAAAATCAACATCTACTGCGTGACCTGCCAGGTGCCCACCTGCTCTATGTGCAAAGTGTTTGGCCAGCATAAGGACTGTGAGGTGGCGCCTTTAGCGAGTGTTTACCAGGCCCAGAAGGGTGAACTCAGTAATGCTATCGACACCCTGGTGGCCAGCAATGGCCGCCTGCAGGCCCTGCTCAACCAGATGGAAGATGCCTGCCGTGCCGTGCAGGAGAACGCTCAGCGTGCTAAGCAAGGGCTGGCTGAGCGCTTTGACCTGCTATACGCTGTCCTGGAAGAGCGCAAGACCGTTCTCCTCGAGCAGATCGGCAAAGAGCAAGACGAAAAGGTGGCAGCTCTGCGGGAGCTGGCTCAACGTTACGGTGAACGACTGCAGGCCAGTTCAGAGCTCACAGACACGGCCGTGAGGGCGCTGGAGCAGGGCGGCGCCGCCGAGTTTCTGTTGGCCTCCAAGGGCCTCATCTCGCAGACCAAAGATGCAGCTAAAGGCTCACTGGGGGAAGAGAGGCCAGAGCCAGGCTTCGAGAAGATGGACCACTTCACTTTGTCAACAGAGCACGTGGAGGCCGTCCTGGCAAAAATGGACTTTGGAGCGGCTGATGATGATGAATTTGAGGATGCGGAAGAAGAAGAGGAGGAGGAGGAGGAAGAGGAGGAGGAATAATGAAAATTGAAGTGGTTCGGACTTGTAGGAAATTCTGTAACGTGTGCTGTTGAAGGTGTCTGACCCTGTTTGTGTCAGGGACTTCTGTTGTTGAAAGGATTCTGAGGTTACGGTGGATTTGGGCTAAAATGGCTTGGCCTCACTTTCAGTGCAATATTTAATTTCACTGTCGTATTCGTACTTTTTCTTAACTTTTTTTATACTTTTGTACTTCTAAGCCATTTGAATGGAAAAATGGGTCTTGATAAATGTAAATGTAGAATGTCTGAAGATTGATTACACGACATTTTCCTCATAAGTTGCTTCTGGAAGTGTTTTTCTCACTTTGTCTGTGTTGAATTGGTGATCAGCTGATCTGCCTGTGATCACCAAATCTGTCTTTAATGGAACGTGGAATAAAGCTGCATGAAGTTGAGCATCCATTTGCTTTATTGCCGAATGAAAACATGAAGTTTAAGTTAAGGGAGCTTTTCTTTGGAGTGCTTCCATCAAAATGTCCCCCAGTCTGTTGCTGCTCTTAACTTGGCATCAGGTGGTATTTAAAAATAAAAGCCCTTGCCATGTCCTGTCTGCTTTGCCTTTGCTGGTGAAAAGTGGGGGCTATTTTTAAGAGGTGAGAGGGTGAGAAATGATAGCGGCCCTAGAATAGTCCGGCAAGGACAGGCCAGGTCCTGTTTCTCCTCCATAAAACTCCCGCCCTCCCACTTATGGACGTCTTGCTCAGCAGCTCCGACCGAACTCCAGAGTCAGGAGGGCAAACTCAGAAGGGCCGGTCCAGTTGCCACACGAGTCATCGCCTAACGGTCAAGAGGCCAGCGGTAAAAATACACGTCTGCCCGAGGACTGGGTTACAAAAAGCCCCTCGACATGACCTGCTTGGCTGTGCTGGGAACATTTGCTCAGAGACCTCATTTCTTGTCTAATAAGCAGCCAGTCAGGTGCAAGAAAGTTGTTCCAACACAAGAAGCGGTTTTATGACGTGTGATAAATGGTTCACGTTTAACAGATGGACGTTTTATACTGACTGAAGAGGGAAAAACAACTCATGCATCAGCAGCGAGACGGCAAAACAATAGTATTTCATCCACGTTTCTCTGTAACCATTAAAGTAGTCTGCTGCAATCAGAGCCTGAAGAGGAGCTGTTTTCCTCTACAAGCATAACTTTGATCAAAACCATAACACAATAAAAATGAACTGCCTTCAAACAGTTGATACATAAACACTGCTTTGACGTGCTTTTCCAAGCTTTTTGTCTCTTTTCAGTCAAGTACAATAACAGAGCAGGAAGCCCCTTGGACGGCAGGATGGGAAAGCGCTCTTGACACATCTCCAGCCCTCCTCTCACAGCTGTCTTTTCTCATCCCACTTGTTATTGTTACTGCAGCGAGCTGCTTCAACAGACCGGGGTCCGCTGTTGGTACACATGAACCGTTGCTAGGCTATAAAAAACCAAAGGCCGCAACCCCGAGGCTTTTACGTGATAGCCGCAGGAGCTGCAGCAGCAGATCCGTGCCGGTGTATGTTGTCCCAGGCTGTTGTGAGGCCCGTCACTCTTAAGTTATCTGCATAAACTGCAGCACCGTGTCAAGTCAGACTAGATAAATAGGGCCGCTTTGACATTTTGGAAGCCTGAGTCGGTGCAGACTTCAGCGCAGGATGTCATGTCATGATTCATCTGAAGCTCGCCTCATTTAACAAGATCTATTGTGAAGTATTCCTGCTTATGGAACATCTTAATTTCCTATTTATTCCAAATGCCCCATTTGATCCAAAACAAATCCAGATGCTAACAGCAGCTAAAGGAGGACAAGCCAGACTCTTTGTCCAGAATAGCTTGATTTTATTTCAATCCTGCAGCGGCTCCTGCAAGTTGTTAAGTTGTTTGTGACTGTGAGCTCGTTTGGGCAGAGGAGGAGACGGAGTGGCGAGAGGAAGCGACGTCATGACCACAAACGCACAGAATTAACAAAAGCATGAAATACAAAAAGTGACCACAGCAGAGAACTGTTTGTTTTGTTTGTTTTGTTTGTTTGGTTTGTTTTTATCAGCCGCTGGCTTAGAAAACGCTGCCTGTCGCTCCCAGTCGTTAATTGTCTTAATCTTAAGTGTATCCACGTGAACCTTAACGTGCTTCATGACTCGTTCACAGAGAGCACTCGGCAAAGGGCGTACAGTCTTGTGGCTCAGGCTTACACCTCCATCACAGCAGAGGACTTCGCCGCCTTTGTGGGATACTCTGTGGAAGAGGCAGTAAAAGGTAAGACTGAGCGTCCTTCAGGAACTGTTATTTTCACTGATTTTCAGCACTGCATCTCCACGTAGAAGTGTTGTACTTCCATTACGTCACCTTTTATATATTTGCTGATGAAGCTATTTCCTCCTCCTCTCTCACCTGTCTTTGTCTGAAGGTGTGGTGAGCCAAGGCTGGCAGGCAGACCCCGCCACCCGCATGGTGATGCCCAAAAAGCCAGGTAGGTGGCAGTATTGCTCTTCTTATTTGTTCCCGTCGTCAGCCCGCTCTCCCCTCCTGAGTAACCCTACACCCACCGTCCTGCTACTCTTCCTCCTAGATTTTATTAGGCAGAAAAAATATATTGAGAGCAGGGATTTAGGAGCCATTTTAAACTCCAAGAAAGACGAGTGGCTGTTTAGTTTTCCAAGAATCTCTCTTTGATTTGCTAAATCTCCCTTGTCTACTGTTCATATTTCCAAACCTTCACTCGCCCACTCCCTTTCTTTTCTCTCCCATGCTCCCTTATTTTGTCAGATTTTATAATCACATCGTCACATGTCCTCAATTGGTGCATTGATCCATCTTGTAAGACCCGCTGATTGATGCAAACAGTCGAAGGGGAGGTCACGGTCTGCCTTCTTCCCTGTAATCATCAGACGTTGCTGCAGAAGCATCTGTTGCACACGTGTCCTGCACAACATGCTAACCCACTCACCATTAATCCTCACATGTCTGCCCCCCCCCCCCGTCCACAGCGCCACTGGGACTTAATAGCGCTTCGGTGATGTGGGTTGCAGAGTGGATCTCGCACAGGAAATCACTCTGGTTGTGATAAATGTAAAGAGTTGTAATGATCTCCAGGCTGAATGTCTCGCAGACACATGGGGAGACTCTGTAGGTGGTGCTTTTAAACAGGACGGACGGGCGGAGAAGCGGTGAGGTCAGATGTCAGCAGCGCGGTTAAGTTGAAACCTGCGTCCCGCTGAGTCTGTCTGAGCTGGAACACGTGGGCTTTAACCGCCGGGAGATGTTAGAAGATCGATAGCGCTTGGCACAACGAGGAATCCCCCTCTGACTCAGCTTCTCCTCCTCGGTGTCTTTCTCCTCTCTCCCCACAGATCCTCCCCCCGTCTCGTTGGTTCCAAATGAGCAGCAGTTGGCCAGACTCACTGACTACGTGGCTTTCCTCGAGAACTGATAACCCACCGCGACCACTGCCACCCTTTCACAGCTTGCTTGGTACAGAGGGAGAACACAGGTTCGGACAGACTCTTCCTCCTTCCTGCAAAGACCCACTCCCCGATAAATACGTACCAAAAACACACACATCATCTTGCATGAATGCTGCGAGCTCTTCTGAGGCCGGCCTGTAGCTTCCTCCCTCAATTCAAACGCTGAAAACAGACACAGTGTTGTCTCATTTTTTGTTCTCTCTCTGATGTGTAAATTTGGGTCTGATTCTGGAGGTATTACAGGAATTATGTTTCCCGTGACTGTCAGTATGTTTTTATTGCTCGCCTAACAAACCTTCCTCACAACAGAAATACACCAACTTGTATGTACAGCACATCCGTTCTGGCTGTCAGGTAACAGAAGTCTTGGCATGCGTGCAGCACCGTGTGGATTTCAGACCTCATATTTTGGAGTTTTGACTGGTGAATAAATATTTTGTTGTTTCTAATCCAGAGTTTGTTAGTTCTTTTATTCAAGACTTTCAGGTTCAGGGGCCAAACGGTGTCACATGCAATAAGTTTTCCTTTTTCTGGGGCCTGGCATTAACAATACACATACATGAGGAAGAACATAATTAAACCGATATATGTTCCTCATGTATGAGCTGCTGTGGATAATGAAAGGAGTGGTCGTGACATCACCCTTTAAGTCTGCAGACTTTCATGTCTGCTGCATGACTGAACATAAAGCTGCTTCACATGTTCCAGTAAAGCAACACGATGGCTTCAAAGATAGAAAATTGCTGTATGGATGAAGTCATTGTTAAATATTTTCACAGTTAAAATTAATGCTCTGAATCTAATTAGCAGGAGTTAATGTCAGAGAAATGATGGACGTTTTATTTTGGAAAGCCGGATCTGGCTGCCATCTGCTCATCAGTGCTACAAAATAAAAGTCTGGTGGTGATTTTTTTTTTTTTTTTTCCCTCAAACATAAACTTCGTATTTACTTTGCAGTCATTTGATCTGCGGCGTAGCTTCACGTTCAAAGGAAGTGGCAGACATTTGATGTGATTTAGTGTGAAACTGCGCACATCAGGGCCGTTCCCTGCGTGTTGGCGGAGGCGAGGAACTCATTTCTTTCCTGACACGGTTCGCTTTGTTTTCAGAATTACACATTGGACACGACTGCACACACGGAAACTGACATTCGCTTTGTATTTGCTGTGCTGGCTCTTCCTCACTCGCCCTGTTAAGCAGCTATTTTAGTAACAAACCAGGCAACATCTTCCTATAAATACAAATCGTTTCGACTGTTTCTTAACATTTCATGAATGTGCTCAGACTTGAACGCATCTTGCTGGTTTAGATTACACTCACCTATATATAGAAATGTTACAGTATGTGTTTGCAGTCCAAACACGTGTTGGCTCAAACGCCACGTCCAGGCATGTGTTGAACCAGCGTTGGCCTCATGTCAGCGCAGCGTGCCAGAATCAGTCAGCAGGAGTGTGAGAAGGTAACCGACCTTCATCACGCTACTAAATTTGTACACAGGAGCACCTCGACAAACGTAAAGCTGGAGATGGAGCTGTGCGTCGGTGCAGAGACCGACTCAAGAAGAAAACTTAAAAGTTCATGTTAGACCTGATATTCCTACTGGCTTTCGCTCATTTAATTCAAAATGTGCTGACAGAGGGCTCCACAATCAGCATCAGAATCAGCTTTATTGGCCAAGTGTGTGAGCACATGCGAGGAATTTGACTCGTGATGTTTCAGACGACTGTTATGATGTAGAACACCTGTTGTACATGGCCGGTTAGCACAGCTGGTTAGAGTGTGGTGCTGATAGCGCCGAGGTCGCGGGTTCGGTCCCCGTACGGGCCGAACTTCTGCTGAAATGCCTTCAATATGATACTGAACCCTGAGAGCAGAACATGTGTTGTTTCATTGAAGCCGTCTGTTTAAGCCTGTCTTTCGCCATCCAAAATTAGCATCCTAATGCTAATTATATGTCACAGTTAATGTGACATCATGTGCATGTGCATCATGCTAACCAAGCTAGCACTAGTGTTAGCTGACAGCGAGGTTCACAGTCAGATCCATCCTCTCCTCCAATTATGGTCACTTCTGGCTCCAAAAAAACAAGATGGCGTCGACCAAAAAACCAAACCCGAGGCAGCCGGCGGATGACGTCACGGAGTCTACATCCACGTCTTTTATAGTCTGTGTGTGTGTGCACGGGTGAATATAAAGCACATTCCTCAGCCCTTCAAACGCTGTGAAGGAGAAGTTTTTTATTTACACTGGCAGGTTTACTCCAGACCAGAGAAGAAGTTCTGGAAGCACAAACTCTAAAACATCTTTGAGGAAATCTATAAGTGAAACAAGGCCTGCGTCCTGCCAGTGGACACTAAATCAGTCTACACAGAGCAGTTTTGGTGCTCTTTAAAACCCTTTCAGGTCATTAATACTGAGTAACATAATGCTCAGCACAGTTTTACAGGTTCGTATGATCCATAAATTATGTCGAGGCTGTTGTGAAGCAGCTGGAGAGCTCTTTGTAGTCCTGACTCAAGGTCATTCTGGATTTCCAGGACAGATTCAGCGAGTTTCACACTCACATATTGGTTCAATGAAGGTCAGTGAGGTTCGAGACTTTTTTTAAACCCTGAACATTTCTGTTCATCCCATGAATGTGTGACATGTCGTTTAGCCTGAAAGCAGAGCCCCACGGAGGGAAACAGCAGTGACGACGGGCTTAAAGGTTAAAGGTTATGACTGCTTAGAGCCGGACTTCTTCCATTTCCAGCGGACACGGCGATGTTTGTGCCATGAAGTACAAAGACGAGCGCGTGCTGTTCAACACAGGCCTCCTGTAACGAGCTGCAGCCATTGTTTCCATCTCTCCTTCGCCGAGTTTCTCACAGCTCCATACAAACTGGCCCGTCCTCGTCATGTTTCCGCTCCAGCCTGCAGCCTTTCAAGTGGCTGAGATCACTGTTTCGCATTATTTGTACAATCATTTTTGTTTGCAGCGAGCCTCCAGACAGATAGCAGATTTTAGAAACAGTTAACACGAGAACAGAGAAACAGAGAAGCCGAAGGAAAAGACGGACGTCGTCTTTAGTTTTCTTTCTTTGTCTCTTTTTTAATTGTTGTATATTTGAGTGAAGAAAAGAAAACTTGTGGGATCTCGACTGAGTCAATGACCGATGGTCCTTTGTGCGACGTTCGCGTGAAGAAGAGCCGGGGGGGCTTCATGAGGTAATCTTTTCCAGGGGTCAAAGGTCACTCCTGCCTCACATCATAGAACATGCCACTGACATGATGTTACGGAGGTCTGCGAGGGTGGTATGCAAACATTTGGCTAAAGCAGGGGGTTTCAAAGCCTAACATTTGGCCCCCTCCCCAGACACAAACGAGACAGCTGTGCTCCCCCACCCCCCAAACATTACACTTCCTGTTTAGAGGAAATAAAGTGTTGCCATGGACTCGGTTAGCTTGCTGCGGGCTACATCTTGAGCTTGTGTGTATTTCAATATTTGTTGATATTTTGGTGGATTGTAAACATTTAAAGCAGCTCCTGTTTGTAAACTACCCAAAAAAGAAGAGACATGCATCCATCTCAACTGAAGAACACTTTTAACTTTTCAGATTTCTGCAGACTGATGGCATCACTGTCTGGATTTTGACATAAACTGGGCGTTGAGAGTGCAAAGTACCTCTTTCGCCTCCATTAACTGTCACAAACGCTGCTCCTGCTGCTGCTCCCTCCGTGTTGACAAGCAGCCAAACTACAAAAATTAACTGCCCGTTGATTTTAAACAGTGAGCACCTGCACGTTTCACCTCCCTGAGGCAGCGAGTAGGTACGCTCCAAATGTCATGTCTTTTATTTAACCGTGTTCATCATTTTAGTAACTGAATGAAAAGACGTGAATTACATAACTATAATCTATTATTCCTGAATTTAATGGATAATTTAAATCGCTTTTAAAATGTATGCTCTACAGCTCTGAAGTATCCTGATGACACAGCAGCTCTGGTTGTAAATCAGGTGGAGACGGCTGAGAGGGCCGCGCTTCAGATGGGGAGGGGGTTGCATAAGAGAGGAGGTGAACCAGCAGGAGGCGATCTTCACTGCCAGATGGTGTGAACTCAGAGCGAGAGACATGACACATACTGCTCACTATTACAGATACTAAAACGCATCATAGACAAGTTTAGAAAGCCTTCATCAAAAGCAGGAATATTTGGATAAGAGGAGAAAAAGCAGATTTCCGTTTTTTTCTTCCATTTTTCCCTTTGCTCCAGCTTGGGGGGGCGTTGTTTAAATTTTCATTAGCAGCAGTAAAAGTTCCTTCACATCCACAGAGAAAATGTTTCCATGTGGGATGATGAGTCATGAGCATGAGACCGAGAGAGGACTCCAAGAGGATGTGGGAGACTGCACAGAGGACGGTGATGAGAAAAAGAGGGAGATCAGAGGAGGAGGAGGAGGAGGAGAAGGGAGATGGTGCGAAGGGCCAGTAGGAGCCAACGCGAGAGAAGTGGGTGGAAGAGTGAGGAGGAGGAGTGAAGGAAACATTGCAGAGGCATTGCTGCATGAGTTCCAAGTGGACAAATATCTGCTGCAAAGAGGACGAAAGACAAAGACAGAGGCTGGAAATTTAACGTCGCTGAAGCAAGAGTGGATTTTCCAGCACTCTGTCGATGACATTACGGGATGTTTAGAGATCACTGCACGGATAAATTAAAAAATCTGCTTCAAATCATGTAAACAATGAGGAAATGTATGAATCTGTGGCAGCTTGTCAACATTTAATGTTTGTCTCACTGCAAGCAGATTCCTCTCATACGCAGACCGAGTCCTGCATCCTCCGACGGGCTCACGAGAACCAACAAAACGTGAACACTCACTCTCACGAACGGAGAATTCGATGCAGTGTCTCCACGCAGCTGTTTCCCAAACCACGTGACCTCAGTAAGAGTTCCCAGATAATGGCCACGGGCTCCGGGCCCTCATGTCTCTCATCCAGCAGATTTCCTAATCCGCTATTAAAAGTCAAGATATCTAGCAGGACTGGACTTGGCTTAAGCGATCCTGCTGCCAGCCAAGCTGAATGGGCCTTTTATGAGCCCACCTCGCACCCTCCACTCGTGTCCCCCTCCTGGGGACGTCAGGTTTAGACTTTGTGTAAATGCAGAGGAAATGAAGTGAGGAAAATGAACACAGATGAGCGGCCGAGCAGCAGCATGCTTTCATTATTCAGCTTTAACGTCTGCTCTCATCTGAGAAAGACATAAGGTTAAATATAAATTCGCAGTTAACGCCAAAAGTATTTTTCAAAGACTGCTCTGGTGTTGCATAATACTTGTTGGGAAGCAGGACGTGGTCAGCAGAGATGGCTCTCGCAGCGTGTAGCCTCAGCCGGCTGGAACATACTCAGGATTAATCCTTCAATCAAAGACTTTGCTCCTTTTTGCTTCCAGAAGCAACAGGAAAAGTCATTATTGTGTATTTCTGTCTTATTGTTAACAAATCCCATGAAAATAAAATGGACTGATCCTCCTAACATGTTCTACCCTCTGTGCCATAGAGCTCCACTGCTGTCCAAAGATGGTTAAATCAGTGAGTCACACAGCTGCACTGGCTGACATCTTCCTTCATTTCCATTAATGCACACACACTACTTTATTTATGCACCTGCACCCCAAATGTGTCCAAAAATAGTCTCCAAAGGCACAATTTACTCCTGTTTGCACTGTTTTATGATATAATTGAGCCTTTTTAGTCATGCTTAAGGTGAATTACCATGAATTTTGGTGCATTTTCCCCTCAGGATGAACTGTAATAACGTCACTGATCTCTCAACCGTTCAAGCAATCATCAGGTAAATGTTTGGTTTAAAACTAAAGACATTCCCATCAGCCTCGGCTATAATGTTAGCGTCTAGCATGCTACGCTAAGATGAAGAATGTGGTTAACATTAAACCGGCTAAACGTCAGCTTCTTCAGTAGCATTAGCCTTACAGAGCCGTTAGCCTGGCTGAGCGGACATAAAGTCTTGTTTTAAACTGAAGCTCTCTGTTTTTGGGGATTAATGAAGGAATTATTCTCACGGAACTATAAGAGGAAGAAGCTGGAAAAAGGCTCATCAGAGTGTGTCTGTGCACCGTCAGTGTCTTCAACTCACCATCCTGCACTGCATGAACCAGTGTCCCCAAAGATCAATCCAAGCATCTCATCGTGGTTCATAGCGAGCCACAGTCACCTACCATGTTATTATTTCTCACTTTCTCTGGATTCTCTGGATATTTGAGGGTCTGAGTCACCCGACGAGGCTTAGGAGCGTGACATCACGAAACGTCACGAAACACCGACTCAGCTTACGCTCTGGATTACAGAAACTTATCTTTCCTGCAAGATATTCGTCTCCTTAAGGTTCAGCGTCGGCACAGGTTGTCAAATTTCTCCTCTCCTCTGTGTTGGAAAAGATACTGTGGATGTTGAGCCAGTTCATTAAGCCTGCAGTTGAGGAACAGGGTCCACCAGGTGCAAAGGCACAAATCCAACTTCCTCCTGCAGGAAGCTGACTCTGCTGCTCTGAGCCTGATCCTTGTGCCACTTCAAACCAGAGCATTTTAATGGCTTCTGCACATGTCGAGGAACTTTTCCTTTAACGCACAGGCTCGCAAATAATGAGAAAAATGAACGGGGCACTCCTCTGGCTCTCTGGTGGGAAGTCTGACAGAATAACCCCGATGATGTTGTCAGGGTAAACCCTGGGACTAGATATTTATTACAGAAAGCCCGTGTTACAAACTCAGGCATGGAGTTTGAAAGATGTGGACATTTATAAGGCAGGGGAAGTCTAACAGTCTGGCAGTGGGAGCAGATGGCCGCCCACCCAGAGCCAGGATCTGTTCGAGGTTTCGTCCTGTAAAAAGTGTTTGCTCATGGGGGAACTGTTGGGTCTCTGTACATTAAAGCGTCTAGACCTGCTCTACGGGAGGAGTTAATATTACCTCCCAGACTTAGGGTCAAAGTGGAGACACTGAGACATGACATGAGACAGCTTTTGCTGTGATTGGGCATTATATAAATACACTGAATTCAACTGAATTTACAAAGATACTACTGAGTTGCGTTATGGGAAAGTTAAGTGTTTTTGAGGTTTTGTCCCTTTAAATCAACCACTTTAAAAAAGAAACTCATGTTTATGTGACTGAAATTTCAGAAGTTCACCAGGTTGTGGTTCATGTTTTTCCAAATAAGCTTTCTGTAAAATTGTTCTCAGAATCTGCATTATGAGCAGTGATTGATAACCTGAATAAATATGGCACCTATCGTGCAGTTTGTCCCCGAGTCTTGGACTATTCTGCTTGAGTTGACAGAGTTCCATGTCTGAGTTTAAGAGGCACAGCTGCACAAGATACGAGCTCGTGCAATAATGTTTGTTTGAATCACATCCACATAAATTCTGCTTTAACAGATTCTAGGAATATGTGACAGTTCGACAAAATAAGCTGAACAAAATGGTCTTGGAAGGCCTCAGCTGGCAGGAGGGGACTGCTGGGACCCCCCAGACAGGGTCAGTCACTGCAGACGACAAGTATGAATGCAAAGCTCAAAAGTGCAAAACAGATTTTATGTCATTTTCATTTTCTCCTTTTAATTAAGTTGTGGTTAGCGTGACTTTTGCTGCTAAACATGTCTATGCTGATCTAAGATCAGTCACAGACTAATTACAATACAAGGACTCGAGGACCTGCTTGCTCTAAATTTCAACTAAACTGCTGCTCCTTAATTAAAGCAGGTTCTATAAACATAAAAGCTTAAATATGTCTCTGAGATGACACTGGTTTTACAGAGAGAAAATCTGGGAATAAGTAGTTGTTGTGTGACTTTAACTGTTTATGAATTGCTGCTTATTGTTTGGTGCATTGTTTAAACTAATGTGTTGGAGGCAACCTGAAGGAGCGGGGCATGAAATGCACCATCATGCAGAACAAAATACTAACAAGTGAGGCTGAAAAGCTTCCTTGTCCTCTCTGGTTGACAGATTCAAGCCTGTTTCACATCCACACACACACCACTTAGCTGGTTTGGTGTGGGCAGAAGCATGACACTGCAAAGGTAATGCCTCGGGGGGCTGGAGTACATACCTGCAGCCAGGTGAGAAGTTAAACCACGGGGGGCAGCAAAAACAAGGTTTTCAGGGGCGTTTAGAGAGTCCGTCACTGATTTAGCATTACACTCCTATAACGTCGCACTTAAAAAATAAGATCAAATTTGACGCAACAGAACCAGGGATATCGCGTTTTTTATGCCACACATTCTTCGCCTACATTACCCACAATGCAACTTGATCACAGAAAGTTTGGTCAGAGATATGGGCCTGTTATGCTAGCAGCTAGCAGTGATGAGGGGAGCTACAGAGATCTGTTAAGCTCTGACTCCACAGCCCAGATTCTTTCAAACATGAGTCTGACTCATCTGACTCATGAGTCTGACTCAAGTGACATCACCCCCCCCCCCCAAAAAAAATGTATACATCTGCTTTCAACACCTGTAACAAGAGTTTGATGTAAGCTTATAAAAGACAGGTGAGCTTGCTGTTTAATTTGCTTCAGGAAATCCAATAGAGGCAAAAATCTGGACTGCAGGCTCATGCTATTAAGAAACAAGTCAACAAAACCACTTCCAGAGGGTCTGTGCACATGAGACGTCACACTGGTTGGCAATCTGGCATTAATATTGTCAAGCCAAAAAACTTCAACTGATGGAAAGAGCTGCTCTCAGAAAAGCTGTTGTTGTTCTCTGTTTGTTCTGTGCCAACGTCGTCTTTGTTAGCATGACTGTTTCCACTTGTGAACAATTGAATGTCCCCGACAAACAAAGAGTACGCAAGACAACTTGTCCCTGCAGTCTGCAGCACAAGCACAGTAACTTCATGTGAAATCATGGCCACCCAGATCTACTACTAAAAGTATTTTTGATGTAATACACAGACTGGGACAGTATTCCAGACAGCGATGACGTGACTTGTTATCAGTTCCTCTTTTCTAAAAGAGATAACGACATCGCCGATAAATCATTTCATCTAATTATCTTCTCTCAGAGCTCGTTTCACACCGCTGACTGAGGATGGAAAGAATGTTTTCCTGTCAGACCAGAACTGAGGAGCTGGGTTGAACTGAAGTTTTACTGCTGAGTGATTAAACTGCCACAGCGTGAAGTGGAAAAGAGGGAGAGCAGAGACATGAAGGTGTCGAAGGTGCACTCCCCGCTTGTTGTCCCAGCTGGGGGAAACTCTTAGCTTAGCTCTTAGCTGTTTTAGTCTAATACATAAACAACTTTGTTACATGCAACAGTCATATAAACACAAGTAAAATGGCTGTGACAAATGCCAAAACTCCTCTGGTGCTCCGAGCACCTAGGACTGCTAGCTGCACAGCTAACTGGCTAACTAGCTAATGGCAGCTACAGTTAGCAGTAACTTTTGCAAGAGCAAAGTGGAGCTATCTGTCCATTGGGAGACTGTATATCCCTGAGATTTTTCTTGCTGAACGTGTCTGTAGCTATCTATGCTAATATCCATGCTAATATCCATGCTATCGCTATCCATGCTAATGATGTTGACGAGTTTTCTCCTTGACATGTATGATAGAGTGGCTGGTTGCCTTAGTACTGGATTATTTTTGACTGCTAACCACATGCCTGTTCTTCATCTGAGAAAGAACAAAAAACAGGAAGTAAGCCTGCATTCATGTGGCGTTGGAATAAACGCGTGAATGTATCGAGCATGAGATCTTATTTTTGCATTTCAGACAACATTTTACTCCCTGCTCACCAAAGGACTTGTTAACATCTGGGAAAATGGCAACATTGATGCAATTAAGTCCAATGGGGCAACAAACGCAAGCAGTCAGATGACCAGATTACCCAAACCACTTCATCTGCAGGTAAATCTGAAACTGAGCTCACCTGTAACATCACTAATAATCACTAATAATAAATTGTTGCTGTAATGAGGCTCGAGATTATGATTCCTGATCACCGTGAGTTGGTTCAAACTAACTGACACACTCGCTTGTTTGTTGCTTCAACAACAAAAAAAGAAATTGTTTGTTCAATTCTCTTGGAAAGTGCGACACTTTCCGTCTTTTTACGTTTTGTTAACAGGCGCCATGATGCAGTGACGAAGGTGTTGCGTTCAGGGGTCGCTCGGTAAAAAATGAAATCTACTTTTTATGTTATTTTATTTGTCACTGTAAAATAATGAAATTACTTGTTTTTGTGTTTTTTTTTTTTTTTTTGCATTGATGAATTGCCTCACAGGAAGTTTTCGGGTTTCTGTTCCAAATAAGTTTAACTAACTTTTCTTTCGTTGTGGTTTGTCACTCATTTAAGGCGTCTTTCTATTTTTCATGAATCTCAGCAATTAAAATGGTAGGTGCAATGTTATCAAAACATATATAAATGATGGCAAAAAGTACAAATATAAGAGCTAAATTGTAATAAACCATAACAATCCTTTTAAACAAAAACTAATGTTTGGCAAAATTACCTAAACTCCACAGCCAGTGTTAAAACCAGAAACAGGCTTTAGTGTATCTACACAGATGTATGAGGCTACGTTCACAGCCCTAACACTGTTTGGATTACACAAACACATTCTACCCTAATAAACCGTAAAAGGTTTCAACTTTATACGACTACATTGGGAAACACTGCTGAGTCTGCTCATAAACAGCATAATGTAGTGTTTTGTTGCATTTTCATAGCAACCTTTACACACATTTGAAGAATGTCAGAGTGAAAACATCTGCCGCCCTCAGGAGAATCCGAAGAATGCCATCAGAGAAGATTCCTTTTTATCAGAATGTGTTTTTAATCTCTTTCTCTGGAGATCCAGCTGAATTCCTCTTGTGATGATGGTGTTACCTTAACTGGAGGTCAGGGGCGTCGCTGAGAATAAACTAGTTCTCAGTGTTAATTAGGTGAATAATTACAGTTTATGTTTTTATATATGTGTTTTTGCCCACTAAGAACAGAGCTGAGTACAAACAGCATTCAGTACAACCACAGAGTTCTCTTCTGTGTCTATTATTGGAAACCTCAAAAGGAACTTAACTACATGCAGATCATTTGATCAAACTAATAGAATATGAATGCAGAACTCATTTGCAGAAAGAGAACGGTGCTGAATAAAATACCGCTAAACTAATGGCTGAAACTCTGCAGCTCGGCGCTTCATGGAGCGTAAACACAATGCAAGTCATAATGGAGCACATCATAAACGGACAATCGACTGTAACAGTTACCACTAATCAGATCATATTCAGATTTCAGAGAAACTACATTCTACTGCTAAATGAGGTGCCGTATTGTTGTCATATTGTTCTGTTTATCTTTGCTTGTGAAAGGCTTATTTATGACTTGGGGGGGGGGGGCACTGTTGCACATTTTTATCAACACAAAGTGCGACTGGAATCTTTGTGGTTTGGCCGCAGTTTGTCTTGGTGTGCTGCATCTGCTGTTATGTAATGTGATTCATGTAATCCAACACAATCCAGCATTTCTTATAAGAGTAGAACAAGAAACATGAGGGCTAGACTGAGCTCAGCTAATCAGCTAACATTAGATACGCAGGTACAGTTTGTTCCACAGGAGTCTGAGCATTACTGCCTGCTGTTAAAGTCTAAAGCAAACCAAAAGTTAATCAGTGTCCTTTTTAATTAAAACCCCATTTTCAGTATTTTGCACCCCTGCCTTTCCAGAGTGGCGGTTTTCTGTCTTTACTTGCAACCATAACGAGCACACCTCGTTATGGTTGCATGCAGTTTTCTCCCCAAAAGGCTGCAAATGTCGACAATAATAAAATATCTGGGCATGGACCCCTCCGAGTTCATTTGGATTTGGCGGTCATAAAGAACTGAATCAGATTTTTCTAACAGAAATCCCTCCAGGTCAATTGTCAACTGTAATTTTTTGTAATTCAGGTGATATCCTTGGGACCTGTACCTATAAAAATCCTGTACAATCAACTTAAATGACTGGCGTAGATTCTGAAAGCTATCAAGCTCTGCAAAGGGAACAAATTCCAGCATTTAACTGTTAACCTGTTATTGATCTTTTATGCAGAGCAGCAGCTCAGAGCCTGAAAATACTGAGTTTATACTGAAAGTGCAGACGACTACGATAACCTGTTCTAAACTCAAGGTCCAACTACGAGCAGCTGAAGAAGGCCGTGGTATTTGAACGAAAGCTCTGGAAAAGGCTTGTGAGTTAACCTTGAGACTGTCTTACATCTGTGTTATACATATATCTGTGTACAGTATGTACATGTGTTTTGCTGGAACAGGAGGCGGCTCTCTCTTATATCACCGACAAAGACTCAGAGTTTTATACGATTTTTCATTTGTCACACAGGAAATTACAAATTCTAATAAGGTTAAAGAGGCTCTGGTCAAAATAGTCCATTTTTGCCCTTATTCTGAAAAAGATGATGTGTCTATGAAGCTGTTTACATGGCTCATCAAACACAGCCTCCCTCTTTCGTTCATTCAGCCACCATCTTCAAAAGTCTGGCGTTGCAAAATTCGCTCACATTCAAAAACCTGCTGATATCCAAGAGTTTGATAATGTTTGAAAGTAGCAGAAATGTGGGATTTTCTTTTTGTGCATCATCTCTGTTCACAGAGCTGACTGTAAAAGAGGCATAACATACATACAGTATATATATATATAATATCTTCACATCACATCTTAATGCAAGAAGTTTCTGGTTTATTCTCTTTCTCTTTGGAGGAACAGGCTAACGCAGGTATTTATTCTATTTGAAAGAACTCTTAAAACGTCTCATCATGGATAATATGATGGTTTGCTTCCAGAACAAACTTTATGTTCAATTTGGACTTCAAACTGAGCTTGATTTAATCACATGAGATTAATTATAGACCCTCAGTTGAAGAAATGAAGTAAAACTTTCTCTGGTTCACAAAAAAATGTTGAATATCCGCTGACAGACATTCAAAACGCTTCTATCGTCTTCTTGGTTTTTTTTGTTTGACAATCTATGGGAACCATGAGGACCGCGCTGACCCAGCTGTCACCACAAAATTATGACATTTTTGAGGACAAAAAAGAAAAAAAAAACAGGATCTTTCTCTCAGATCTTTTTGCTCCTTCATGTCAGACATTTAACTTGGCAGCGGTCACCCGTCCAGGGAGATTTGCAGACTGTATGCTCAGCATTTAGCCTGACCATGATTGGGCAATAGCTTCAGGTCAAAGGAGCCAATGGAGACAGAGGCAAGAGGGAAGAGATGAGTCTGCTGGTGGTTTCTGCTCTGACTCAGGAGCTGCAGATAGCAGGAGTGCATTTACAGCTCTGCTGCTCAATGTGAAAGTCATTACAGACCCCTGACTTTTATGGCTCTTGTGGAAAGATGCAGAGCCAGCAGTGTGAGTCATCGATGGAACGACTGCATGTGTGCTGCTACAGCAGTAAAAATCCTCTCTGCTTTCCCCACCTCTTGTTCTTTTGGCTGCATAGAGCATGAAGCCACCAGGGACGGAGCAGAGCTCCCACGCTCGTAGTTTCATCTCGCCAAGTTCATCAATTGGAAAGTAGTTGAGCAAACCGCAACTACATGATCCTTCACCAGCGGGAACGCGCAGCTTCAAGGCTCCATTAAAGGGTATTTTGGTTTAGGGTTTCCTAAGATCAGAACACAGTTTGAGCCCCAATTATTATTTCACTCATCTTCAGAGAAGTTCATGCAGATGAAACCAACGCTCGTTCCAAAATTTCTCCAGACTTGTTCAGAGAAACCACACATTTTTCACTAACGTCTTTGAACAGTTTCAGTTTGGGGCACAAAGCTCAGCAACGGTCTTTCCTCCGACAGCGTTTACTCTGGCACTCCCATGGCCCTGCATGAATCATCAGCCTGTGGAAGTGACCACACAACCACGGGATTGGTAGAGGCACCATATGGAGGAACCAGAGGAGCCTGCTCAGTTAACTGGAAGTGATGAGAGCTCCTCTGTCTGTTCGGCTCCTGATAATATCACGCTGTCACAGAGAGGATGAGGAGATACTTCACAGGACGCTGGATTCGTTCCTGTTTGTCAATTAGAGAGGAGTAAATGAAAAGGCTTCAAATTGCAGGGGAAACGAAGCAATCTGAGTTCAACAGCCACAGATGAAAAATAAAAAATAAAAAAAAGTGTGTTATATAATCATCTTGCAAGTCTTTGTTTACTTCAGAGCTCATTTTCTTTATTTATCAAACACTCACATCTAAATATCACACTGGGAAATCTGCTGTGGAAACTCTGAGCGTACAGAAATCACTCGGCTACCCCCGGTGGCTTATTACGTGAAACCATGCGTACGAAGCAAACGGTCCAGAGGATCAAGAAACTGTCATATCGATGGATACAGTGCCATTCTGCATGCCCAGACAGTCCAACATGTGGATAGAGAAAGGCTTGAAAAAGGGAAAACAGCCAGAGAGAAATGATAAACAGAGGAAACAAGTAGTTAAAGGGCAGCGTGAAGGATCGGGGGTAGAAATGGAGAGTTTAGAGAAGGAGTCCGTTACTTCACGTGATCTTTATGACCCGTTCATTACCTATAGCGGAAACCAAAATAAGGATTTGCTCCATGTGATGGTGCTGAGGTTATTTGTCTTAATTCATATTCTGCTGGGTGGCTGCATGCTGGAGGAGAGAGGGCGGTTTGCTTTGGCATGTGCTGAATGCCTCAGCAGTGTCCTGCAGGGAGCTGCTGTTCGCCACTTTCTGCTCATTGTGGAAACTCTGACACAGAACTGCCAGTTTGTACAGCCTCTGTTTTTTCTTGTAAATGAACGACTGGCTGCATTTTCCCTTTTTTCATTGCTGATTTACTTTTTAACTCTGTGCCTCTGGGGTACACCTAACAGACTGAAATAAATATGAAACTGACGGATACTTTTAAGGAAGATGGCTGTGCGTCCTCTGGGTTTCATGACTTGTCAAAAACATGTTGGACCAGGAACGAGAGAGACGACGATGAGTTAGATTTAACTCCAGAAAGTTCATAACTTTAAGTTTTAAAGTATCATCAGCAAAATATATAAGTGAAGTATCAAAGGTAAAAGTACTCTTTCTCTAGAAAAATGGCAATGATTGACACATATCACACTAATGCATCAGTGTGTGAACATAATTCTGCTGTTGTAGCTGCAGCTGGTTTTAACTGCATTTTATTTGATGCATTGTAACTACAGGTGGGATATTTCATCCAACCTCAGGGTCGGGCCCCTCCAAAGAGTCCCAGTCTGAGGGACAAGAGAGGATCAGTGGGAGAGGAAAGACGTAGTGCAGAACAGAGACATTGAAGAGTTGGATAATAAAGGATTTGTTGTCACAAAAATTGACTAATGATCAGTGGGAGATCCAGAAAGGAGCGGGCAGGTAGGTGAGGCTGGATCTGGGTAGATTTGGCAGGTTTGAGACATGAGGAGAGCAAAAAAAACAGGAAAGACAAAAACTCCAGAGCTTGTAGCAAAACAAAAGGACAGCAAAGTGGCCGAGACGTGTTTCCAGGCCAGTGAGGACAAAGGTCTGGAGAAGACAGGTGAGGAGATCCAGGTTTTATCTGCTGTGGCTGATGAGTGTGGATTGGCTGCAGCTGTGGTGGCTGATTGGAGGAAGGAGGCGTCCTCACAATTCCTTCCTCACTAATTTTTGGGAGTGAAACAGTTTAAATTAAAACTAAGAGGTTTAAAGGAGAAATGTCTCTGAAACACGGCAAGAAGCTCCAAGATGACCCCATCTATAAAATAAATGTAGTGGAGTAAAAAGCATATTTCCCTCTGAGCTTTAGTAGTGTGGAAGTATAAAGTAGTAAAAATTGTACTTTAATTGCTGTACTTTGCAGCAAATGTGAAGCACCTGAGAAGTGAATGAATGAGGAGGCTGCATTTCTTCATCACTTTGGGAAAAAAGGCTTTTTTATTGGTTTCTCGCAGAGATTTGGAAAATAAGATATTGTTCTAACTAACATCTGTCCCCTAAATAAAAGCAGGAGCCAGCAGACAATTTATCTGAGCATAAAGGCTGGAAACATCGAGCCCCGCGCTGTCCAAAGAAAGCAAAACTAAAAACAAACTCATTTCCCAAAATGTCAAACTATTTCGTGTTAACGCAGAGCTTTTGTGAGTCTGAGCATCAATCACAAGCCATCGAGTCTGACCTGTCCGGGACGTTCTGGGACTGCGAGTGAGACTGGGATGACTGTGCAGTGATGGATTTACAGACACACACAGAGAAATGACTGCTGAGCATGTTTCTGATCAGGTCCGACGGGATCCACCGCTCAGTGCAGGATATCGATGTGTGTTCAGTGGATCTGCATGTGTGTTGCATGTGAATGTGAGTTTTTTCTCTCATTGGCACACAGCTGTTCAGATCTTTATCGCATGTGTCCAAAAGAACAAATTCCCACACACAGAGAGAAAGAGGCAGCGCTGGTGTAAATATATCAAGTCTCACCACTAATTGTGAGCAGTTGTCTGCAGTTAGAGTTTGGGATTTGAATGATTGTCCTCCAGAGTGATGTTTTAATGTGCTAACGGGAGTCGACTCTATGTGATGTGGGACATTCAGTCCCACAGTAACTGAAGGCCCGAGCAGCACAGTGTGCAAAACCAGATCACAGTGAGATCATGCGCCCTGATTGGAAATGTGTGTATTCTACCCCGAAGTTATTGACAGTATTTGTATGACATGGCCATAAGTTTGTGGACACCTGAACATCCCATTGCATAATCATAGCTAAGTGTTGCTACAACAGCCTCCACTCTTCTGGTTTCTGTCTTTCTACAGTTTTGGAACATTGCTGCAGGGATTTGCTCCCATTCAACCACAACATCATGAGAGTGGTCCAACACCGACACCGGGCACGAAGCCCTGGCCCTCAGCTGGCATCGCAGTTCATCCCAGAGGTGTTGGGTCAGAGCTCTGTGCCGGCCAGAGACCAAAGTGGGTGAAGGATTTCTTTGATAGAGCTTGAAATGTGCACAGAGGCATCATCATTATGTTGAAACAGGAAAGGGAAAGACATATGTTGCCTTAAAGTTGGACACTTTGGTCTAAAATATAATTACATGTCCCGAAATTGGACCTGCTCGCTGTAGACCGGGGCGTCCACATACTTTTGGCCTGATTGTGTAATGTTTAAAACTTAGAGTCTTTGTTTTCATCACAATATGATTTATTTACTCTTCATCACAAATGTCAGACTGTGTTCCACGCTGGGAAAAAGTGACGGGCCCTGGTGTGAGATGAAGTGGTGATGAAATACTGAAGTGAAGTGATGAATGTGGGAGGAAATCAGGGGAGTTTATCAAAACAATGAACTATTCCCAACACCCAGGAGGAAAGACATCTGGACGTTTTGCTGTGGTTGGAGACAGAACTCGTCCCCAGGCTTTTTAAATCCACTGACCAAATATTTAATCTTCTCCTCTCCAGACAATGACCAAGCTTGCGCTTCTCACTTCTTTGTTTGACTTAGGTCTGATCTCTGAATGGACGTCTCCAGCCATGCTTGTTCAAACAGTCCACGTCATTTTTGTAGTGACTGTAAGCAGCGTGTTGTATCCACACCATGGAGACACTAAATTATGTTGCAGGATGTACAGCCTGTCCCTTCATTTTATTAGAATTCGTTCTCTTACATTGAAAGCTACTGGTGCAAAAACCAACTGAGTGTAATTTTCCTGTTATTGTAGAGCAAAACTTCACCTCAGGTTGTTAACTTCCCCAAATTCCCAATGATGTACCCTAACGTCACACGCACACCCGTATGTACAGCTATATATTAATAATGGTCCATGTTAGTAACTTGGATTTATTGTTAAATAAAGAACTTATTCTGTACAAATGTATATTTACACCTCTGCCTGGTATACTGGGTGTTATTGGTGGCTTCATGCAGAAAAACACAGACATGCTGCCTGACAGCAGCTTCACAGGTAAAATTTACGTTAGCTTTGGGCTGTTTCAGTCAGGGAGGAGGTGCAGGTGCAGCCTGGCCTTCAGGCCCTCTGGAGGTGAAAACCCTTCAGGCTGAGACCTTCTTCTTTGAGCTCAGTGTCACCAAACCACAGGTGGCAGCAATAAACAAGACACACCTGGAGTAACAAAGCTGCTTCAGGTCCAGGCTCAGGGTCCTGGTTCTGTGGATTCTGGCTCACGGCTGGCTGACTGAACAGAAGAGAGCCGCCGTTTATGTTTGTAACAGCTGACAAATCAAAGCGTCTGCTGTGAATCTGCTGATATTTACTGAACAGGAGAGTTAATGTTTCACTCCTGTCTCTAAATGTTTGTCTTTATAAAGACGACGGGGACATTTTTACGAGGATAAAATAATTCAGTCTGCGACTTGAAGTGAAGTGCTTCCTATAGAAAATGACTGGAACGATCCTAAAAAATGAGTCTCTGCTTACGGGGAAATGTGACGGAATCAGAGAGTCTCATGAATTAAGAAATCAAAGAGGAGCCTTGAATGAGCCATAAGAAATACTCAGAATGTGGACTTTAAATTACTAATTATCATTCTAACTATAATTAATAATGTACTCTGTGTTTTGATGCTTGTTTGATGCTTCATCTTAGCATTAGAAAACATGTGAGCATTAATACATGGGTTGTGAGGTGCGAAGAGTAAAAGACTGTAAAGTAATACTAAATAAACGACAGACGACCTTTGTAGGATTTTATTGTCTTCTCTTTTAAAGAGCGTCAAATGTCGTGCGTTCGTCTTCGTCTCTGAAACGGTTTCATGTGTTTAAGTCTCGATTCAAAACAAGAAAGAAAAGAATCAGTTGCTCATGTTTATTAGAAAGTCTAATTCATTTTTATTTCCCCTATACCCCGATGATGAAACACAAATTTCAGTAAAACCAAATGAAACAAAAAATAAAAACAAAACAAAAAAAAAAAAAACAGCTTGACAAGTGCATCCATTCCTCAATAGCTGGAAGGTGTGTGTGTGTGTCTGAGGCAGCGGATCCAGAAGTGCACTTAACGTTTCGTTAATGTTTTAGCATCCGAGCAGTTGGTCACTGTCGTTTAAACACACACACACACACACACACACACCGCCGTACAAGACTTGTGTAAACATTGCTGTGGTTCTGTGACTGTAACATAGTGAAGGGATGATTCCACAGGGATCAAGTGAAAACAGTATAAATCCATAAAAGCCAATGTCGCTATGTGAACGTGGAATGTCAAAAACACAATATAAAAAAAAAAGATTACTGCATTGAATAACGCCAGTCCTGCATGTGCTGATTTATGGCTGATCTTTGTCCAAGATATTCATATATGTTTCTTGCTTAATTATAAAACTGCATTTTAAAAAAAACTCAAAATATGACGCCATGGTTCCAGAAAACTTGACTGAAGGCACTTTAACGACTCATGTGTAAAACGAACATATGTAGCACCAGGAGGTTAAAACGAATCATGCAGCAAATCGTGTTGCCTTCCTTCTTGTTGTGAAAAAGACTACTTCAAGAATTTTTGGGGATAAAGTCCATTTTTGTGGAATCCAGTGCAGCCACCATTGCTTTGGTATTGCATCCTGACAGTACGGCCATTTTGGATGGTCCTCCTCAGAATCCCCTAAACGGAGGTGAAAGCTGGCCGTGAGTGTCGCTTCTGTCCTATGTTCTCATTGCAGCGATGACTCCTTGTTTGATGGGAGCTGGTGATGGATGGGAAAGAAAAACACGGTCAGCCTTTTAATTCATGAGGAAACTTCTCTCACATGTTAATATTATATATTTAAATCCTAACTGTTAAATGAAGTGGCACATTTTTCCCAAATGGTCTGAAATTTCAGGAAGAACTAACCTTGTAATTATGACTTCTGTGTCTCATACTTCAGATCTATCTTTATTATTTATTATCATTTACTGTGACGCACTTTGAGACATCTGATGTAGAAAGGTGCTATATAAATAAACGTTAGTCACTAACAACTATTTATCTTCTTGATCTTGTAAATATGAGACACAGATCTCATTATTATAAGATCTGTCTGATGAATGGAGCCATGGGAGCTGATGTTTTAGGTTGTTTTGGTCGTCGGATGTGTTAGAAAGGTTTTCCATATGAGTTTTAGCCACATGCTAACTGCTACACTTCAGTGTATTAAACGTTTAGTGAGCATGCCAAGTTGAAACAGCAGCCATTTATGAAGTTAATGCTTCTCTTTGAAACAGTGAAAGAGGTTCCCAACCCTCGGTCCGTGGACTGGGGCCGAGCCACTGGACATTTCCTACAGAGAGATATGATTTGCTAAAAAAAAAGCTGAATTTCCTAGCTTTAAAGGCCATTATAGGCTATTTTTGTAGTAATAATCCTGAACTTGGCGCAGTCTTTGCTTCCTTTTTCCTCGCATCCTGTCAAGCCCCCAAAAACAACAACACGCTGATTGATTTTTAACTAGAGTAGGTCACCAGAAGACGAGGAAACAGCCCTTCATCACCACTGTTCAGCATTCAGCAGCACATGAAGTGTGTGTGAGGACACCTGAGTGATGCAGAGAGGTCTGCCTGTGCTCAAATGTACTTAGTAAGAACAAGAAACACAAGCTAAATTAGATTAATTTCATTTTTCAGGTTTCCAACTGAGAAGTTTAGAAGGGGAAACGTTCATTAGATGGAGCTACTGATAACTGACAGACCAAAATCTGCCAAAAGTGTTAAGTACATCTTGAACAGTGTATTTTGCAGTGGATTAAAAAGTCCAGTGTTTCCCCCTTGAATGTAGTGGAGACAGTGCAGACAATGGAAATAGTACAAGTACCTTAAAATTACAGTACTTGAATAACTGTTCTGGGTTATTTTCCACCACTGTGTGGACTCACAAACACATTAAAGGGAGACCCTGAGTCATAACTTGATTCTTCAGAGCGTGAACTGATGGAACTGTATGAAAATTAACACGAGGTTCATTTTTTTCTTTGATGAATTCAACACGTTTCCACAGAAATTAGGCCGAGGGACAGTGAAGCAGTTTATCAGCGTGACTCACTCTGTGCTGTGAATGCTCTAATTGCTCCCCCAGAGATGGTAAATGGGTAAAGTCGTGTTGGCAACCTTGCGTGCCAACTCAGATTGCAACACCTTGGTTTATTTGGCTTTCTGCGGCAGATAACTGCCAAGAGAAAAATTAACTGCACAGTAAAGTTTATGTATTTTGTCACTACTTTTATGATGTTCATGAATCAAAGACTACTGTCTGCGATTGTTGCATTTAGGATTTGGTGTCCTCTTCCACTGAAGCAAAGCCAGCCTGCAGCGTAACCCACAGTGCTGCTTTCACTCAGGTGTTTTTCTGTTACCTGTGCACTGACACTACCTGATCGTTGACATGGTGGGACCGTGAGACACGTACCTGGTTTTCCACAGGCCTTCTCACACTGCTCGTGCGTGTCAAAGCGATTCTGGTTTCCGCCGCAGCCTCCGTACCAGAAGCGTGCGCAGCTCTTGCTGGGGGCATCGTAGTGCCACTTGAGGACAAATTTGGCACAAGTACCTTCCTCTTTGGGGAGCTGGCAAATGTCCACGGCTGTAGAGGCCGCTGTGAGGGAAGTGATGAAGAATTATAGTCAGAGAAAGTATGTAAACGCATGGGAGTAGAAGAGCACTTATCTCTGGCAAGGCTGCATGATTAAACTAATTGCAAATACACTAAATTAGACTGAAAATATGAACAATGAGAGGTGCAATCAGCAGTAAATATATAATTATCATTACGCATAATGAGCAGTAATGGAGAGACGATGGCAGTATTTTGCCAGCGACTTGTTTGTGTTGTGGGATGGAAATCAGTGTAATGCTCAGAAAAGTTTCTAGGAAAGAACAAAGGCAAATCCGTCACAGCAGACTTATTCTTCCACAATCATGAGATATACCACATTTGCTTTGGAGTAGACTTTGCATTACTGTAAGAAGCTTGTGCCAATTTCCTCCGGTGCTGATGGGGTACTGACAAATTGAACTCGCTCTGTGTGAGGACCGCTGCCAAAAAACAATGAACCAGTGAACAAGGCTTTCCATTCATTTTCTCTGTGGTCATGACTTGGCTCGCTCCTGTGACAAAAGCATAACCTTCTCATTTTCCACGTTTGGCTCCTGACTCGTTCCGTCAGTCATTTAGATTGTCTGAGGGGCAGCGGAGGGGGTGGGCGGGTTTGCAGTACAACACAAAGGACTTCTTGTTTTGCAAAGCGAGCACAGTTTGTGGAAATCGAATTATTTAACAGTGATGTAACACTGCTGACTTGATGTTCAGATATACTGTACGCTCAACATTAGGGGTGGTCTCAAACTTTAATTCAAATCACGTTTTCAGGATGTGGATTTGCTTGTTTAAAACCAGGAAGGATGTGCTTCTAATTTCCAATTATTTGCAGAGCATACACGTCCATGCACATCAAAGTCAGTGATGTCTTCAAAACAGAGAGCTCGAGGAAGAGGAGCAGTGACATGATACTGCAGGTCTACAGATAGCTTCATGATATTTGGTGGCCGGATATCAGATCTCACCTGGAGCCGGGAGGATCTTCACCTGTTCAGTCTGCTGCACTTTTGGCTGAGGCTCTGGCACTGTAGAAATACGAAAATATAAATGTGCTTCCAGCTTAAAGGAACAGACTTTCACCAGGAGGATTTTCAACATAATGTAGATATAAATGACCACAGACATTCACACACATGTAATCCTCATCATGTCACAAATTGTCCACATTGGCAGGTGGCTCTCTTATCCAACTTTAACTCCCCAGCACACTTATCTCTGCATGACGATGTAATCCACATTTTCCCAAATACTTCATGAGATCAGTGACAGTTAAAAATAAACTGGAATAAGATTAAAGCTCCTTTAGCTTGTATGAATTGTGTGTGTTTAATTGACTGTTTGCTAAGCCCTGCCCTGCTTGCTGCGCCTATCAAGCTTCCAGTTCTCTCACAGTAATTTTTTAAACAACAGGCCTTCAATTTCACACGTTAGTGATTAAAACATGCGTCTCATTTCTGGTCAACGATTATGAGATGACAACTTTAACACTACTAGATTTTATCAGCAAAAGCTAATGCTAAAGCTGAAAACTTGTGAGTTTTTTTTTTTGAAAGTCTGTGTCCATCTGAAGTTTTAATATTTCCAACTGATGTTTTAAAATAAAGGCATATAAAAGGGTTTTAAATCTCAAGGTGGCTTCAACTTATCATGCTAAATATAGAGCTAAATGTTGCACAAGTTAGCATTCTCACACCAAGGTTTGTATTTTTAGAGGAGAAAAGTGTAGCTGCATGATTCGTACTGGAAACTCGATTTGTTCTGCGCCTGTGCCAAAATGTGGCCCTTGAACAGAAGGAGTTGGGGAACTGTTAGGGTTAGCATAACTCATCGGCAAGGCGTTATGACCTGACCTATGCATCCGTAAAAATTTGTTTCCAGTGTGGACTGGGAAGAGCTGGGCAGAGCAGCTATCGTTAGCGACTGCATATTCGAGCAGCTTGGCTCCCACGCAGTGGATGCTCCAGCCCCCAGCAGGTACTTTTCTAAAGAAACCTGTAAGCCTCTATAATTAAACGACATGCCTCATGCATCTGGAGTTAATACCAGGGTACTGCAGGCAGCTAATTAGCCAGGCATGCTAGCGTTTGCAGCTTTCATTGGAGTAGATAAATACACTGTTCCATTCATTCTTCACAGTTTTCCTCCTGTGTTTTTAATTCTGGAGTGGTGATTAAAAAAAATACCCCACCCTGCAAACTGCGGTAGTATCGCTCATGCAGCCTCACGTGTCACATGTCGAGAAATCCAAAACCCGACAGACCTGCTGTGCCTGGTTATGGTTGCTTTGCCTCGACTGGACTATAATTGTTCTGGAGCGAGGTTTAGCGAACAGTCATTTGTCAGTTTTGTATCTGGAGCTGTGGCTCATAATGTGCTACTTTATATCACACCACCACACCAGGGGGCAGCACATTCCCTCAGAGGGCCTTGCAAGGGTAACAACTTACCTGACCTCATGCAGTTTTTCAAGCAGAGGGCCTCAGTGTCGAACCTATTTTCATTGCCTCCACAACCTCCAAACCAGAACTGTGTACAGATCCCGTTCTTTCTGTCAAAGAACCACTTAGCCTGATAGTCTTTGCACGGCATTCCAGGGTCATAGTCAAGCGAGCATGGGTCTTCAAATTCATTAACTGGAGCATGCAAAAACAAAAAAAAACAACAGCAGTGATGGAGGACAGAAAGAGAGAGAGGATGAGTTTGTGTTAGGAATAAATGTACAACTGTATGAGGCATTCAGCAGTGACTGTGCGCTGTTAAAACGTTGCTAGTAGTGGATAAATAAATTAAGGGTGTTCAAAAGGGTATAGTGGGGTCAAATGAGTCTGCTGATATGGTTCATTCTTCTAGTGCAAAGGAAATGGCATTCAACATAATGGCATAACATGCTACAGACAGCTTAGGGGCCTTGCATTATTAAGGGTTTGGACATCTGAAAACTAAAAGTAGTCAGCAGAAGGAAACAGGTTTAAAAATCGGTTTGCACAGGTGAACTGAAAAGTTAGTTTGTTATCACTACAGCTACTGTTCTATGTTAGTTCATTTAGTCAGCTAGGATTTGCATGGCTGTGTGGTCCAGGCTATCTGCATGTGACCAATCCCAGAAATCGGCCCCAGAAAAACTCCTTCACGGGTCATTACGACAAAAATCAAAGCACAGCGCTCACTGACTTTTTTTTACAGCAATGCTAGATGTCAGGTTTCCCTCCAAAGACAAAAGTGTACAAAGTAAATCATCTCTATTTCCAGTAACAATAGCCATTCTCCTCCAAGGTGACTAAGATATTACAACCTCAACTCATTTCTTGTCATAACAAATTATGGAGAAGATTAAATCTATAAACCGAGACTTCAGCTGTCTTGAGAGAGTTGAGCTGTAGATTCCTAAGATTTCCTGAATGAGAAACAGTATATTTTGGCAAGAAATAGAGAGTTGATTAATAGCACATTTGTGTAGTAGTTGAGTTAAAATATCGGTTCATTACAGCATAGCACATTCATGTCTGAGTTGAACCATAAGGTTTTATTCTTATGACGTAGGGAACACAGCCAAACTCCATAGGGACCTCAGTATTAAAGCGCCAGAGTAAATATTGAATGAATTTGTGCAGAAGGTTCAAAGACGGCGCAATGTTCAACATTTTTGGTTCCTATTGAGGCGCATTGCTGTTCTGATGTGTGACTGATGAGGCCAGAGGTCCAGCAGAAGAAAATACAAAACCAAAGATATTTCTTATTAGGAATGAGCTCAAATTCATATTTACCCTCTCAGAGTATCACTTTAAACTCAAACTTCCTTAAATCACAGGGTGCTGTGCACCACATATCAATAGATGTACAAAGATGTACAAATCACATAAAACTACTTTTAAAGAAGCATCTTTTCTGCTAAATAATGTGGGCTCAAAATTACAGAATCGAGGTCACAGCAGAAGAAAATGTCATGCGCACACACACACACAGACACACACACACACGCACGTCACTCACCAGTTTCTGGTTTGTCCAGTGGTGCGGTGTCTACAGTACTGGTGACTTGGGCAGCTGGCTTATGCTCAGCAGGCTCTGCTGCTTCTGTCAAAGTGAAACGAGCGGTCATGGAGCAGCTACAATAATGGAGGGAAGTCTGTGATTAAGGCAAGACAACTGCCTGTTTAATGTTTAGCTTTTAGCTTACCACCCCCTCCCAAAATACTACGACGCATTAAAGGAGTAAAAAGGGAAGAAGGAAAATGTGTCAATGTGTTTGTTCACAAACAGAGCAGCAAAGTGAAAAACCCAGAAGTCTTATTCCCTGGTGGTATTGATCAAGCTCTTCTCAATCCACATATTTACTATATTGCTGCTTTCGTGTTAGGGGGCAGGGGAAATACTGCTTATTGCTCGTTTATATAATATGTCATCTTGTGGGATAAAAAGGAAGCTTGCACCATATTTGTGGAGGTGTGTTTATGGACTTACTGGTAGTCATGATGCCTTTGCGGGTGGAGACAATTTGACCCTCTGCAGTGTGGGCTGTGACCACAGCATGATACGTTTGAGCGCTCTCCAAGTTGTCCACGGAAAGCTCTGTGCCCGACACGTTGGTCTTCAGCACCAGCGCGTGGTCGTGCAGCCGTGTCACCACCACCTCAAAGTAGACGAAGAGCTTGGGGTTCAGGCTGCTCCAACGCAATTTCAAGCTGCTGGAGGTGACGTTGGTGATGTGAAGCTCATCTGCATCTGAGGAGGTTAGATGGAGTGGAGTCAACGCACAAAAAAACACACGTTTGCAGAAAGAGGAGGCCAGTAGCTGCTGCGGTTGAATGTCAGGGTGATGAAAGAAATAAATCGTTTTCGAGTCATTTTTCTGTTGTCAAGCGTGTAGAAACGAGTCTGAGAGAAGTGTGAACTCTGGTGCTGATCGTTGATTTATGGGCAGCCACTGTTAGCGGTTAGCTCTGCATGACTCTCAGTGAAGAAAACAGAATCAAGCAATCCAAATCCAGCAGCACCCCGACATCGCCTGCTGAAGTGGTTTAAGTTCATTTTAAGGTGCTGTACATCCAAAATCTCACCTTTGTGCTTTCTCTGATGAACTGCTTGGTGATTTTCATGATGTTTCTGATGTTTCCTATAAGCGCACCAACAAATAGGGAATGAAACTGTCAATGTTTCTGAGAAATTAACAGCAACCAATGACATGGCATCAAAAAAACCACAATACTGACTCCTGCTGCTGTGATGATGCAAAGGGGTTTTTCAGTGGCTGGTCACTCTGGAACCACTTGCAGTTTTTGGAGATTTCAGGGGACATGAAGAAAGCATTTTCAACTGGAGAGAAAAGACGTGAATTAACTGATGAAATCAATGGCATTAAGTCATAAATAGAAAAATCTGCAAAGTCAATTAAATTGATTGATGGACTGATATCTATCCTGAACTTACTGCTGATGTACTTTGGCATCAGCTGGCCGAAGGTCTGGATGTGTTTGTCGTAGAAGTGTGAGATGCTGTCCAGCCGCTTGAAGAAGACATCTGTCGGCTCGCTTGCCATTCGTGACAAGACACGAACGTCTCCAGCACTCAGCTTCTCACCCACGCCCAGGATGACCAGGAAGTAGCCTCTGCACTTGACCTCAGTGGCAATACGTACCAGCTGCTCCTCTTCCTCTTCCACACTTCCTGTCACAAAGAGCACCAGTACCTTCCTGTCACGTTGCAGAGGCGCCTTCTCAAACACCTGCTCCACGGTCGATTCGATAGCTGCTGCCAGTGCCCGGCCGCCCTCTAACTGCGGCGTCTTCTCCAGCACGAATTTGACGATGTCCTGAGCTGAGTGGTGCTCGGTCAAGCCGATATCCACATGGATGGGAGATCCAGTTTTGTTGCGGATGAACCCGTAAGGTGCTTGCTGGATCACGGACACTCTGGCGTGGTGAACGGATGATGTGGGATTTGAGGACACGTGCAGCTGCTCCACTATGTGCGCTATGTAGCGTTTGATCTCCGTAAAGACTGTCGGGTAGGTGGACTCCGAGCTGTCCATGATGAAAGCCATGTCGATGTCCACGTCTGTGGTGGAGGACCTCTTGTCTCGGCCGGACGTTGGGGGAACATAGTCACACATTTGGTCTGGAGAGCAGATGTCTAAAAAAGGAAAATGTAATGTAATATAACTTTTATGGCGACATGGAGGCAATGTATTTCTAATCAACACAAGATGTATTCAGATTTTCTTTAAACAAGCCTACTGTCATCGCCCAGGGTTTGTCTTACAATGGGTATGTCACACAAGATTAAAAACATACCAACATTAGGGCTATTTTTTCTCATTTTTCCAAAAATAAAAATCTGGCAATGTATAAACAATGTATGTTTATACTTAAAACTTTAAAATGGGATAAAATAACGAATAATACAAAAATATTCCCAATTTGCAGAATTCATGGCAGGAAATAGAGCAACTATTGGATGCATGAGGGAACAAATCTGGATTAACATCAGATCAGGACAATCTTTAAATATTGTGTATTTTTCAGTGAAGAATAAAAACAATAAGCTTTAACTGTGATGTCATTATCGGTGCACAAACATCTTACCTAGGCAGACATGGCAGTTCATGACCTTTTGGATGACTGAATTGTACTGTGCGCTTCCAGGGTTGGGAAGGACAATCACCTGGGCCAGTGCCGTGTTGTTGATCTGGTGTTCAAAGAGAAGCAAAAACATTGATAATACAATGAGCACTGTGTGATTTTTCTTTGAACGGAGACACTGTAAATGTTCCCCTTAGAAACATGTGCCTTGTATTTGTTTTACCTGCAGTGCTCTGCTGAGCGCTCTGTCCTCACGGCTGACCAAGAACAGAGTGGCGATTCCAGCGTCATGGAGGCGAAGAGCTGCATTGGTAAGTGCTTGTGCCTGACCGACTTGCCCGCCAACAAAGAAGATGGCCACCTTCCTCATGAGGAAACCACTGCGCACTCTCTTGAAGGTGTTCTGGGCCACAAAGCTCATTGCGGTATCCAAGTTGCGCGGCTTCTTGGTCTGCAGGGTCTGCAGTCCTGCGATGTGCTGCAACAGGGCCCGTTTCTTCATTGCATCAGCGAAGCGGATCTCAGTGGTCACTTCGTTGTTGTACAGGGTCAAAGCAACGCGAGCTCCTCTTGGACAGTTGCTCTCAGCGATGGTGATGTCTCTGAGGAGGCGCAGGACTGTGTCACGCATGTTGTTGAAGGTTGGGCGACCATTGCCCTCAGACACATCCAGGGCAAAGGCCAGCTCAGTGGGGTAGAGCGGGCACTCCTGTTGACCTAATGGTGCACACATAGAGCATCAAGTTCTGTGCATAGTAGTACATACGGTGTATATACAGAGTATTTAAAAAGTTCTATCTTATTCGTGCTATTTTTTGTACTTACCATAACAGCAAGCTGGTGGCAAAAAAACAAAAAAATGTAGTGAGTAGTTGTAGCACATAAGACATAAACAACTGTACTTTTCATATCATGGTATGATATGGCTGATTGTTATGAAATCATACTTACGACAGTTGTCCCTGATCTTCTTGACCAGGTCGCATTGCTGAGGACAAAGAGAAAAATGTTGAAAGATTTTTATCACAAGCAGAAATGAGTTTTTTTGCTCAGCTCATTCAGTTTTAAACAGTTTGATGAATGTGCACATACCACGACTCCTGGTCCTCTCGGCCCTTTCTGACCCTATGAGAACAACAACAACAGTCGTGTTAACAGCTGGACATTGTCAAGGCTTTATTATTTTTTTATGTATTGCTTTTACAACATGATTAATTTAGTTAAGTCATTTGAAGATCGTAACATCATTATACTGCGCATCCATGAGAAAACACAAGCAAAAACAGACCACTCAAGATTAGTTATATGGAAGTTAAAGAGTAACTTGAAGTTGCTTACATATGGCCCAGAGTATCCAACCTCTCCCTTCTGTCCGGGTGCACCAATGTTGCCAGAGACACCCTGAAAAGAATGAAAAGTCAGCGATAAACAATTCACTTTTAAAGCTATTCAAGTGTCAATAGCTCTAAAAAGAGCTTGGCTTTAAGACTCACTGCCTTCAACACTGAGCCAGCATTAATGTGCATGTCCATCCAGCTCATTCACTGCCAAGAGCTACTATACGTCTGAAACAAAACTTTAACACCAGTCCTCTAGTGTGTGACCAAACACGTGTCCAGTGATTTCCATTCCAGCTGGAGGAGGATAGTGTCTGCTGTCACATTTAGAATATACTCTCATATTAACTTGACCTAACTCGGGTCTGAAAACGTACCCTCTGTCCACGATTTCCTCTGGGTCCAGGTCCACCCTTAGTACCAGGGTCACCACGAGCTCCCTGAAGCGATGCAAGTAAAGACAATTAATCAAAAGGCACACTGTCAAAGCGCGGTAACATTATAATTTGCAACTTCTGTTGAGATTTTAAGAGTCTGTGTTTTCTCTCACCTTTAGTCCTGGGAATCCGGGGAAGCCCTCATCACCCTGTGCAGGAAGATGCAGACGTACTTTAAGAATTATGTATATCATGATCATCCCATTGAATGAGTATATAGCTGCACTGATGCTTGAGCTTTACATAACAGTTCTAACACTGCTTCACATGCACCTTCTGGTTACCATATACTTATATGTGTATTGCAAGAGATCAAAATTCACTTGCCTTTCTTCCTTTAGGCCCAATGACGCCAAACCCATCTTTACCATCTTGACCCTATAGGAAAAAAAAATTGCTCGACCAATTTGTTTCCGTTGTAATGTAAAAGCTGCATACAGTCTAGGAAGGAAAGGGGACACAAGCAACACTTCCCGCTCCCCTCTGTCCTAACATTACAGCCTCGTGCACTGTTATGTGATATAAAAAATGTCATGGCTCTCATTCAAGGCTGAACTCAGCAACAATACCAATTCCCACATTAAAAAGACCACATGCATTATCAGGCACAGCAACAAAAGTCTAGCTTTAAACCGCACATGGCAGTGATGCAAAGAAAAGCTTCTTCTGCGTGCAGCACAAGGACAGTTATTAAGTAGATTATCAAATAATAGTATACTGTATCATGAAGCATAGACATCTGGTTTTATAAATTACTTCTACAGTACGTCTGATATTTTGTGTAGTGCTAATTTTCACCAGTGTTACGTTACAGTGCATGCAGGGATGATGTGGTTTCATTCTTACAGGCTCTCCATGGGGACCAAGAGGTCCAACGACACCCTTAGGTCCTGGATCTCCAGGCTCTCCCTGCAAAGGCAGAGATACAGAGAATGAGACAGACACAGGCGCTCTCAAAGGCGACGTCAAGGCTTTAAATTAAGAGTGAAATATTTCTTTAAGCTGTCGGGCCCGTTTCAATAAATTTAATTATGCCCATATGCTCTTTTTTTTTTCTTTTTTTTTTGCAGTAGATCTCAAGCAGAGCCTTGATGTTTTTCTTATAGCACTTTCATGTTTGCTCAAATAGACTACACATGTGTGTCCAGTAATGTGAGAGAGCTTGGCTTAGGCCAGTGTGTTTTTAAATGAAACAAGCCTGTTATAGAAGAACATAAGCCACGCCTAATCATCTTCCACCCAGTACCTTGCGACCAAAAGCTCCTCTTCTGCCCTTCTCTCCAGAGGGACCTGGGATACCTCCGGGTCCCTAGAAAACAAAACATTAAGACATTAGAAGACATTACTTTTCTCAAAGTGAAGTACACTGTGCACATGATTTTGTCTGTTAAATCAATGTTCCATGCGTTGCAAAGAGTGGTAGTGCAATGCAACTTCAGTATGTCTGTTCTGCATTTTAACATGGCTTAAACCTAATGCTGATTTTAAATGTGCTCCATAAATATACATGAGTTCACTGGAATTAATATGTGTTTAATATGTTACAGACACGGCAAAAGATTTTATATAATTGAACAAAAACAGGCTCACTCACCCTGGGGCCAGGGTTTCCATCTTCTCCTCTGGGTCCTGGTGCACCAATGGGTCCTGGTGGACCCTTAAAAAAGACAAATCAGACATCGATGACGCACCAGTTTCTTGTATATTAGACGTAGACTTTTAACCCACGAGTAAAGAATGAACACACGTCTGAAGATATATAAATAATCCAGTCACAGTCAGTATTAACAGTCATGACAACATTCACTATGATACAAGTTTTGGCAAGTGCATGTGTAGACTGAATAATCTGTAAAATACAAGATGACAAACTTACCCTAGGTCCTCCAATACCAGGCTCTCCTGCAACACCATCAGCTCCTGGCCTTCCAGCGTTTCCCTTTAATGACGTACAACCAACAAAATGTTATAATTCCTGCAAGAATTACTGCAGTAAGCATCAAACAATGTATGTTATCACCAAAAAGGGACTTACAGGCTGTCCAGGTGAGCCTCTTCTGCCATCAGCTCCCTAATGAAGTGGGAGTAGAAGTAAGCCTTGATTAACAAAAGACAGCAGTAAGTGTTTAGCAAAGATGATGAACATGTGGTAACATTGTTTACCCTTCTTCCCGGTTCACCGGGGCCTCCCTTCTGTCCATCCTCACCAGGCTCTCCCTATCATTTCAGAGCAGATGCCAAAGTTAAACAAACCCATGCAAACAACCACGTAATGTAAAACAGCTAAAGAGCTACTGGCAGGATTTTATTTTATTGCAAGACAATGTGTGAAGGGGAGAAGTTACCGCTGGTCCAGCATCACCGGGGTCTCCTTTAGGTCCTGCACGGTTGTTGTCTTGTCCACTTGTACCCTATTGGACAGATATCACTTTTTCATATACAGTCAGGGGGAGTAATGGCAAGCTAAGGGATGGACGTGCACAGTCACATACTAAATGATCAGACTCACTTTAAACTGCTGACCATTGCTGAGCATGCAGTTTAAGATCAGTGAACAGTCGCTATTAAGGAATGGATGAATGTGTAGATTTTGCACCAAAACAAACAAATGTATGTATGTTCAACACAAGATGGCATTTTATGGGTAATTGGTAAGACAGTAAATGGCACTATAACCAGTTTCCATAATACTCACAGGGTCTCCTCTGATTCCAATTTCTCCAGTGTCTCCTGCTTGTCCTTTGGTGCCTTTGGGGCCCTAAAAGCAAAAAATATGTTAAGTGAACATTTATCAGCACTGACCACATAACACTGAAAAAAATGGATAGAAAAAATCTGAAGTTGCATCCAGACACTCACTCTTCTGCCAGGATTTCCTCTATCTCCTGGGGGTCCAGCGACTCCACTTTTGCCCTGAAAACATACAGCAGATGCCAATTCAAGCCCACAAACATGCATAAACCAAAACACATTCACACATGAATACATTGGTGGGACTCACTTGGTACGCAGCTGGAACAAGAAGCTACCATGCATGATGTGTTACATATAAAACGAATGGACTTAGTCTAATATAACAAACACTTACCTCTTCTCCATTGATTCCATCAAGCCCAATTTCTCCAAATTCACCCTGCAACATGAGAGCAGTTGGTTAGGTGATGAGTGGAACATCCCTTGTTTTACAGCTTTATCTAAAAATGAGAAGTTTTAAAAAAGAAAAACACACACCTTTTCTCCTGAATACCCACGACCACCCTGAAAAAAAAAAAAATAGAATAGTGTTACATCATTATAACGAATAAATAAATGATAAAAATGACAGTTCACAAAACCAAAAACGTTTAAGCCGAATGTTAACTTTTACCTTGACACCTCTCTGTCCAGGACATCCCTGGAAACCCTGAGTTCCATTCACACCAGGAGGACCTCTTTCTCCCTGTCATCACAGAATAAAGACAATAAAACATGCAGACAAAACACAGGAGGGCTGTAATATGAAGGAACCTGAAGTGGTGGAAAACAAAAAGAACACTGGGCACACAAGGGCAGTCTACAGAAGGTGTCTGATGGAAACATTGTCAGGCTGTGACCACATATGTAAGCGAGGCATTCAAACGTACAGGTCCACCCTCATCTCCAGGATGTCCCTGGCTTCCTGGTGATCCTGGACTACCCTGAAAGACAAAGAAAACAAGTATTAGCTTGGGATGAAACGCTATCTGGTATAATTATAGGAAGAGTATATTTTGAAGTACAAAACGTATTTTGTGTTTTTTTGACATTGGATACCTTAGACCCTGGAAGTCCAACTCCACCTCGGTCTCCTCTGGTGCCAATACATTTGCATGGTACTGCACAGCATTCCCTCTCTGCAATATTGTCCTGCACAGCAAAACAAAACAAATATTGAGTCATTCGAGTGGACAAAATAAAGCTCAAAAAGTATTCTGTCTAATAACTAGTACTCACCAGTTCTTCCATTAGCTCATAGTCCAAGTCCATGATATTGACTCGTAAGGGTCTGGAGTACCTGAAGCCACGACCAAATTCCAGTTGCAGAGCCTCCTCAAATCTGGGTACCCGCTCCAGCCCGACCAGGATGAAACTGTTCACTCCTGATTTGAACATACAAGAGTATCAGCAGCAGATTTATCCTCACTAATTACTTCTGAATATGATACTGGTTGAGGCCCATTTGTACTTTATCATTTCTTACCTGACTGAAGTTCCTCAACTCGCCTTTTCATTTCGGCAATGGGGGCATCCAGACCATCAGTCAGATGAATGACAACCTTCAGAAAAAAAACACAATTCATTTTCATACTTCTGCACATTGGCTGCAATCCAGATCTGAGTCCTTTAATATTAGCAATATCTGCCAATACCAAGCCTGATTTGATACTCATATTTACCTAAATGTTGATTAAAATATGTATCTGACACAGTGAAAGAGGAGCTGCAGAGCTGAAAAGGTTTGCACACCTTATTTTTCATGAGGTATTTGATCCACGTTCTGAAGGTTAGGGGTGCTACAGAGTGGAGTGTCTTCCCTCACAAACAATTGCAAAGCACACCTTAACTAGACAACACAAAAGCTTAATTGTTTCCTGCCCTCCAGCTACTCACAGAATTAATGCCAATCAGCAACAGCTGATATGACCTGCTATTGACAAAAGGGAGGACAGAATTAGAAGCTGCTACCTCGATGTTTTTACACTGTCCTTTGCTGATTAGAGAGACAGGGTTTGAGACAGAAACTAAAGAATCTGTGTAATGTTAGTTTCCCAATCCAGGTGTCAGAACTGGAGTGCACAAATACATTCACTCTAATTTTTACTGGCATGCAAGCGAAATGCATATGTGCACAGCCAGGCTTTCATAAAGAAGAATGACAATGCAATACAATAGGCAGAGGTGGACTAAACACAGTAGAATTCAGTAAGGGAAGTATATTATTTCCATCTGCTTTATTTCAGCTAACACTGATCCTTTAAGATACGCTTGGATTGGCTCGGGATAACTCTAGTTTAAACTGTTTCAGTAACCAACCTTGACAACATTGTCCTGTCTGGTTTTGAACCTATTGGTGTAGGCTGAGATGGTCTTGCCATTGAGGACAAAGGGACCACGACTCCGTAGGGCTCTGAAGGCCTCAAAGAGCTCATCAGCATTGTCTGTGAAGTCCAGCTGGACAGGCTCAGAGGCAGAATCCATGGCCAGGATGCCCACTTGCACTGAGGGAATCTGTCCAGATGAGCAACTGATAGATGCCATTTTGGAAATTCTCTGCAGAATGGCTCCCATCTTGCTCTGGAGGTTGGTCTGAGCACTGAAGATGTTCTGGGCAGAAACATCAAAGCCCACCAACACCTCAATGCTGCAGGCTGTAATACAGAGCACAGGTTTGAACCACAGAAAACATCTGGAAACTGAAACTTTTGAATTTTAAGTTGCTAGTTTAATGTGAAACAGCTCAGCTAAAAAACCCATGTGAATTAAAAAAATAACACTATGCCTCTTACCTTTAGGAGCTTCTGGCACACCAACACACAGCTTCCCCTTGACTTCATCGTCCAGAGTCTCCAGGATTTGCTCATTGAGCTCTGAAAGTCCTTGAATGGTGCTTGCTCGAGCGACAGTAGTGGACTCGCTTGCTAGGTTCTCTAACTCAATTTCGGTGTCGCCCACTCCCACAGCGAAGACTCTCACACCCTTTTTCTTCAGACCAAGGGCTGCTGTTTTGCTGTCATCAGCTGAACTTCCTGCAGTGATTACCATTAGAATCTGAGGAGTGCCCTCATCCACCCTGCTGCCTTTTTCTTTGGTGAAGTGAACATCTTGAACATGGCGAATGGCTGCACCAGTGTTGAGTCTGTTTCCACCTTTGTACTCTGCGCGGCTGATGCCATTCATAACATCTTGCCTGTTCTTGTATGTGTTGAGGTAGAAGACATCCGTCACATCTGCAGCATAATGTGCCAGGCCAATCCGCAGGTCGTCTCTCTCAGTGTAGAACAGATCAATTAGGTTGGTGATAAAAACCATCACTTCATTGAAGTCGTTCCTGCTCAAGTTAATGGAGCCATCCACTAAAAACACTATATCAGCCTTTTTGGATGCAGGCAGGCCTGTGATAAGGAAAATGAGATATTGAAGAGGACAGGGGAAGAAAAGGACAAAGAGTGATTCATTACATTTTAGCATCCTTTTACTATATGATTAGTTTAGGGTAAAACGTGTTATCTATGTATTTGTGTATTTTTGCACAACTTACTTGGACCTGGGAAAACTGGGCCTTCTATAACTGGGATGGTCCCACTCAACCTGGCAACAAACCTATCCTGGATTGCTGGCAGGCCAGGGAATGTAGGAACCTGAAGGACATCATCTGAGGAGGTGGCAATTTGGGTTAGTTGCTTTGTGTTAGCACCACCAGCTCCAACACCAATGCAGTTGACCCGGGAACCCTTAAGCAGAGGTCCATAGATGGAAACATCTTGGGAAGAACGTGCGCCTGTGAGAACCACAAGGTGCTGGGAGGCGTCAGACAGACGAACACCGGAGGAGGGTTTTAACTCATTCTCTATAACATACTTAATGGCGTCAGCCAGATCTGATGAGCGGCCACCCATCTGACGAAGTCTTTTGATTGCAGAGATAACAGCTGGCTTGTTGTTGTGTGAGTTGAGTGAGAACTCTGTTTTAACTCTGTCTGCATACTGGACAACAGCGACACGCACTTGATCAGGCTGCACGTCGAGTTGTTGGACAATGCTGAGGATGAAGTCACGGATATGAGCGATGCCAGCAGCACCTGTACTGTCTGAGCCATCAATAAGGAAGAGAATGTCCTTTTTCCCAAGATTTAGGTTGCCTGCAAAATAAACACAACAAAGAGAAAGGGAGATATACTTTATTTTGAAGTCTATTAGAAGAAGATGGACACATTTTTTTTTTATTTCTACCACTATAACAGAATTCTAGAAGAGAATCAAGCTCCAGGACTTTGTAGTGGTGGACAGGAACTTTTTGTCAGTTGTGGAAAATGAATGAAAAACAATGCTAAATTGTAAATAGTGAAAACAATAAGTTATTATTTTGAACACCAATAACTTGAAGTTAACTTAAACTTTGAATATAGATAATATTTCTTACCTAAGTCCACTGTGGGAGGAACATAACTGCTGATATCAGTGGTGGATATTGTTTTGACTGAATCAATGAGCTGCGTCTCCACTCTTGGAAGCTGCTGGAAACTGTCAACTGTATATACAAGTTCGGGCCTCAGGGAAATCTGTCTCAGTTCATTAGGGTCTGCGTTCCTTGAACCGATGGCAAGAGGTGCGACCTGGTTTCTCTTGAGTTGGTCAGCTGCAGTGGATACATCATCTGTAGACTTGCCACCTGTAACTAGAATGAGGAACTGAGGCACTCCATCCTCAAGGCGACTTCCAGCTGACCTCTGGTAGATGTTTCTGGAAACCCACTCAAGCGCACGACCTGTATTTAGGCGGTTCCCTCCTTTGCTTCGAAGTTTCATCACAGCCTGGCGTACCTCCTCTTTGGTGGAGAATTCATTCAGAAGGAATTCTAACTTTGGGTCATCACTGTACTGTACGACTGAAACTCTGACCTTATCCAGTCCTACATCCAGCTTCTCCACAACTCTTCTTATCATTTCACGGATAGAAGGGAATTCACTACGCACTGCTGTCGTGCCATCAATTAGAAATACGACATCCCTCCTGTCTCCTTCCGCAGGTGCTGGAGTGATTACTGCTCAGAAAGAAGGCAAGCACAGCAATATGGTATGATTACTAACCACAGAGCTCCTAATACACAAACAGAATGACTGGTAAATTCAAATATTGGGTAAAAAATAAGTCACAACTTGATTACAACTTGATTTTTAGGTTGCAGTTAGGATTTTTTTGACATAATTTACTGAGTAAAATTACCTTCATAGGATGGGAATACTGGACGCATTCTGGCGATCTCATCATCCGATAACTCAGTCAGAGTGGTAATCAAGTTTTCTTGGACTGTGTACAAACCAGGGAGGTCATCTACAGCGAAGGCATAGTTCGGCACATATGACACCACCCGGAGCTCTGAAGGGTTAACATCCCTGGTCCCAATGCTGAAGGGAATAACTCGAGATTGTTTGAGGGAAACGGCTGCCCGACCGATGTCATCTGTTGAAGGTCCACTGGAGACGACAATCACAAACTGAGGTACACCCTCTTGTTTCCTGCTGCCACGTGCCGCTGTCAGAACATCCTGACTGATGAACTGCAAGGCCTGACCCAGGTTACGTTGTCTTCCTCCTCGCTGCCTTATTCCCCTGACAGCATTCAAAACGCCTTCTTTGGTTGTATGTGTGTTCAGATACATGTCAGCCTGAGCAAAGTCACCATACTGGACTACACCAATCCGAATCTTATTCTCACCCACATTTAGACTATCTACAACCCTGCGGATAAACTCCTGGATGATAGGAAATTCCCGTCCAACCCCATCAGATCCATCAACAAGGAAAATGACATCCTTCCGGGGGCCCTGCGACTCGGCTGGAAGAGAAAGAGAAAAGGCAATATTATGCTCTGCTACATGTATAAACCAAATATGGAACAAAAAGCTAAAGGAACATCATTGCAGCAGTTATGCCTATCCAAGGCATATCCAAACTGAAAGTTGTTTTTGAACCACTGGAGTACATACATGGGTATGGTGTCTTTTGAAAGGTAACACTCAAAGGTAACAAAGTTTTATCCCCAGCAGTCAGAATCACTGTTAGTGCTACTGGCATTGAGTAATGTAAGTTTGAACGCATTGAAGCAGAAGGGGTTCTTTTCCACCTGAATATTTTTTTGTATAAACAGATGCTTGCAGATGACTATCTTGGACTTACTAACTATTCAAAAACAGCTGATTACAATAACACAGAAACTGATTTTATTTTTTCATCTAAACCAGCACATAACAACATTGTACAGGACATTATTATATATATCTCTCGTTGTATTGGTTTTCTCTTTTACGGACATAATGCAGAAAAAAAATAGATATTCGAATGGTTCAAACCTATGTGTGTCATCAATTGTCAGCCACCCAGAGTGCAAACATGAGAGGAGCAATTTCTGCTGAATGAAAATGTCACTTTTGAAACCATCAGCAGAAAAAACAAAACAAAACACAATTCTAATTTAAAATAAAGACTAAATTGATTCATATCCTAAATTTATTACCTGACATATGAGTTGCCATATGTGTAACGATAAAAGCCATTTTTTTCTTTTATGGAGTGTAACCTTTTCTTTACTGATGACATATAACTACAGTATTCCTCATTTATTATACATTGTGCTGCCATTTTTAAACTACGGTGATAATATTGAGCTCATTTCAACAGGAGAAAAACTACACAGTTTTTGCTTTGCTGGACTACAGCTTTTTCATCCAAATTATGAATTCAAGGAAAGTTGTTTATGTGGCCATCTGTCCATGATGAAACTAATATCCCGTCATTCTGTGCATAATGCAAAATTTGAAAGAATTACAATAAGTAAGAACAAATAAAACGAGGAAGATCATTCCAAAGAATTGCTTGAATATAGAAAGACAAGCCTCCTGACAATGCTGCCAGAAAAGGAAAGAAGATTAATATTGCTTTTGTCGATACAAACAAAGGTAGAAAATTATTTTACTAAGGAATACGAACACAGATTGTGGACGTAAATGAAGATAAAAAAAATAATCAGAAGAGAGAATATGAATAAGATTAAAAAGAACATGAAAACCAAGAATGAGATAAAAAAGAGAACAAGTGGCTGCTGGCGAGACTCGGACTAAAGAACATCATCAAGGTCAAGAATGTCCGAATTGTTTAAAAAGTACAGATCCTTGAAGACAATTTGGATCACATTTTCTTGCCAAAAAAATTGACAAATCTTCAAATGACTTCTTATTTTTTTCAAAAATCCACAAATGGTAAAAAGCAATAACTGCAAATGTGAGGGTTCATTACGTGCAGCAATAAAAGGGCTGGGTGAATTGAAAATTAGTCAGTAATTATTGTGATACAGATACCATGACTACTTATGGAATAGCAAGAAGAAAACATAGGATGTTACTTTCATCAATGGAGATGAAAGGGATGCCATCATAGACAGGATTATGAGCGCTGCGAATCTGGCATCTCTCACACAAAAGTAAAATAATGAAAGTATTAATTGATTGATGTTGTACAAAACGGGGTGGGTGTGGTTACTTTGTGACAGCCTGCTGTTGTTTGACAGTGATGCATCAAAATAAACACAACCCAAGATGGTTGTATCGACGCACTGTCATGATGGCCCTCAATGTTATTCACTTACTACATGTGAAAGAAAGTATTAATTGGTGAATGAGCCACAAAACGTGACCACATTAAGACACCATGCTTGTTAACATACCAGGTACAGTTGGTGAATCTGGGGTAACGTCAATTACCACAGCCTCCACGAAGGACTGAAATTGTTGTTGGACATTGGAAAGGTCCGTGAATTCAGATACAGAGAGAGCAGAAGTGGGATTGTGTGATATCTTCTGCAATTCTCTAATATCAGATCTCCTCGTTCCAATTGAAAAGATCAAGACACCCAGCTGTTTGAGAGCGGAGGCTGGTGCGTCAACACTGTCAGAAGAACGTCCACCACTTAGCACTATTAGCACCTGTGGAACTCCTTCCAGGCGCCTGCTTCCAGCAGAGGCCGTGGAGACATTGTCCCTCAAGTACTGCAGAGCGGCTCCAGTGTTGAGGGGTCTTCCGCCTTTGTGCCTCAAACCTCTGACAGTGTCAAGGATCACGGCCTTTGTTGAGTACGTGTTCAGATAGAATTGGACAGCCGGATCTGTGCTGTACTGAACCACTGAGACACGGTCTTTGTTGTCATCCAGACTC
>JBBMOE010000054.1:3407934-3458169 GCA_037975065.1 Chaetodon trifasciatus | reverse complement strand
TGGTTTAGTATTCTACAGGGCTGATGTTTTGTCACATAGCTCAGTTTACCAGCACTCATTCATTTATTCATTGTGTTTTGTTTTTGATTGATGTCTTTTCAACAGCTTCTTCTCTCAGTGACCAAGTCCACCAGACTCCAGCTGACATGTACAACAAACCAGGAGAAGCAGCCAAAATCAGCTGTTCACACACCAATTCAAACTTTGACCGAATCCTCTGGTACAAACAAACAAACACACAACTACAGTTCCTGGGATACATGAATTTTAAGACTCCATATCCTGAAGCTGGACTGAATGTGAAGATAGAAGGGGGCGCAAGCAAAGACCAGACCTGCACATTAACAGTTGAAGGACTCAACAGGAGCAGCAGTGCAGTGTACTTCTGTGCTGCCAGTTACACACTGCTACATATCACTGCTCCTCACTACAAAAACCTTTTCATCACATAAACTTCATTCTGTTTTACAGCTCACAGCCTCCTACACCTGGAATAAACCAGTCTAACCAACGTTGGTCTTCCCCTTCATCCCGATCAGATATTTGGAGGGTTCCTGACGTGCAGCTCTGTAACACTTCACCTGCCACATCCTGTTTCAACCAGCAGCCATTCAGACATTCTCAATAATTAAGACAAATTAATGAATAGATTCTTTTAAATACTCAGACTAAGAGATGGAAAAAACAAATCAGTATGACAACAGTTAATTGCTAACAAAAACAAACATGACCAATTACAGTAATGTGCATAAAGTCATCCATTGAGGTCCACAGTTAGTTCAGATCAACTCTGTAAATTCAGACTCACTGCTGGATTTTAAACTATCTTGTTTAGTGCAAACGTTTGTAGGGATTTTAACAGCTCCTTGTTGTTTTCTTTCCTCTCATAAGGTGGCAGTATATCTTTACTGAGCCAGTGGTGTGTGGTGGTAGCTGACATGATGCTTTTAATGTTAAGAACAGGAGGAAGAAGCACTACGACACCACCTACTTTAAAGAGCTGTGTTTTTCTTCCTGATAGGAGGGTTTACTCAGAAAAGGAGATAGCNCTTTCTGCAGAGAAATATTTGAGGATCACACAGACTGCCAAACTCTCCTACGTTGTTTTCATCGTCAAGAGCTGCATCTATGGAGCCTTTGTGGCCTTTCTGGTGTGGAAGCTTCAGGTTCGTTCTGCACAGTTTAACATGTGACCTGTCTGTTGCTTTTCCTTCTTGATTTACTGCGCTTGACATAAAAACAGGCTGTGTACACGTTGGTATTGGACTGAACATGAAAAGAGCTCATGGCATTATGACATTGTCCTTTCTGATTGTTTCAGGGATCAGCTGGAAAGCAGAACAACTGAGGCTTCAATTCTAGGAGATCAGAAGTGCTGGTTTCTGTAAATAAAGGTTGAAATCATCTAATTATATCCACAACTGTGTGTGTTGCAGTGCATTTGCATTTGTTTCTTAATTAGACAAGTAAATTCTGCCAAAATAAACAGTTCAATGTGTGTTCTTGCTCTGCTCTAAAAGCTGCTTTGGCTTGGCACTTTTATAAAGGCTTGTAATAATAACTTTGTGTGTTCCTGAATTACTGTTTGCTTAATTTTCATCTCAATAAAAGCACTTTAAAGGAGCTCGTCAACCGTGTGCTTTCATTTATCTCCATTTCCAGACAGTAAAACTTTATTTACATTCCACATATATCTAAACCAGAAGAAGGCAGGAGTTAATCTTCATATCAGACACTGCATATCAAAATATTCACATTTAAACATGAAAGAATTAGACAGATACATTTGGCATTTGCTCTAAATTGCTGCCAACAGTGCTGATATATGCAGCCGCCCTCCAACCCATCCTTGCTCCTCTCATGGTATTTTTAGCTGTTTGTCTATCTGCCTGTATTCTGAGAAAGACGCTATTTTTCACCTTCATGGAGGATGTTAAAACATCTCAGCTCAGAAAAGCTGTTTTTCCAGTGAGCAAACTGAGAGCTGACTAAAGTTTCATTTATCACTCAAGTGACATTCGACTGATAAATGAAATTCCACCATCTAATCTGCATTTTAACATTCGTTAGGGGAACTCATTTGACTTTATTAAAGTGGGTTTTACATTCTCTTTATGAATGCAGAACTGAAACAGTCAGTAGGAAAGTAAATGTGAGATTGTGAGTCTACCTCAACAGGAAACCAGCGCTCTCGTCTGCACACAGAAGAAGGTCAAAGCGCTTGCTGGTGGGGGAGGCAAACCGGGGCTTGAAACCCTGCAGAGGAGTCGAAAGCGACAGCAGAGGACAGGATGTGGTCACAGGGCAGCCTGCAGATCGCTCTCTGTGCTGAGAAATGTCTTCACCACAACCTCCTGTTCGCACCTGCACCTCTGCATCAACCCCCGGCTCTGCACATCTCTGAGCAAACAGCTGAGAAAACTGTGTCAACTGAAGCTCCACAAAGAGCTCATGAAACAGCTGCATTTGATGTTTTTACTTGAGTGGCATGAGAGGTTAATTTAGCTGCAGTCACAGAGATTAAAGCAAGATCAGGTTGACTTTAGACAGCTATCAACACTTCATTTAATAATTCTGTGTAAGTGTGTTATTTATATCGTCTCATGATCTTCATATCAGCCACTTTTAAGAGATAACACAGGCTGTATTTGAAGCAGCTCGGTTTCCTGTTCAAACGGTCAACAGCAGTGGAAGAAGTACTCAGGTGTTTTACTTCAGTAAAAGCATCAAAAGCATCAAAATATGCCACCAAATTACAAAAAAAGTACACATGCAGAATGGCCCATTTTCAGAATGAAGTATAGATTACTGGATCAGAATTATTGTGTGCATCACTTTAATGTTGCAGCTAGTAAAATTTTTTTTTTTCATTTAACAACTTTATACACTGTTAGCATGTGTATTATGTTTTTCTTTTTTTTTGCTGTTGATCATATATTTTGTTTTGAATGAAGTAACATGTAATACAGTAAGAAGTGCAGTATTTGCCAATGAAATGTAGACGAATCTAAAGCAGCTGTAAAAACTCATTTAAAGTATTGTATTTGAGTAAAAGTACTTAGCTACTTTCCACCACTGCTCATTAAACTATCAATTTATTTTTGACCAGCGAGGACCTCCGAGGGACGCAAACTGAGTTCTACTTTTGTCCTTTATTTCCATCAAAAACATGTTTGTGTTCGCTGGAGTCACACAAACAGGAAACAGTTTGTGTGAGACGGCAACAGAAACATGGTGTACGACATCTGTGAACTAGATAATTATACCTCCTCCTGCAAACCCTGATCTTTAGACCAATTCAAAAGCTGCTGTTTTCACATCAGTTTGTTAGAAAACAAAAAACAGAATTTCGTTCTTTCTGCAATTTCCCAAATTAGGCTCATGTGGTTATTCAAAGCTGACGGATGAAGGAGTATTTGTACCAAACCTAACTTGTGCTCAACTTAAATTAAAAACACCTCCATCACCTACAGAAAAAAATGTATTACATTACTTATCTATATAACAGATTCATATGAAGTACAAAATAGTATTTCCTACATTTTCTTTCACAAACCAAATTATCTGATATAAAAAAATGCACAATATGTCACCTGAGACACAGTAAACGTTCCCTTTTAAATCTAAGATAAGGGAATTTTGTATTGGAGCAGGACCAGAACTTGCTGTTGTTCTGCACTGAGCTGAACCAGCAGACTCCAGGATGGAACACCAGACCATCTTAATGCTCATTAACAGCCAAAGCACGATGATTTGCTGCCTCCAGTATCGAGCAGGTCATGAAAACATTCAGTTTACAGTCTATTTTCACTGATATTCGACAAACAAGGAGAACAAAGATTCTACAAAAGCAGGCACGTTTGGTGTTTAAAGCATCCTGTTTCACTTTAAAACCATCATCACATTTATACCAAAAAGATTTATATCTCATTGTTAGTTAAAAACCCACCTGTGTGACATCACAAACAGCAAACATGCACAGGTGTTAAGGTGTTTTAAGGATAACTTGAGTCCCAGCGAGTGATGACTGTGTGACTGTGAGCCGGCATGAAGGACACCAGAAGCCTGAAACCGAAGCAGCTGAAAGGAATCCAGCCGCCATCACTCACGTCATTATTTACACCTGTGCTGCTTTAAGAACTGTGACCTGTCAGAAAAAACACAAATCACAAAGTCAAAGTCTGATATTTCACAAGTTTCTCCAAACAAAGCTTCCAGTTCCACCTTAAAACCATCATCATTGCAACTACATTTTCAAAAACTCAGCTTCACTGGTTAAATATATGTAGACATAAAGGAATGTGACTCTGGTTTAAGTTGCTCTCAGTGTCCGTACACAGAAAAACAAGGACCAAAAATACACAAAAGTAGGTGAACAAATAGATGTTTAAATGCAGTTTATATATAAAATGCAGTCATGAACAACAAACATATATTATCTATATCAAGTCTGTAAATGCAATAGTTCAATAATTCTGGAGTGCTGGAACAAAATGCTGAATTATTAATGTAATGTAAGTAAATGAAGTATATGCATCTATAAATGTCCACTTGCACTAAATACAGCGTGCAGATTTAAATTTTATAGTCATTTACATGTTAAAAAAAATATATAATATATAATTTGTAGTTAAGTGGATGCTGTGGTGTCACAGGGTGTTACAGGATGATGGTTTTCTGACACTGTACGACTGATAAAGTGTTCATTATAAAGAAAGAAACTGTTGTCTGGTTGTCCTGGAGTAAAGTGCTCTGTGGCGCCTCCCACAGGGGAGAAGCTGGAACAGGATGTGATGTTTCCTAACATGTCCTTTGTGGTTATTGTTTCAGCCATCATGTAAACTGGGATTAAAAACTGGAGCAGGTGGAGCATCGTTCATAGCGTTTGGTACGAAAGTAAAACTGAGAGCTTGCAGGAGCAAATGTTTGTTTGTGGTTCAAGCAGGAAAATACCAGCCTGGTATCGCTGTGATACAACGGAAACATTAAGGAATGTCATGTAATCTGAGTCAGTCAACACAGCTCAGCAACCACACACACAGAAGACGGTCCACCCAGATGTTCAAGGCTGGACTTCATTTGTCATGTTGAGCGACCCCTAGTGGTACAAACTGGAACACCAAGTAGGATTCACATCACCAAAAGTTTTTATCAAAATATCATTTTTATTATCAAATAATTACATAAAAGAAAAAAATAAAACCCTTTATCAGTGAAATGCCAAAACACAGATTAAAAAAAGAGCAGTGGTCAAAACAGTGACAGCAGAGGTGAAACAATTCACTAATTCAACAATGACCTGAAAGTAAAATCAGCATAATTCTCTAGAAAACAGAGAACTCATACAGGAGGTCCAGTGAGTAAATAAGTTATTTTAGAGAGGCGGCAGAGACAGAACGACAAAGAAAGTTTGACTTTTGCTTCATCACATTCAACAGACTTTTACGTGGTACGTTTCATTTTAATGTTTCCTTATTCAGTGTTTGATGCAGCAGTGTCCAAACAGACTCCCTGAACAAAGTGTCGACACTCTGCAAACCCCTGGTTCACAGCATCTACAGCTACAGTAATCAGTCCCTTTTTCAACGCATTCTTGAACTGTGACTCTGCACAACCTGGTCAGATAAGAGTGCTTTGAGTCATTTTGGCAATTGCAGAAGTTCAGTGTTGGAAGGTTTTCAAAATGCAGTCCTCAATGTTTCAAACACCGCCTTCCCCCGTCCCCCGTCCCCTCTCCCACCCAGCCCAGAGTTTTTACACCCTCCACGTCTTCAGCCGAGCCGACCGAACCTGTCGTTCCTCTGCAAATGCCGGGTACAGCTGGCACAGCAGAAGCTGGAGAAGTACGAGTTGGAGCAAAGTCGGGCGTAAACTATCAGCTCGCAGTTGGCAAGCTCGGGCTGGTCCACGCATTCTGGCGGCACATCAACACCTGCAACAGCGGAGTTGAAAGACAGCCCCGTTTAGAGGGTTTTGTTGTGCCTCATAAAATCAGTTCAGTACGCAGAACATCGTGTGGTGTTCTCTAAATTAAGCTTCAAATGATTCAATCAAACAGCATGAATCACAGTGGCTTGTTCGTCCACCTGCAGGGCACAGATTTGACTTTTTCTATGTTGTGTTTTGCTACAACATCACTCAAAACATCATCAGCGAGCTACTGCCCACATCTCAGATTTTTGTAGAGATTTAAACAGAAGTAGAATAACAAAGTTGGCAGTTCAGTCATATGATCACATGATGGCTTCCTGGAGAATGTGGTGCAAATGGGTGAAATGAAAACATCAGGACGGCTGAGTTAAGACGATTATTCTCACCTTGCTGTGTGTCTTTCGTGACTCTCACTTCAGCCGTGGCGCTCACGGAGTAGATGCCGGTGTAAGCGTTGCAGGTGTAAGTGCCCTCGTCTGAAGGCTTGACGTTGTTCAGGATCAGGCTGCCGTCAGAGGACGTCAGGATGTTCCGACCGTCGGGACGCACCGGGACACCGTTTCTGTAGTAAAAGTGAAAAGCAGTTGAGGCCCATGAGCTTTGTGTTAGATGCTTTCAGTTCTTATGTACAATTGATATTTCTGCTTACCTTACCTTTCTTATTAATGCCTTAATATGCATGACCACATTCTACAACTACAAGGCCCTTAACTAAGAGTTTCCCTCAATAACCTTCTAAATACTGCTCATTGATAATAGATAAGGAAGCTGTTGTACATGGATTATAATCTTAATAACTAGAGCCAGCTTCAGGCATTAATAAGGGCTTTACACTCTGTAAGAGCAGTTCACTGTGTTGATTACTCTAAGGCCCAAAATTAAGCATCAATTCATCATTACATTTAAGAGGATCAATACTTGAGCTTGATAAGTTACTACCTGGACCAGCCGATATTGACGTTGTCTCCTGAGACCACACAGGGGAGGACGGCTGTGCTGCCTTCAGACACCTGGATGTTATTAGGAGCTGTGGTGATCTTCAGGTCCGCTGGACAATGAAACCAGAAGGAGGAGGTGATTTTTTTCAGCCTAAAAGACCCTCACATCCTCATCTGGATATCCCCCAGAGGAACTGAACCACAAATGAAGCTCAGATATACTGACATCTGCTGGTCATTAGGTGACATTACAACATCGATGAACACGCAGCATTAATAAGCACGTTAACAGCTGCATGTTCTGTGTTTGACCTGATGGAGAATAAAACTCACTTTGGACTCTGAGTTGCAGCTGTTTCTGCTCCAGCTGCTGCTGAGTGGAGGCTGTGCATGTGTAGACGCCAGAGTCTGCAGACTTCAGAGAGCCGATGATCAGCGTGCCGTCTGAATGTTGTGTGTACCTGCAACACAGCAGCGCCAAGAACTCAGATCCTTTAGTGAAGGAGAAAAGTATTTCTCCAAACACGTCTGAAGGGGATGTTTTAGGATTGTAACTGCACCTAAAATCTGGTTTAAAGTTGTTGGGATTACTATGTTATTAATGTGCATACTAATGAACATTCAGAGTAATTTACAGTTAGTGTTCATCCATTACAACTTTAATTTTCCTGGAAACATAATTTCCTCGCCAAAGACAATATCTTGCACATCATAAAAATCCACTTTTCTCTGGAGTTTGACAGTTCCTTCACAATCAGACATACTGTGCATAAATCAGGAAAGCTGTGGGATAATTACCTGGAGTCAGTGAAGATCTGTCCATCTTTAGTCCACTGAATGTTGACAGACTGAAGTGCTGATGGAGGGACGATCTTGCAGGGAAGTCTGGCGGTTTGTCCTGATCGCATTTCCAGCGAAGACGAGCCTGACCGCTCGATACTGAACCTGAGTGAGATCACGAGGAGAGAAAGCTGGTGTGAGTGACCGTTTCATCATTTGACAGACGTCAGAGAGGACATGAAGAGAAAGAGGGATTGTTCTCACCGAGGGAAGGGACCATCTCTGGGCCACGAGGTGGGAGTCAGCTGAGACGATCCCTCTGTGAGGGACACACATGATTGGGTGAGTGCTCGTGTCACAATTCACTCACATAATGTCACAATAACGCATCATGCGTAAAGACCGGCTAACTTCTCAAGGTCAGCGTGTTCTGACACAACCTCTGACATCATCCATGACATCAGGACTTCATCCCCACCTTCTGGATTTACATGTGATGGACTAATTGGGGTTAAAGTCGGTCAAATTAAGGTTTTGACCGAATCTGGCCCCAATTCGCTGAATGCACAGCGGGTGGCTTTCTTAGAAAGCCCTGACGTTGAGAGATATGCAATGTGTTGGATAATCTACACTCTGTTTATGTCCATGCATGTCGTGAATTTGTCTATAGAAATAAAAAAAAACTTTCAGTAACAAGGAATGGACAAAAGGATGAACATATTGTTTGCTCATATTAAAAACAAATGGATTTGGAAAGAAAAATCCTACAGCACAGCGGCATTTTGAGCTATATGCTATGCTAACATGCTGATATTAAGCTGGTACAATGGCCACCATGTTCACCCTCTTAGGTTACGATGTTAGCATGCTAGCTTTTTCTAATTAGCACTAACTAAAGGTTAACTGAGGCTGATGGGAACATCACTAGTTTTGCAGATATTCTGTCAGAGGGCAACAACATGAACAAAATCTTGAAGGCAGCGCTAGAGGAAGAGTCAGGGGAACTGGTTATTACAGTTCATCCTCTGGCCACCATGAATATCTGTGGCAAATTTCATGCCAATAGTTGTTGGGATATTTCAGTCTTAGATGCAAAACTTGATCTCATGGTGGCGCTTGAGGAAGTCAGATCACCGGAGTCAGTAGGATTCATCCTCTGGGGACCAAGAATGTCAGTACAAAATGTCATGATGATCCATCTTTGCCAACAGAGAGACCAATATTACCATTCCTTCAGTATACAGTCACACTGCTACTGTGGCCAAAAATTCCAACTAAGATCAAGATGGAGTCAAATTAGTAGAAGGACAATGCCTCTTTCAGCAAATGAAGTAATTTCATACAGATGCTGCTGCATTACCTGTGACGGACAGGTAAATGTAGCGGTGGTCTCTCTCCCGTTCACGAGTCGCCACGCACAAAAACCAACCAGAGTCCAACTTCATGAGAGGACCGACTAACAGGGAGCCATTGGGCTGCTGATGATGCCTGAAGAAAACAGAAATGAAGAGGAAGAAAAGAATCACAAACACTGAGAGAAACCAACATTAAAGGTATAATATGTGTGTTTCTACTGACCTGTGGGTGGACAGAGGGATACCGTCTCTTCTCCACTCCACGGTCACAGTGGAGGACGGCGGTGGGCTGACTCTGCAGGGCAGCACCACCGTCTGGCCGACTAAAGCTTCCACTGTAGAGGGGTCGGTCTTATCAATGGTCACTTCTCCCAGGGTCAAACTGAGGACACAGGAGGGGATACAAGGAAGGAAGGAAGGAAGGAAAGGAAGAAAAGAAGGACAGAGGAGAAAGTTGGAAAACACAAGAAAGAGAAGATTGAAGGGAGGAAAAGGATGAAAGAGTCACTTTATGCTCTACTGTTGGTACTTTTATTAGTAGTCACCAAAGCAAGCATAAAGATCGCCCACAACCTGGCTTTTCAGAGGTTTATCAAAGAAAGCTCAGAGAAAAAGGACAGAGGTGAAAGCCAGCTGGCACACAAAGGGCCCATGCAACGTGAAAAATGACGAGACAAACAGCAAAAACCTTCACCCACAAAACAAGTTCTGTTACAGATCGGCAAATGTTAAAAATCAACGGTGATGTTAACACACACAGAGACAAAGGACACATTTCCCTACACCAGAAAAACCCCAAAGTTCCCAAAAAGAAGCTAAAACCTGTGATGTAGCTACTACAACCACACAGACGTAAGGTGAGGACAGACAGGGTTTAGTGACTCCACACATACAACGACGGATGGAACATCAGAGACGAACCTTTATTAGTTTGATCTAATGACATCCAGGGGACGACACAAAGCCCAAAGGTGGTGGCGGCTGACACAGTGAGGTAGCAGGCACAAAAAAGCACAAGACGGCTAACAGACAGTGAAAAGTCCCAGAAGCATTAAACAGCAGAGCTGTCCATTTAGAGTCGCTGTGAGTTTGACGACTTCTCCAGACACTTTGTGGAGGTTAAAGGAAGAAACGAGGTGCTGCTACTCAGACAGGCGTGAGACAAAAACAGTATTTTACAAAGCAAGGGTTTTGTAAAGAGCATGTTGCATAAAATACATAAAACACGACATATTCTGTGGGACAGGTTGGTGTCAGCAAAAACAAAATCTTCAGGGGGTGTTAGGTTTCTCGTTAAGTTAGCTAATGAGCTTGGAAAAGAAGGTTAACTGTTTGGCATTCCCTTTCAGTTCTTTTGCATTTTCCAGTTACAGATGCTTCATTAGTAATTGATAACTTACACTGGAATTAATTTAAATCATTATTGAACTTAATTGTACTTAAAAATCAGATTGTGCTACCTGTGTGAACTTTCTGTTTGTTGTATGATTGAAAAGGTTCATGTTTAATTCTGGACCTGGTTTATATAAATTTGTCCTCTGGGACATGTAGGATCATACATGCTGGGAATATCGTTATACATGAAACAATGATAAACAACTTAACATCGACTTCATCATCATATTTTGGGGGAAATGACTGATGCACATGATTTGGGTGGTGTTTCAATCTCCTTCAGCTCACTCTTTGGCCCCACTCATGGGGCTCCTTCAGCAGGGGTGGGAAGGTTGTTAACTGCATTATGAGGCCAGCGGGGCTCGGGCGTGCCGTGAGCTTTCCGTTGTGCTCCCTGGGTCTTCAGGGTCTTACCTCGCTGCTGGACCGGTGTGCTGTGCAGCAGTGGCATAGGAAGGCCGGCGGATGTGAAGATGGATTCTGGCTCTCTGGGCGTGTGTGGCGGCACTTGTGGCCTGTCTGCCGGTGCTGCTGGTGGAGCCTCTGTGGACTGTGAAAATCCTCCCCATGCTGCGTGACCCTGCACCTGTTGACCCCCCAGAGGTGGATCCACCTGCTCTATGTCCTCCGCCAGATGCGGTGCCTGCTCCAGATGCGGTCCTTCCAGGGGTAGATTCTCTCCTGGGAGTGGGTCCTCCAGCGGGAGCGACCGGCCTGGGGCCCTGCTGGCTTGGTGCATGAACCTGGCACACCCTCTGGCACTCAGCCATGGTCAGGAAGTTGTTGCTGTTGCCGTGGCAACTTCCATACCAGAATTGCACACACTTGGAGGTGATGACATCGTAGTGGTAGCGTAATATCCAGCTGCTGCAGGAGCCGGCAGCACGAGGCAGGGAGCAGATAGAGCGTTCAACTGCAGCAAAGAAAGGAGAGAAGGGTGAAGTTACCAACATGCAATCTCCAAACTGTGAAAGCTTAGTTTCTCCTGTGCTTTCAGATGTATGGCACAGTCTTCATCAACAGAGATCCTCTGATGAAGACTGTGTCATACAATTTAAAGCTTGTGAAAAAGCCAGTAAAGGGACAACAGTTCTCTAGTGCCACACTTTGATTGTAATTGATCTACTCACGACTCAAAATCTATTTTTTCTGGTTTCTATAACGCTACCAGCTCCAGCTTTAATGATAGCTGAAGACCGCCTGTTCACACATAAGACTTAAAGAACACAAACCAGAGATTAATGTGTAAAAATGTATTTTCATCTTCTGTTTCTCTTACTGTGGTTGGGTGGGTTGGGGCAGCTCTCCCCGTTGGGTCCTCCTGCAGGGGTGGTACGGTCATAACAGCACCCGTAGGTGGTGGTACGGCACTGTACTGCATTCTCAGTGGGAAGAGAAGAAGCACCCTGAAGAAGCAAGACATGGCAGATCAGAAAAAACAGACGAGGATCAAGATGTTACACAAGTTTTGACACATTTTGGTGTTATAGTTGCTGTGCATTGAGTTTCTTTTTGTGTGTCATTCCCTGTAACTGCCCTAAAAAAACCAAAACAAGAATAATAATAATAATAATAATAAGCACAAAAAAATTAAGATCAACATAAAAAAAATGTCCATGCTCCCAAAAGATTTCCAAACCATAAACATTTTTCGACTGATGTTCCTGCTTACTGTTTTCTAAGGTTTCATTCTGTAAAAACAATTCCTCACTCAAGTAAACATCTTGTTTTTATGGTCAATCTGGTCAGTAAATTTTTCCCACTGTCTCCTGTACACAGAATGTGGTGCTTTTTGCTTACAGTGTTTGCAGGGGCTACATACTCCACGCAGCCCTCCTTGTTGAGGCCACGAGCAGCTGTCACTCCATCTCGGCAGCAGCCATAACTGACAGAACGTAAGAGCCAAAAATAACAAAAATGTATGACATTTCTAAGAAAACCTGAGCCTCAGCCTGGTCAGAGTGGTCACACAGTCACAAAAGTGACACTCAGACAAAGGCTCTAAAAAAGACTCATTACGTAACCTCAACCACAGTGTAATGACAGGTTGGAGCTGGATACCTGGTCTGAATGCAGGATGGCTGGACAGCAGTGGGAACAGAGTCCTGTGGGCAGCCCAGACTGTGGGGGCCCCCGGCTGAAGTGCGTCCATCTGGGCAGCAGCCATAATAAGACTGGCTGCAGTGGAGGACTGGGGCGGAGCTGTGAGGGTCGTGGACCATGTTCGTCTGGGTCGGATCAGTCTCAGGCCTGCGGGCTAAGATGAAACCAAGCGGGGGGAGAGTTCACACATGCAGACTAGACCCCACAGTTCATGTTGTGCTAAATAGGCAAGACTACACAAAGCAATGACGAAGTTCACACACCGCTTTAGAATTTTACAATAGAGTCTAAGCTATTGTGCTTGAGGCCAAACAGACTTCACGGGCAGCTGAGACACAAAAGAATGCAAATAAGAAAAGAACTGCTACAAAACACATACATATGGTTAACCAACAAAAAAAATGACCAAACTATGTGTTTATGTAAATATAAAGCAGGGAACAGTGGAGAATGAATTGGGACAAGTAGTTCTTGCAATCAGACTAAACAATCTCACAGGAAATTAACACACACAGACCACACAAGACCTCAAACTTGAAATTCCTGACCACTGGGACGGTACTGCAGAATGCCAGAACATGCCAAAAACACCACAGCCAGCACTTGCACACTTCAGTGCTTCGAAAATATTTTAATCAGGTTGACAGTGTCCGTGGACCCCTGAAAACATGTCAATCAGGCCTGGATAATTAGTGCTGGGACAGGGGCTGGATGGGGAAAAGGGGGGCTGATGGCACAAAGTGACAGGAGTTGTATCAGCAGAGCGGAGGGGGTGCAGGCGAACTGAAAGGTGGCAATTATTAGGGTGCCATCACACCTACAGTTTCTGTTCTTTGGTCCAAATAACGAGAGCAAATAAAAGACTAGCTAGCAAAAAAAAAAGAGTTGGCAAGAAAGAGCTAGCAAGAAAAAAGCAAATAAGTAAGCAAAAAAGACAGAGGTTGAAAAATTAGCTAGCAATAAAAGATGAAGAGCTAACAACAAAGAGCTTGCAAAAAGAGCTAGCAAAACCTAAAAAGTCAAAAAAGATGCTAACAAGTCTGCAAAAAGAAAAACAGCTAGCAAAACCTAAAACGTCAAAAAGATGCTGACGAGTCTGCAAAAAGAAAAAGAGCTAGCAAAAGAGACAGCTAGCTAAACAAAGAGCTTGCAAAAAGTGCTAGCACAACCTAAAAAAACAAAGACAAAAGATGCTAACAAGTCTGCAAAAAGAAAAAAGAGCTGGCAAAAAAGAGTTCATGAGAAAGAGCTGGTAAAAAAGAGCTAGTTACCCTGAGCTAGCAAAAAGGCAAAAAGCAAGAGCAAGACAAAGACTATGTGCTAGCAAACGACACAAAGAGCTAAAAAAAATAGCCAGATTTGCTGAAATGAACATACACTGACCGTACCAAAATGGTATCTCCCAACTTGGCAAACCAAAAATGTTCATTATTAATTCTTGGTTGTTTCGTCTTTTACAGTAACTACTAGTGACTAAAAGTGTTTATCTGTCACCTTTACACAAAACACATCCTTACACAGTTTGTAAACAAACTGATGATACTATGACAGGAGAAACCGTCAATCGGCAGATAAACTTTAGTCCAACCTGTTGCGTGGTCTGGCACATAGGGCTGGAAAACAGTCCGTGTGCTGTCGTGTCCTCGTGAGTCCTGAACGCTGGGCACCACTGCACAGAGAGCAGAACACAAAATAAGTGCTCATCATACAGGTGAGTGCTTGAGTTACCTGGAAATGTAACGTGTGCATTACAATATATGTTGCAGTAGCAAGAGCTCTAATTGAGGGGCTCATTTTGCGTAGTGTATGCTCACTCTGTGGGCTGTGGCAGGGCTGGTTGTTGCAGCGCTCCACTGTGGAGGGTTTGGGGTGGGCGCTACACTGGCTCACAGGATACAGGTTCCTCTCCTGGTCTGAGCAGATCACCTGCCGATCTCGTGAGCCGGAGCCACAGCTCCTAGAGCACTGGAGGAAAATGGAGAGCGATTAGAACTATAAACCATCACTGGAGACCGTCCCAAGATGGTCAGCGCCCCCTCCCTTCTTCCTACTACCCCCTGCCATGCTTTCATGGCTGGTAACCAATAGAAACTGTTCAACTGAGAGCACAGAAAGGCTGCCATGATGCTCCACAATAGCTGCACATAAGTGTCCCTGTATTTTTGTGGTTTTGCTGGTCTCACCAGTCCCCACTGTCCGACGTGCCAGCTGATTTGTCTCTGGCAGGCCGCCATCTCGCAGGGTCGGACGGCAAGCGGGCGGGGCAAAGCGCTGCAGGATGTTTCCTCCAGCCTCATTCCACCTGAACCAACACAGGTGACTTCCCGGGTCTGCTCGCCGGTACCGCAGGTCACTGAGCACTGCAAACACAACAGCACACATTTCATTAGATTTTAGATAAGATTAGGCCAAACGGCAACTGGCTGAAACATGAAGCCAATGCCGAAGTGCAGTTCCTCAAATGGTCAATTGAGGCTGGCTACAAAAGCCAGACAGTCCCCATAGACCTCCACATTAAAATGCCAAACTTCACAGCAGACATGTTTACAGCCTAGTACAAAAAACAATTTTGCTCTCTACATCTGATTTCCACATTCTTGCCAGCTGTACAGAAGGAGAATTTTTATATAACTCACTTGTTTAAATATATTAAGGCTTAAAGTAATGCATAATTACAGGCACGGCCGCTGTGAGTGACAGCTAGCTGCTTTGCCCTCCTCTGCTCCACCCACACTCCACGTCTTCGCCCAGTTTTGGATTAGCCTGGAGTTTGGTTAAGTCAGACACTGCCAAGACGGCAACAGCTGGAGCCACTGTCAGTGAGCTTCACAATGGCTCTTCAGAAATCTGTGGGTTACGTCATGGAGACTACATCCATGCTTTTTATGGCCTGTGGTCGAGGCCTTAAAGTTATTTTGTATGATATAATTTCAGTAAAGGGCAAGAAAAGAAAAAAGTGAGGAAAATATTATTTAAGCTAAACTTCAAGTCATTACATCAGACCAATGAAGACAAATCTGGACTAAAATCTGAGTCTGTGATTTTATCCAATGCATTCAAATACTGTATGTCCCCAACTTGCATCATGTGTTGCGTCAGGTTATAGAACTTTTCCAGCTTCAGTTCAAGCTTCTCTTGTAATCTTGGTTTTACATCTGAGACTTTTGAATAGACAATAGATTGAAGCCAAAGTGCTAAGCAAACAAAGACAGTGGGAAAGTCACACATCGTCTTGTATTACTCCTCTGTTATAAGGTTTGTTTTTCTTTTTTCACTTATGTTCACTTTCACTTCCAGCTGCCTTTTTTTTTATGAAGCCACAACTTAATGAGCTAAAAATGTCTCCTTTTTGCAGCAGCAGCCAGAATATTTTTCACTGCAGTTGGATGCAAGAGTGAAGCTAGTCATGCAAAGCTAAATGAGCTAATAAATGCTGTATTGTCGTATAAATAAAAGTATAAAAACAGAACAGTGCAGGTTTTACACCATTGTGTAAAATGAATCTTAGAATCTTGATTTTGGAACAAATTGTGTGTTGACTTGATTAACTCACCGCGCTCCATCTAGATGCACGATACTCTGCACACTTCTGCATGTTGCAGTTCTGCAGAGAGGGTGGTGCCGAAGCGTAGGCAGCACAAATAGCATCCTCCACCACGCGGGGGCCACCGGCATCATGAGAGACGCACTCCACGGTGCGGATCTGAGAGCCTCCACCGCAGGTAACTGAGCAGGCGTTCCACTCACCGGTTCTCCAGCTGGCAAACCCACCGGGAGGGAGGAGAGACACGAAACACAAGTCAGAAGATGTTGGAGATGATGTAATGTAATACAGAGAAAATTAAGATTTTTTTTCAAATGAAATGAAAACATGGCTGCGCAACATGGTGGACTCTATGGAAGAGGACGCACTCCCTCTGTAGATCATTCTAAGGTTACAAACACTCAATGATTCTTATTTTCAGGTGATTACAGACTAATGAAAACACAATTGTGAATATTATATCCAATTTAATTAACATGATTTCAAACCAGATCAAAGCAACAACTCCTAAAAATTAAGAAGCTGGAACTGGACAATGTTGCAGATTATTGAATGTCAGTGTTTCAGTGATTCTTTGGTTCAGATACATGTCAGAGGTTTGGAATGAAACCCCTCAAATGAAATGACAGCTACAGAAGGATGCATAGGTTTAACAGAGCTACAAAAAAACAAACTACTAACTACCATTCGACACGTGATTATGTTAAAGACAACACATCCTTTTGGATACTGCCTTGTTAAAAAAATTCAGAAACCAAGAGGTCACACCCCCCCAGCTGAAAGACAGGAAGTATTTTTCACCTCCTAGTTAGTCTGAACAGACACTGATTACTGGAAGCGGGCTGAAAAGCAAAGCCAAAAACTATAACAGCACGCTCACATTTTGTCTCCTAAATCTCTCTTCCAACTTTAGCACACATTAAAAACTAAGAGAAATGAACTTGAACTGGTTCTGGCCTTCTGTGGCGTTTATCTTTCAATTGAGGGGTAATGAGGGCTGCAGTTAGCGTCACCCGAGCCTCACAAACATCTCAGGTTTCTGGGCATCAAAGAAAAGAAGCCGGAAATACCAGAGAGTCACTAACTGAAGCCCCGGCTCTTTACTACCACACCAGTGCTGCCGTGTCCCGTTCAGATGTGCACAATCCCTGACAGCCCCTGCATGAAGACCTTTGACCTGCAAACACCTCACATCACAACAGCTACACTAACAGACAGGGACAGAGAGTGTTACAGCTCGCTAAAGCAGTCAGGCAGCAGCCCAGCTCAGGGATCAGGTACAGAGATTAAAGAAGGAGGAGGTCTTTGATGGAATCTGGCATCAAGTCATCACTGGAGAGACAGTTCGTCCAGGACCAGTGAGGATCATTAAAGGGTTGAAAGGAGATCTCTGAACTGGACAGTTGCCCCACGCCTTTGTTCTCACCCAACATGGAGGAACAGGCTTCGCACTAAACACAGATGCTAGAGTCAAACACATCTGAAGGGGGAGAGTCTGTGATTCCTTTCAATCATTTATTATATTTGTTGGCAATTTTTTTTAGGTGCCAAATGATGTAGGATCAATTAAGAGAACTGCTAAAAATGATGCACGCTCATTAAATCAGTGATCATCATCATGATTAAGATCTCCCCCCGTGTTTGCAGCTACCTAAAACTTCACTACGACCAGATCCTGGGTTACCTGAATACATAGGCTCTGGAACTTTCTGAGGATCTCCACAACTGTGGTGGATACAGGTACGCCATCCTTTCAGACAGTCATAACACACCAGCAACAGTCAAAAGCCTGATCTGAAAGGTACTTTTTTGCACTTCATTAACTTCATGAGCACAAACAAAAAAGTAATCATGGGTTCATATTCTCTCCATTCACTTACAATGCAACAAATGAACTCTGGATGCTGCTGGCCTACTTAAATGTCATTTACCTGCGGGTCTGTGGGCACGGATGGGGGTTGCATGTACGGTTGGTCTGTGGCCTTGGCAGAGCTGCACAGAGGTAGTCAGGATAGGCCTCGTTGTCAATGGTGCAGAAGACCAAACGAGACTGGTAGCCTAATGAAGGAAGCGAAAGACTTCAGTTTCCAGGAAGCAGGATGAGAAAAAAGATGTAAACAAGTACTGGTCTGCATTCAAGTGTGTTTTTAGGCGTTTTTCTAAGACTGACCTGATCCACAATCCCTGCTGCAGGCAGACCAGGATCCAAAACTCCAGTAGTAGCCATCCATGGAGCGTCCATGAGGGAGGTAAAACTCATAATCGACCCCTTGGTTTGGCTCCTGGCTGATCAGCTGTGAGGAGAAGGTTGTGCATAAAGAAAGGCTGAGATCATTCACTCACTCAGGCAGTCTGTCCAAGACTTTGATTCAAAGCAGCTAAAATTCCAAACATTACAAAGAAAATGAATAAAAAGACAAAAGTTATCACAGTTTATGTTCAGACTTACCTCAACGACAAGGGGCTCGGTGGTGGGGCCGCGGCCGATGATGGTCTCAGGGACGTTGTCGCCCTCAGCCCCTCGCTGATAGTACAGCATGGTCCCAGCAATGGGTGTCGCCCTGGAAAACCCAATCACCCAGTGGCCATTGAGGTAGTACTCACCACGCAGGTTCTTGATAGCTGGCCATCAGAGAGGATACAGTCATCGTATGTACAGAATACAAACAAGCAAACTGCAGAATTACGTACAGAGTACCAGTCTGAACGCTCACCAAGGTAGTTGCGTGTGGCCACTGTCTCTCTGATGCTGATGGTGGTGGCTCCAACAGGGATGATGAACATCTGGTTGTAGCCTGGGATGAAAGTAAGACATAACTCTTGTCACACATGCAAACTACAAAATGGTACGAACTGAAGACATCGACATCTCTGGCTGTTGGAGCTTTCTGGTTCCTCAGTGATGATGAGGATGGTGTGATGATTGGAAACATCTGGTAGCGTGTTGCCGAGTTAAAGACCTGCAGCGTACCTGTTGGCAGGTTGTGTACAGAGAAGCTGTTCTTGACTCTGTAGCAGGACTGTCCGTTACCCCCACACTGCAGGCAGGGGTCTTCCTGCTGAGGAGACTCCAACATGTTGTCACAGCCCAGACGCTGAAGGCGGGAAACGAAGGGAAACATTCATAATAATCATAAGCGAGTCTTTTTTAGGAGAATATTATCATCCTGTGATGATCTAAAGGATGCTTAGATGGTTTTCTATCCTAACAATGTCAAGATTTGGAAAAATACCGACTAGTGTGTATAAAAATGGTCAATTCCATTTAAATCAAGAACATATCAAGCTATATATTTCAGAAATGTTGAGTCAACAGTACAGCATAAACCCTCAAAAAGGCAGTCACACAGTCCAATCACAGAGCAGCTGGTTCAAGGGCCAAACCACTGCAAGACCTGATTTAACATTTAACAAGGTGTGAGAGACGCTTAGATCTGTGCAAGTAGCAATCCTACAACCAAAAACTCCAGAGCTGGAGGTTAAATAAGTGGAGGCCTGGAAAAAGCGGACCTGAGAGCAGAGTATTTTGGATAGCGGCTCCCCACAGAGGAGGTGATGAGGACATGATGACAGGGGTTAAACAGAGGAGGTGTTTCATGAGAGAAAGGAGAACAAAATGAGAGCAGAGGTGTTTGACATTTCCGCAGAGTGAAACTAATCCTCCGGCTGTGTCCGCTCTGATTAATGGAGCGACGCTGTGAAGCAGGCGTTTGTGTGACCTGAACCTCGGAGAAATTTCACTCCTCTGACTTTGATCAGATGGACAAAGTGATCCTGTTGTTAGATTATTAAAGTCATGTAATCAATTAACTCCTCAGCGTTTGGTAAATGTCATAGAACACTGCACATGCCATTAAATTCCAGTAACATAAGACTAATAATTCATAACAATTAATAATAACACACACAGGGAACTGAAAACCTTTCAAATGACATTTATATAGTTGTTAACGTGATCCTTTAGCCTCAAACAGGCTGATCTCAGAAATGTCACTCGAGGTGTTAGACACTAAAATTGCACTTTAAGGCCCCATTTACGCCTGCTATTACGATGCCATCTCTATCCAAATTATGACATCTGATCCACTAAAGGCAGGTGAATCTCTTTTAAGGTGGAAAATACCATGTACTTATGTTGGGAGTGTTCAGCACTTGAGCAACCAAAATGCCCCTCCAGCTGGCTCACGCGCCAGACAGTTGTAATGTTTGGGCTGAAATGAACCATAAATCCAAATATAACCCTGTGTGCCCCCAAAAAAGGCTAATTAGAAACAAATATAACTGTATCAGGAAGTATATGAAGTTGCATTTGCAGATAATAAAATGTGCCCATTAAAGCTGCTTGCTGTTTCAGAGATTACCATCTGATCTCATAACTAGCAATGATTTCAGAAATGATCGTTTTCTGGCGTGAATATTCATCAGATTAGCTCCTTAATAGAGCAGATTTGGCGTTGGAAAGTGCAGATGTAGCTCAGTTATTCACCTCTTACTGTTTCACATTTCATCTAATCTCATGTGTTTGCTGCCTGCCAGCCTACCTTGCAGACTCCGTCCACGCAAACATCCCTCCGGCCCGGGTGGCAGGGCGTACCATCGACCACAGCCTTGCGTTGGCGGTAGAAGAAGTTTTCTCCTTTTGGCATGCAGTTCAGCTCACAGGGGTTCTCAGCTGCCGGAGAGACGGGTTTCATTTCAGAATAAAAGTAAGCGCTCTTAGTTCATTCCCAAATTTGAAGCCCACTATGTCCCTTTGCAAATCCAAAAACAAGCCTTTGCTTCTGACCTCCATAATATGGGAGCCACTGGTAACGTTTGCCCTGGAAGTTGGTCCCGTCAAACTGGGAGCACTGCTCCTCACGGAAATCCTTGGATCCCTCCGGACAGTCCTGAAATTGAGGAAATGATGGTAGCTGTCGTTCATCCAAGTGGCAGCTCGGTTATGGATTTATTAGGCATGTATAAATTGGCAAAACACAACACAAAACTGAGTTTCAGATGTGTTTGTTCACCTGGATGTTGCAGGAGCGGTAAGACTTGTCTGGTCCCACACAGTTGTGTCCTCCATCGGTCCTGTGTGCACAAAATAAAGCATCAATATGAGACTTCAAAATCTTCTTACAACCCAGGGATGAAGCAGCGCCTCTCAAAACTGAACCGAGAGCAAAATATCCATTATCTCTTTATGAGGCTACAAGGGAGTCACATAAACCTTATCTGATATATGGAACCACTCAGTTTTAAAGGGGGACTGCAGTAAATTTGATGGGCCTGTTGGAGACCTATGAAAAGAAGATAGTCAGAAGTGAAGCAGCAGGCCAAGATATCCTGACTTTAAAAGCTCTGGATCCTACATTTCCCATAATTCATAGGATAGTATCCTTCATTCAACCTCCCCTCTGCCTCCTAAACTCCCTCACCTCCAGTCTGTGACCTCCAGGACTTTAACATGAAGCCAACATGAAAGCGCCAAAAACTGCAGTTCCTCAAATGGCCACTTGAGGCTGGCTCCATAGCCGAGTCAATCCCCATAGACCCCCATTTTAAAGTGACTGTACAGCAGAAATAAACTTGTTTACAGCCTGCTTCAAAAAAGATGAAAAAGATGTTTTCGCACTTCTCTTGAGCGACTTCGGCAACTCTTTCGCTCTCATGCTACATCATATGTTTCATCGATCTGAGGATCCGAAGTTAGCCCGTGATGGACAGATGCTTCATCCAATCACCTGCCAAGTATTTTTCGACAGCGCCTGCCCTTTTCCAAACAGCTTCCACGGACGTTTTCCCACATGGTTCTGTGTGACAAACCATCTGCTGCTTCAGGTTACAAAGAGCGATAACTCCGATGACATTAGCAGGTTTGTTTTTCAGACTTTGGAAAGCTCCTCCAGAGCCAAAGAAGACATCATTAAGTGCTTTCACATGCTGAGTCGAACTCCTGATGGCAAGAAAACTGACATTCACATGTAAAATCAGGGGAGTGCCCCTTTAAGCCACAAATATGTGTTTTCATTAGCTCTGTCGGTGCTATAAAAATCCCCTTTTGCATCTTTTCTGACTTAAGTTTCATTAAAACTTTATGGGTCATTATTGTAACGCAGAAACAGTTAATGAGTAGGTGAGGCTGCAGAGCACGTATGCAAATACAGCTCAGACTGAAATAACAAGTTCCAGCTCTGACATTAAGTGGCATTCCTCTTTAATCTGTGCCTTTAAAAAAAAATGGGCTCTCAGCAGGAGCAGAAGCCTCAACATCATCTGCGCTGAGCCTAAAGCTCGCACAAACATGGGCGCACATGGCGGTGAACCGTGAGACAGCAGATTGTTTTGCCTCCCTCCCTTCCAGCCATGCTGATAACTCATGATTAAGTCACCTCCAAAAGTACCTGCCCTTAAGCCAAAAAAACAAGACACGCTCCTGTCAGCACGCCAGGACGGAGACTAAAACATGTCCAAACGCTCGGCGACAACATCCAGCCTTCAACTTCTCACCTGGGAATGGAAAAAAAAAGATTTACAGCACTTTCATTTTCAAATGATACCAAATAGAAAGGTGGAAAAGTTATTCACACAAACCGATCGATGACACAAAATTAAAATAAATGATAGACCGACAAAATGACGAGTTCAATTCCAAAGCTTCAAAGTGCGCCTCCTTTGGAAGGAGATCAAAAAATTTAAAACTAAAATGGGCAAAATGGGAGTTCCTGTAAAGCACACAATGAGTCAACAGCTGTCTAATCATAGTATTTAAAGGTGTGATCCTGGCAAACCTGGCAGACAAGATATGACAGAGTTCATCCTACTATGTAGCAGAGGGCAGGACTCACTGTTATTCATCATTCAGCTACAGAGGGGATACAGACTCACTGACAGACCGTCTGACTCACTCACTGACTGCACGGACATGTTGAAAACCAGCATCGGTACACGGATCAATCTGTCAAACACCAATATCTTGCGCAGATCCATCAGGGCTCACTTTGTTCTGCCAAGGCTCTTTCCCGTTAGTGTAATGTCAAAAAACTGCAGTTTCCTACAGTTTGCCTGCACGTAAAAGCAATAAATCAAACAGCGTGAATCAGATAACTGTTTGGACACGTTAAAGAAACAGCTCATTACAGACGTGTTCTGCCTGGTGGGAATACTCACCACCACCCACCCACCAACCCCCACCCAAAAAAAGAAAAAGAAAAACTCGTCCTTTTTATCAAATTTTCCCTCAGAGTTATTGCTCAATAACTGAGACACACCTGAGTTCTGCTGAACGCTTTATGGCCACAGAGACCGTAAACAGCAGCTGGTGACTGACAGATGACATTTAGGTGGAGAGAAGTTTATCAAGTTCTGACTGGAGGCTTAGGAGGAAATTACAGCAGCAGTGACCTTTAATGGCATGAAAAGTACAATTTTGAGGTACTTGTACGCTTCACAACATTTCAGAGGGGAATTATTGTAGTTTTTACTGCACTCCATTAGTCTGACATCTGTCTTACTTTACAGATGTGGATTTTACCTTAAAAGAACACGATAAGCTTATAAAACACAGCACATTTTTAAAGATTAAACCAGAAGCCATACATTTTCTTGGCTTTGTGACCCCTTACTAAAAGTCTAGTTGGGACTCTTTGGCACGTTTCAGCTGTTAGCAGTTACACCAAACACAGAATTCCCCTTCAGACGGTTTCATTTCAGTGACTGTTCGAAGCCCAAATATGTCCAGTTACATTAAAGAAATATTAAAGAGGAGCAGAAGTTTGTTTTTTAGATTTCACTTGTGGTCTTGCGGAGGGGCCCGACTCCTCTGTTGAGAAAAACTGGACGACAAGCCGCCCAGCTACACCAGTAAAATACAGCTTACACACTGGTGCATCAGTATTAATAATCTAATACTATCATACATAATGTATTAGTCACAGGGGCTGAACACGCCCCCTCACTTCTGATATTTTGCTGCTAATACTTTCTCTTGCATTGGAGTATTTTTACTTTAATGTGCTGGTTCTTTTATATGAGCACAGGGTCTGAATATTTGGGGGTAAACCAAAATAAGACACACACAGCACGTCCCACCTCATGAATGCAGATGATTCGGCGTGTTACATGAGGCAACATGCCGGCTGGATTCCAGCAATACGAGCTAAGAAGGGAATATTTACAGTGTAAGCTGGCAACAACAGCAAGTGTGACCTCACCCTGTCCTGTTCAGTCAGAGGTAAAGAGGAGCAGCTTCCCAAAGCAGCGTGAAAAACGGATTTAAAGAAGTGATGCTTTGAAAAAACAACACATGTGCGCAGCAGAGGAAGAACATTTTTAAACCACTTCTGAAGTCTTTCCAGCCTAAAAAAGGCAGATAGAAATATTCACCCCTCATCTGATCCCCTTCAGCAGCCAGCGGGCAACACCCAGCAAGGAGAGGTCCTTTTAATGTTAAAGGGCCCCTCCCTGCAGTCTGTTTTGGACGTAAGACAAGCCCACATCCTCGTGACTTCAAGGCATTCTTTTAAAATCAAGATACAGTCTGTGCCCATGAACCTCACAAGTAGCTTTATTCACTCGGGGTAAAAAAACCTGCGTGTGTATTCAGGACCTCACAATGAGCTCAGATTGTCAAAGAGGCCGACTGCGAGTCCGTGTGCAGGGAGTGTGTTTATACAGGCATGTTTGTGTGTATGCAGGTGTGTTCCAGATAGATAAATAAGGGCAGGGGACATACCTGTGGGTGATACAGCGCCTGGTCCTCATGGTCACACCGCTGCCACAGCTGCGGCTGCATTCTCCATAAGGCCCCCACGTGTCCCAGTGGTCCACGCTGGGCACCTGGACATGAGACAGCAGTTCATATGTGACGTCACAGTGTAAATAAAAACAACTTTAAGTCACGTTACAAAGTGTTTTCTCTGCCAAATCTCACTGAGTTTCAAAGTTCAGTCTGGGATTCAGAACCAGCAACTATACAGGAGGTTGAAAATTGAGCTTTGAAAGTCAGTTTTTAAGCCAAAAACTGTGATAAGACCGACAGCTGCAGTGCAGACACCACGTGGAGCTCCAAGAACGTATTATAGAGTTTTTGTGGCGATTGCAGTGTTTAGACTGTAGCCCAAATGTCACAAATGCACCATTTACTATTATACTTAACATTATTTTGCATTCACAATATGTAATATTGGACTTAGCTTCACGTGAAGTATCAAATCAGTCTGCAACTGATGATTATCCGCTTTTTTTTAACAGTTATAATCCTTTAAGTTTCAAGATTAATCATCAGATCTATAAAACATCAAATGAATATCAGAATTTCTTGAATGTTTTAAGAGTCAAGAGTTTAAGAGTTTACAATAATGTTAATAAAAAGGAAAAGCAGCAAATCCTCACAGTTTAGAACCTGTAACCATCAACAATTAATTGATTATCAATGCTCTACAAAACAATGTACAAACTGCACAGATTTAAGCTTCTAAAAACAGGCTGACGTCTCTGGTTTTGCTCATTTTCAGCCGACCCTCTGGGACTTTACCGTGAGCGCTGGAGCCAAGAGCAGCTGAAGGATTACCAGAGGCAGCAGCATCTTCATTGTTCCCTGGAATTAAAGCAAAAAAAGAGGAGATATCCAGAGTTAGTCACTGTGACTAATAGAGGCTGTTACACATTGAGCAACTTTTCCGGAAACGAGCCGGAGTAACAAGAGCATAAACTGTAATTGATGTGAGACGCAGGCCAACAGGACTGCAAGAGGTTTCCTAGCAAAACCTCCTCTTTTCTCATCCAACAACAATAAACACGAGACAATAAAAAACAGCATCAGCCTCAGATTTGGCTGACGGTCTGCACACATGTCGCCCCGCAGCGTTTCCTGACACACTGCCAGGTGTGTAAATCAGCTAGAAGTCAGCGAACGTATGTTTGAGTTCAGCGCAGATCCTTAAGCACATCTTCAAACTGAACGTTCGCTCTGCCGAACGATGCGAACATGCTCTGTGGTTTGGTCTGCAGCCACCAACCGCAGCAGATAATCAGCAGCTGGAGCTGCACTGTGGGCTTCTGTCGGATGGAAACCTCGTATGTTGAAGGTGTCAGTTTCAGCGCTGGTTGGTCTCCAGTGTAGAAGTGAAGTGATCGGCCAAGTAATCAATCAGTCGACAGAAAATAAGCAGCAGCATTTTGTGGACTAAATGAGTTAGTTGCAGTTCTAACGCAGTGTGGATTTCACATTTCAGCAAAGAAAGCAAAAGCATGTAAACAATCCTGATTCCAAAAAAAGTTTTCTGAAGTGTTCCTCAGTCCATGCAGTAATATCTTTCATCCAATCATGTGTTCACAAAGTGGTGAACCTCTCTCCATCCTCGCTTGTGAACGACTGAGCCTTTCCAGGATGCCTCTTTCATACCCAATCATGACACTATCACCTGTTACCAATCAACCTGTTTACCTGTGGAATGATCCAAACAGGTGTTTTAGATATTTTGGGAGTTAGGTTGTATATCAAGGCCTAATTTGCTGAAAAGTATTTTCACCAAACTTTAAAAAAAGCTTTTTGCGACACTCTGAACAGCAGCCTTATCATTCCCCTCTTCTATCTCATCACTTAATTGCTCAACTGAGCTAAAAATGTCTCCTTTGTTCCATGCGGAGAGGCTGTTTGTTTGTTTTTTCCAGGGCAAATGGAGGGTTTCTTGCCCCCCTGAGAGAGAGGGAAGGGGGCCGGCTGGAGCTGCCAAACCACCTCTGACCCTGTCTGCCGGGGCGACCAACTCCCCCGGCAGGGAGGAAGGCTACCCTGCAGCCACGAACACCCCACAGCGAACAGGCGAGAAGTCAGAGGGACGATGATGTCAGAGGGAAGACGAGCAGTCAGCATGTCTGATCTGACGCTCTCCAACACCAAGAGCCCCAGACTGAGCCACTCAGCCGGGCGGCGGTCTGGTTCCCTTCTGCCTGAGCCAATAACTCTGCTAAAATAAAAGACAGGACCGACCCAATGGCTATTTTCATTACTAATTAATATTTAGACTGATTTTACTCATTAATCAATTAATTGTTTTGTCCAGAAAATTGTGAAAAATACCATTACAAGTGGTAAAAGACCACAAATATTCAGTGTATAATTGTATAAAAAAGTCAAAAACCTTTCAATTTGAGAAACTGGAACTGGATTGTTTTGCCTGATAAGTGACTTAAAAAGATAAATTTAACATTGTTGTTCATTTTATGTCCAACAAACCCCTGAACCGACTGATCATAAGCACTGCAGCCTGTCTGAATACTGACCTTAAATATAAGCATGTTTATTAAAACATCAGCTAACCATCATTAGCAGTTAATTAGAAACCAAGAATGCAAATCTGCTCCTCACAGACACTAAAAACTACTGTGGACACGTTAAAGTAAACACATACTTTAAATACCTGAAGAAAAAAGAGAGTCAATAAATCTCATTTTAGAGGCTGGAGCCTCTCAAAGACAGTTTCAATTAGTAATCAGCCATAAAATGCATGTCAGATCATTTTCCAATGAATTAATCTACTAATCTGAGTGATTATCAGTACAGTTTAATATTCTTCTGCTGCACAATCAACCCGTGAGCCTCTGAAAAATACCTCTGTGAGGTATTCCTGCATCCTGCACTTTTTTATTCCAGCTCATAAAAACCTTTGGCCTCAAGCTATACACGCTTTTATCCAACCAAATTAACAATTACTCGTCAGTCAGCCAGGGCAAGCAGTGTCTTGTGTTCTGTACACCGTGTGTGAAGCATGTCTGCAGAGGACACCTGATCAGTCTGGAAAAGCATCAATGGACCCTGAGAGGAAAAACCATTATATTCATAATATCTCTATAAATATTCAATATTAAAGAGGCTGGGTTATTTGATTTTCTCATCATAAAGTGTCTCTGTGGGCTACATTGTGGTTTATATTCTTTTTTAACCCTTTTGTCTCCGTATTATTCCTCTAATATTCCAGTACGCACAGATATCTATAGACATAACAGCAGGGTGGTTTCTGGAGTGATATCCATCTCTGTACATGAGTAGCTTTGTTATTTCTCTTGGACAATGATTCAAACAAACTTTCTCTTTAGCCCTTTTCGCAGATTAAAACCTAGTTTTCATCTCCTCTGGTGAATAAATTTCCGTTTTCGCTGAGAAGTGCACAAAAATACGCTTTGCCATTAAAAAACGACTCATTTAAAGGAAATCTGACATAAGAAGAAACCTCCACTGTCGCTTGGGGGAAATCACTGGGCTACTCACCCTGATCTCTGGTTTTAAAAGCGGTTTCTTGGAGTCCTGGACCCGGAGGATCCTTGCGGGGGGACCGTTCAGGGCGCAGCGGGGCTGACAGCTGGTTCCTCTCCGGAGCTTTGGCTCAAAGATGCGTCCTGGATGTATGAGGAGGGTTATCTGCCTGGAAGCCTTTGTCTCTCCCTCTGTGTTTGTCTTGCGTCCGACAGGAAACCGAGAGGAAGAAGAGGAGAAAGGTCTCGTTGGTTAAACCTCCTCAGCGGCGTCATCAGCGCGCTTTTTAACCATCCGGTCCAGTTCCAGCCCCTCCTGACGGACACCAGTCTGTCATTTCAGGCTGCAAAAATAACAACTAATCACCGTGTTCGTTTGTTGTAAGGCCCCCAGAAGCGTAACCGAGATGTTGTTTGGGAAAAGTTTATTCCCTCTTTGCTAAAACTAACGCATCATTACAGCCTAATGCTCTCCCAGTGTGCCTACCCTCCATGTAATAGCAGGGTAATCATCCACAGCCATGTCCCTGCAAAGTTCTGACTTTAATGCAAAGTCATTTTGAGCTGAAAATTGGCACCAAGTGTTCAAAAAAGAGCTGGATTTTATGTTTAGTCGCACTTAGTAACCCTTTTGTTGACATTGGCTTTATTTCCTCATTGTCAGATGGATGCATCAAAACAGATGCTGCAGAGCCAAATATATCATTTTTTATTCCATGCAGTCTTCCTCTTTGTCAAAATCTGGTGCCTACATTACCCACAATGCACCCCAACTGCAGCTATGTTAGTAGCAGCTAATATAGAGAGATGAGGAGTGGGCTATAGAGGTTTGGTAAACTTAACTTCTTCCCAACGCCACACCTCTGGATTTCTTTCAACAGCAGCTCATATTGACTCGAGTGATGTCACCTGAGGCAGTTTGTCAGATTTGGTGTAGCCCCCTCTGGAGCCACCAGAGGCAACTTTTCCGCATGCGCAGTACTCCTCAAAACTTGTAAACAGGCTTTGATGTAACACAAAATCAGCAAAAGCTAACATCAGCGTGCTAACATGCTCACAGCAACCTGCAGGTGTAATGCTCATCATCCCAGCTTAGCGTGTTTACATGCTAACGTTTGCAAAGTAGCACGAAACACAAAGTCAAGCTTAGGCTGGTGAAAAAGTCCAGTTTTGCAGGTGTTTGGTGAAAAAGTAAAGAAGTGGACAAAGTGACATTTTTTCCTGATGGTGGTGCTGGTTGAGAAGTCAGAGGAACATTAGGGTTCATCATCTGGGAACCACAAATATCATGTGGATCACTGAATAAGTCAAAGCTTTGACCTGATGGTGGCACTGGATGAAAAGTCAGAGAACCACCAAAGTTAGCAGGGATTATCCTCAGGGGACCATGAATATCTGTACAAAGACTCTTGATGATCCAGCCAATAGCTGTTGAGATATTTCACTCTGAACCAAAGTGGTGGACCAGCCAACAGACACCAACTATGATGCTACCAAGGCTAAAAATAACAACAACAACTGCAATGTCAGCCATTTTTTCCTTGGAGATATTTTTTTCTTTGGTCTGACTTTACTGAAACTAAAAGTAGACCCTTCCCTTTGTCACAAACTTGGCTGCACATTTGCTGAACAGGCAGAAAACTGTAGAATATGTTACCCTGCACAGTGATGTTCCTCATGTAAACCTCCTATGAACCAAAAGAGTAAAACGTACAGTCAGCACCGATCATTGCATTTAACCACACGTTACTGCCGGAGCCTCTGAGACAGACTGTTAAAACGTGTAATCATTGTGTTTATAAGCAATTTTCATAAAATTAGAAAAAGTCAAGAAGATAACAAAATGATGTGAAGTATTTTGAGCTGCAGCCTCCAGAAGCCCAAACTGAACATTAGGTTTAAAAAAGAAGAAGCAACAAACAAATGACATCAGTCCTCGATGTTGAACTTTGATTTTGTGTTCCCAATAACTCAAAAGTCTGATCTCAAATCAACAGTAACACAAAGGCTCCTCGATGAATCTGACATTGTAATTGCTGTATCACCCTGAACATGTTAAAACTGCATCAAAGCATTATGGGAAAGTGATCATTTTGGGTTTTAAAGAGGAAACCGCCACGACCACATCAGCATCTGCCAATGTATGTGTCCCAAAAGGATTTCAGACCTCGTATCTCTTCTCTTTGGGGCGAGGTTTTTCGAAAACATCCCAACAACCCCAAACTCCTCAAAAGTTATGTCGCTGTGGGCTCATGTGAAAGTATGTTTTGGGTGTAATGTGTACTTTTCTCGTGCTAACTTTCTACTGTTTTCATCTTCCATGATCTTTTTTTAATTGTTGCCAAAGAGACATTCAGAAAGAGTGTGGAACAGCTGGAGAGATGTTTTCTCTTCACATGTGAAAGGAAAACTGTTTTCATGCCACCGAAAACACATTGAAGCCACGTTTGTTTATCTGGTTGCACTGACGGGTCGTTTTCCTTGTTTATGCGCGATGGAGTGACTCACAGGCTTTAGCATAAATGTTTAGAATCAAAGCACTTCACAGGTAACCAGACGCTCTCCAAAGGACGCAGCGTCCAAAACAAAGTGCAAGCTAGACGTCTGCTCAGCCTCGTGTTAGCCGAAACACCACTTAAGTTCAATGGACCATCAAAAAGGAGATGAGTTACCTCCTGCAGCCCCAGCTTAACCTTCTCATAGAAAACCCTCATTTGTTTGTTTATTCACAGCTCCCGAAAAACAGATTGTGTCCATCCAGTTTCTCCAAACCACTGATGAGGTGTAATCCAAGCGGTTTGTAGCATGTGTGCAATGTTCACCACAATGCGTTTTCTCTAAGTGCACAAGATTGCTGTCATTACCAGTATGAGGCAATGGTGGAGGAAGCACTCCAATCCTTTACTTACTATTGTTGGTAAAATGTGTTTAAAGTGTCAAAAATAAAAGTTCTCAAGGCAGAAAAATGGCTTCTGAGGGCCAAACTGTTGATGCAACCCTGTGAGCATCATTGTAATGTTATGGCTGGTTGAAGTGGAGCTGTTTCTCAATATTTGATTTACTGCTGGGTAGTTTCATATAAAACACATCATATTTCATCAGCTGATGATTCATTTGCTTAGTATGTAAAATCTTAATTTGTAGTGGATAAAAAAGCACAACAACATGTAGTGGAGCTCAAGCTCAAGTACTTCAAACTCATACCTAAGTGGAGTAGTCGAGTAAATTAGGTCCTTTCCAGCACTGGTGTTTGGAAAAGTCTGGAGATAATGGGATAAATATCAACTTTTCATGGAAATAAAAGATTTTTTTTTTGCTTTTCTGACCTGAAGAAAGACTGAACCTGGCTTAAGAGATGAGACAAACTAAAGCTGATTCAGTTTCTCTTTGATGATCCACAACTGCTGTTTCCAAGGTCACGAACATAGTGCTGCGGAAAGAAAACATCTCCAGAGCGGCCACTGAATGGCCTTTACTCAGCAGCTCATCCGACCAGTCTTCTGCAGAGAGCAGGTCATGTGATCTGTGTTTCTTTCATCAATATGTCGTCTGTGAGCGAATCTGCCCAAATATGAATGGACTTCCAACACCTGACACCAGCAGGACGACCCTGTCGATTACCTCTCCTCTATCGCCATCATCAGGGCAGACTCGTTCTCCTGACCCATCACTCATTAATGTTTTATTACACTGTGATAAAACAGCTACTGTCACCTTATTCTACAGTGAGGTGAGGCTGGAAATAATTGGACTTGTTGCTGCAGCTGGTTCCCAACCTGCAGGTTTGGACACCCAGTGGGACCCAGGATAATTCGCAGAATTACGTCCACACTTTGCTTCAGTGCTGGAGAAAGGTCATTATCGTTCTGTAAAGAGGAAGAAGACTCTGATTGTTTGTTATTTCTTTAAACCAATCACAATCGTCTTGGGTGGTGCTAACACCAGGATGCAGCGATGGCACCCCTGAAAAACACCATCAGGGGGAACTTTTGGTTTTGGTGGAACGTTTGCACGCTGAGAAACAAGAACTGCTTTTAAAATACTAAATCTCTGCGACTGAATTAGACTGCTTCACTGCATGATACGAAGCTTTGTCAAAATTTGCCATTTTCAGCTATTTCAGGTGAATCTGAAACAGTCTGGCTGATGACAACAGCCCACTTCCTGTGAGTCAGACTACAGAAATATTAAAATGTTTAAAATTTTCACTTCTTCATGTCTTTAAAAATCCCTACAAAGAATAAAATCCAAGAAGGAAAAATCACTCTTTTGTTCAGCTGCTCAAAACTGATCTTCATGCGCTGGTTTGGAGCCACTGGCATTAAGTGTGATGTGTAAGAGTCTGTAAAGCTGGATATACTGGAATACTGGATTCAGTCTCAATAAAGACCCATCAAACCTCAACCTTAGCCTTTATAGCCCTCAGCTGGCCGGAAAAACATGATGCAAAAAGGCTTCCAGCAGAGATCTGCTGAGGATTCAAACAAACTGGACATTAAGGATACTTTATTGGGGGACAAGAATAAAACACATTCAGCCACATTTGCTTCTTTCTTTCGTTTTTTTGTGACCCAGCGTGAAGGGAGGCACCTTCGAGTCTCACATCTCACAAGGTCGAGGTCAGGAAGGGATAATCAGGTATTTTTAACACTTTGACTGCAGAGACCAAACATAGGTGACCACCCACTTCTTCTGGTCACCCGGCGAGTAAGAATAACATCCAGCGGCTGTTATCACATAAAGTCTTTACAGGCGCAGCGCAGCCGAGCTTCCAGGCATGCTCTTGTTTTAATTATAGAAACCTAATAAGCACAATGCCTTATGCACAATCTTTGCCCACTTTTCAAAACCCCCATTTCAACCAAATCCACATTTTCCACATCCACAGGCCTCCCGTTTTGATTCCTGGTCATTAAATCTAGCCGTGGCTTTAAAAGGAGCCTGAAGCCACAGGATTTCAGTTAGCATTCAAATTACTCAGCTTTACATCCATCCCCTCCAGACCTAAATGTACACATGTGCAGACAGAAAAACACACTATCTATATGTTACGCAAAACAGCTGTGGCCACTTTAGCCTTCATGCCCGCCCAGTGTTTAGAAATCTTGTGCCTTGTCCAGTCTTATTTTCCTACAGGACTGTTTTCACTACGCCCAGGTCTCATCCACCTAGAGTCACGCTTCCATCCTCCCGGCGGGCCTTCAGAGCTGCCGGCTGAGCTTCTGCGCCTGCCTCTCCTTTGCATTAAAGGCATACTTCGTGTCCTGTAGCTGTTCTATGATCTCCTTGGCCTCCTTCATCTCCGCGGCGAGCTGGTTGTACTTCTCCACCAGCTCCTGGTTCTCTCTCCGGAGCTCCACCACCAGCTGGCTCAGCTCCTCGCTCTGCTTCCCGCAGTGCAGCTTCAGCTGCTCCATCTCCGAGAGCGTCTCCTCCATGTGCTTCACCAGGCTCTCCAGCTTGTCCTTAGACATCTCTGAAATGTTTGATTCAGCTCTCGCAGGGTCGTTGTTCTTGGAGTCCGGGCTTTGTCTCCTTTGTGCCTTGTTGTTCGGCGTCAGTGTACTTGTTGCCTCTCTAGAGCGATTATTGAGGTCTTACATGTCTCACATGGAGCAGATATACCTCCCTGCACAGTAATCCCCTTAGCAGAGCTATCCTGGGAAACCTCTAACGCATATTAAGTGTGACACACAGCCACATCGTCTGCTGCTTAAGTCCCCTCCACACAGAGGATGAAAGTGATTGACAGATTACCTCAGTTCACTCTATAGTCTCATCCACTTGTGTGTGAACAAGCTTAAAGGCCTATAAAGAAATGTATAATTTCTGCAAGGAGAGAATTAAAACAGAAGCAGAAGATTCACATTTCTTTCAATGGGAAAAAAAAAAGTCCTGAGGAAGGTTTAGTGTTTTCTGGGAAAGTAGCCCAAACAGCTTTGAGTGCATGGTGAAACCTAATCTGAACAGAACAGGTGTCTGGAATAGATGCAAGAGGAGCCTTATGGAATTAACTCTGTGGTCGTTCACCAGCCGAGCCACTCGATTCACATGCCAGAGTGAGGCCTCGCTCAGGGCTTGTTAGGTAAGTCGCAGTATGAGGCTAAGCATTCTGGGTAAATTGCCATACTGTGCCACTGTCCCGGCCACCGAGGCCAAACAGTCCCCATGGTGACAGCTCATGCGTCCAGCGCTCCAGGCGACGTGCCAACTGGGCCCGTCAGCCAGTTGGCATCGAGGGACGGCGAGCGCGGGATGCCAGTGTCAGCACGCCGAGGAATTTCCACAATGTTCCCACCGTCTGCAGAAATGTTTTGCGTCAATTCCCGGGCGGGTTTTCTCACTGGACACCAGCGCAGATGATGCAGGAGAGACAACGGTGTTTTGTAGCGGTGCTGAAGGAAAAACAGCTCCAGGACGTTGCCCCCCCCCGACCTTTGACCTCTGTGAGGAGGAGGCAAACGCAAAGATGATGCTGTTTTCTAGTTCATCCCCCCCCCCCCCCCCCGCGACATACTCAGTACTTTTGATTCCAGCCTACCTGCTAATAGTTTTCATGTTCTTTTACTTTAGTAGAAGTTTGAATGCACTGGTAATAGATTACTTTTACACAGTTTTACTGGTGTTTTTACTTAAGTAATAGATCTTCCTCCACCACATTTCAAATGACAGAGTGCTACCTCTGTATTATTGATGCTCTGGTGTGTGATAATCTTTGCCAGCACATTGCCACGCCATCTAGGAAGAAGTACAGGGTGTAGTTTGGCTCAGAGTTTGTGAAAACCCTTCGTGAGAGATTTACATCCATGAAGTTGAAGCTCCCTACACAACCACAGAAGACGTCATACAACCGTTTCTGGAGGCTCAAACTGACCTTAACGTGTAAAATCAGTGGAGTTCCCCTTTAAATCCTTTGTTGTGAAATGTTTTGTCCTGAAGTTGTTTGTGTTTTGTTGCATTTGTTTCGCCCTGAGCAGGTTGGACAGTCAACCACAGCTGTTTACATAGAATCTATGAGCCCACTGGCACATGCTGTACCATTTCTGAGCACTGTGAGCCAACGACCATCAAAACATGCATTGAAATAAATCTGTGGATGCGAGTCAGCGTGCAGGCGTTGCTCTTTTCATCCATAGTGGTTTCCAGTATCCTTGTACCTGCATGTGATGTGTGAACATAGTTTACTGCGCTCTTCTAGTGCTGGACACGCCCAGATTTTGACTGACAGTTGAAACACCACACGGTCACCGCTGCCACCACAAGTGCTATACTGCGGTCCACGCTGGCGGCACACGCTGACAAAAAATACAAATTAAAGACTTAGAGACGTGAGAATCTGCGACTCAATGATCGAAAAGAGCACATTAAGTTTTGTTATTTATTAAAAAACAAAATCTGAATTGAATAACCTTGCATAACACACATATGCATGTGAAGGACAGAAAAAAAAAGCCAGTCACCCAACACATTCCCTAAAAACAAAAAGGGGAAAAAACAGATTCAGAACAAACTACTACATTGTTCCCTCTTGGTTTCTTCTCTGCAAGCATGAGAGCAACTAATGGGTTCATACACATCTCAATACTTCAGCTCGATTTCAGCTTTTTGGTTTGTTTTCATCTCGATTAAAACAGCCAGTTAAGCAAATAATGCTAACAGGAGGTTATGTTGTCCAAAAATGTTCACAAATTCAAGTATCAAATCAAGCTAAATCTTAAACTCCCTCATTTATCGGCACTCTGCCTTCTTTTCCTCAACACGTGCACAGAATTTCTGTCTAAAGTCGTGTCTGTTTTCACGCGTTCCCAGATTTTCCTGATCTGTGTAGGAACCCTGTTAATATTTAACCCCGTTTTTTCAAAAAGTACAAAGTTTCTCTTCTGCATATCTTGAAAAAAACACAACAGTATCTGTGTATAGTCGAAATAATTTGATGTAGCATAGTTCCAGACAGCACCAGGCGAGCGTCATGAGGGCAGCTGTAGCCTAAAGGTTCAGAGTTTGTGACCAGACGATCACAGGTTACAATCCCTGGACAGGTTGGAGAAACAAAAAGGAGAAGCTAAATCAAATCTCAGTCAGGGAAGAGAACGAAAAGCACATTTCTGTCCCACATAACACAATAACGACAACTACTACTGAAACGCCCTTGAGCAAGGCACTGAACCTCCGACTGCTCCGGCAGAACCGCTCAGTGGCTGACAGCACACGACCGACATGGTAGGCAGATCTCAGGTGTGGGCGTGAACTTTCCTCCCTCTGCGGGCTTTGACTTCAAATGTGATTCAAGGGCCGAAAAAGTCGGTGTCACAATAATACTCAAATGTCAAGACGGTGAATTCTTCCACTTTGCGTGAATCTATCGGGGTGTTCATCGCTCCGGCGTCAGAGCTTTGGTGGCGTTCGTGCGTCTAAAGTGGAAAAAAGAAAGCCGCTCTCGTGTGAACCATTCTTAACGGCGGTGAGGAAAGCACGTCTGGTGACTGACAGCTCAAACACAATCAAACTACACATTTACCAATCTATTATCAATATCATCAGAGCGTCCGTTAGTTCGGTGAAGGCTTTTTTAACGCTGGGTTTAGTTTGGGGGGGCGGTGGCAGCTCACGAGTCGGAAAAAATGAACATCAAAGTCTCTGAAGGGAGATTTAAAGAAACCGCCTCCCTTCGCTCAACAGCTACCGCCGAGGTGTCCCTGAGCAAGGCACCTTCTGTAAAGCCCCAGCTGTAGAAGACTGGTTGAACTGGGCAGCTCCCAGGTGAAATGTGTGTGGATGTGAAGCAGGGCGCTGCTGGAAAGGAGCACACGAGCTCTTAAAGCCTCCCTGGATAAATAAAATGTTCCCGCCGATTTCTCCGAGACGGGCGAGGGGCGAGGTCCCGAGTCGAGCGCGAGATGCTTTAAAACAGAACTACAACATTTAAGAACAGCTGTCGTGGGGAAAACCCTCCCGCGGCGCCGGAAAAGAAAGGCGGAACAAAAACAACTTGTGTCCCGTCATCGTGAGTTCTGAGGAGGGGATGCGGGGGCGGGAGGGGGCCCCGCATCGCCCTTTGTTCCCCGGCTGGGAAGGGCCGCTCTCGTGTTGTTGGCCGGAGGGCTACGTGGGCGAGGGTCCATCGGGGGGCGGCGTCCTGCTAAATGTAGAACTGGTGCAGCGCCAGCTTGTCCATGAAGGGCTGCACCAGGTTGTCTGTGGCGAAGTAGAAGACCAGGCCGAAGAAGATGGAGATGGGCAGAGCGGGGAGCGCCTTCTTGAAGATGGCGAGCAGCAGCAGAGTCAGACAGAGACCCTGCGGGCGCACAGACAGACCAAATAAAACCAGGAGGAAATAGCACTTTGAGAGTTTGTGTACCAAACAAAATCAGCCCTGACGGGGAAAAAAACAGGCCGTTATACAATTAAGCGGTTCACATAAAGCGGGGTTGGACATTGTGCTGAGAGGCAGGGACGAGGCTGCGGTGACTCGAGCTCGACACCAAAATAAGCAGCTGCGGTCACTCACGATGAGGATGGCTACGAAGCAGGCGAGCGTGGTGTTCCAGTCGCCGCTCGCTGTGGCCGAGGCCTTTCCCACCAGCATGCTGTAGAAGATGAAGTCTCCGAGGCCCAGCTTGACACCCCCTGAGAACACAGGAGGACACCGCACTCAGGGTGGAGTCAATCCAAACGCCCTCCAACCCCCATGGAAACCTCCCAGCTGTAATTACTGTGCAAACAAGGGCTCCGACCCCATATTTACCCAAGTTTTATGTCAGGAATAGCGGAGCCCCCCCGAATAGTGCGGACATGAAACCTAGCAATTGGCATGAATAATCGCTTCCTAATCTGCTCCGACTAAAAATGGTCTGCAGCCAAACATGTAGGTCGCTTTCACATACGCACTAATTTCACAGAAAGGGGAACACATAAAAACATTCCCAAAGTGTTTTATGTGTTCGGAGAAGAGGGAACTGAAAGATGATGATTACACAGTGAGAGGAGGCAGGCGGACAATCTGGGAATTCACCAGTTTGAATTACAGAGCTGCGCCTCATATTAGGGCTGCGAGGCGAAACGAGCGTAATGCAGCACATAATGCAGTTCTCACCTCAGCGCGATACTGAGGGCAAGACAGCGGCGTGGAGAGAGCATGCACCCTGTTCTGCACCCAGCTACTGAACAAGTCCTTCAATAATTAATCAATTTGTCATCATGCATCACTCAAACTGAAAGGAGACACGATGCCTTTTAAAGAGCTGACTGCAATCAAGCTGAATGGAAGGCTCGATCAATTGATCACAGAGACGATGATTGAATGCCTCAAACAGATCTGCATCTCTCGTACTTTGAACTCTGGGGCAGATTAAAGCGGTTCAGGTTTTGAGGGGGAAACTGCACAGACCGACACTGACAACAAGAACCTGAATAAAGAACTAATTATTCCGTTAATTATCTGCTAAAATCCGTTACATCTGCGCAACTACGGCGTGCGCTGCTCTCAGCACTCACTCTCTTCATCGTCGTCTTCAACGGGACGAGCGGAGGGCATCTCCTGGATCTCCCGCCTGGTCTGCTCGGTGGATTGAAGCGTCCCCAGCTGGTGCTCCTGATGGCTGATCCAGGAGGGGGTGAAGCCTCCGTCGTCCTGCGACAGGGTGGAGGGAGCCGGGGACGCCACGGCTGCAGACGAGTGAAGACAGTCAGACTAAACAGCCGAACCACCACATTAAACCTCACTCGATCACCCCGGACAAGCACCCGCTCACCTTCTGGAGCTTCTTGTTGAGGCGAGGCTCCTTCTGTCGAGTTCCTTTTCGGCCGGTCAGTGTCGGCCATGTTGACGAGCCACACCATCGTAGCTGGAGAAGAAGCGAGAGAGTAAAAATGCTAACAGCGTTAAGATTTGTGTTACGAGCAGACTCCAATAAAACCTAGAAAAGGCTATTTTTCAAGAAAGAATGAAGGAGAAAGTGTAACGATGACGAAGAGGAGCTGAAGCATCATCACAGTGTCTGTCTTACAGGAGTAGATGAGGGCTGGAAAGATGGGTTCGTTCCTCTCCTGAGCCGTCTCCACCAGGATCCTCAGAGGCCCTTTGGGACAGAGCACCGCTAACAGATCTGAGACATGACAGGAGAGAAGAGTCCAGATCAGTGACGTTAGCCTCCACACGGAGGACTCTGTGAGAGAGCAAAACCAGCACCCCGACACCGCATCTGTGATAACAAGACTGCGACTGAAGAGAAAACACACTCTGCACTCCGACTCTGACTGCAGGGAGTAACGAGAGCAGTCCCAAACTCTTTACTTTCATGTACAATCGGCAGCTCTATTAATCATTTACTGCTCCTTGAACAGTAAGAAAAACCCAGAAAGCTTCTGTGAAAGACACCTAATTTAAGACAAAGATCAAAGACTTATAAATGATCTATTGGTGTACTTTTACAATTTAAGGAACCTTTAGCTTCCGCCCATTAGCAAGAAAGCAGCTTATAGGAATCAAAGGTTTTTTGTCTCCCTCAGACTTCCTTTTCTCAGACTTGTCTTCCTTAAAGCATTTGTGTAATGGTTCTGAGACACATCCTTCCTCTTAACCCACCAATCGTGACATTTGTGATACACTGGAATTAGTGTTTCTGTTAAAAGTTGTATTCCGTCTTTTTACATGCGAATAAGTTTGGCTTCCTCTTGATGATTCAAGAAAATACTGGAAGAATCTCTGATTTTCCCTTTTTTCTCAAACACTAAAAGGAACCAGATGACGCGCCACTGGCACAAAATAACCTCTTCAAAGGTTGAGTAAAGATATATTTTTTCCTTCAAAGTACACAGAGGTCAAAGCAAAAGACGGAGGAGGATTTACCGTAGACAGATATGACTGCTAATATGAGCCAGGCGGTCCACTCTGGCAGGTACTTGATGAAAACCAGGGCCATGAGGGCGCTGATCATGATGAGGTAGGCCTGCTGGAGCCGCAGCGGTCCTTTCCAGTGAATACACATCATGCCCACCACTCCGAAGTTCCAAATTATTATCGCTAGGGTGAAATAGTCCATGGCCACGTTGTAGGTCTTGAAAACCTCTCTGTTGGACAGAGCGGGGACATGACAGAAATGCCTGGAAAGCCTCCATCCATCATCGTAAAGATTTTGGCAACTTGACATTTATGAGAATGTGTGGAAACCTTGTAAAGCGAGGTGAAGTGTGGAGGGGTGTGGCTTACTTGAGGTAGATGTAGGAGAAGAAGAAGAGCAGGAGGAGGGAGGAGAGGAAGAGCCAGCCTTGGATCACCTGTGGAGGAAGACCAGAGTCGTGAGACGTAACCAGCAACACCGCTTCAACACACCAGCACATGCAAATACCTGTCGGCAGCGTTTGTTTTAAACTACCTGGACAACCAGGACGGGTGGGGTTACAACAGAGGGCAAAACAGTGAGCATCAGAGAGATGGGACAAAGAAATCTGCTGGAAAACCTGATGTGCTCAGTCTCACCTGTCTGGTTTAAACCATTCAATCACTATTTAAAGCCCCGACAGCGACTACGTTTACATGCACAAAATATTCCAGCTTTTTACAGCCACGTCCTGTTATTCCTCCTCATGTTGCTTCTTTGCATCATTCATTAAACCAAAAACCTGTGAAGCCTTTTAAAGTGGGTGTGTTTCTCCTTCAGACCAGAAATGTGGGCTTTTCTTTTGTGCATGCTTCTGCACCCCAGCCGTGCAAACTGCTGGTTACCAAAGCACAGAGCTGAAAAGGGAAGAGGCCGTGTGCTGCAAACTGCGGTAAAAACCACATTTAAGGTGCACATTCTGAATGAGTGCTCCTAAAAAACAGAAGACCCCACATGTCTTCATCAGAAAATGCTACACTGCTGCAGTGCTTGTGTTAAGTGTCCCGGTGAGCCAGGACAGCGTGCCAGCACGCAGAGAGAACAGGACAGAACGAGGGGCTGGAACTGGCACACCTAAATGGAATGAAGCCACTTTAATAGTAAGTACACCTGCGCTTGGCAAGTCAAAACATCCCCTGTGAAAAGAGTTTATTGGTACATGGAGTCCATCATTACTCCATCTGAGATCTAATGATTAACACCCTGGCTGCGTGTCAAACCGCTCCTATTTACTAGAAGGTTCATTGAACTGCATGTGAGCACTCTGGGCTGATAAGAGCACGTGAAGAAATGGAACCGGCGATATTATCATCTGTAACACTTCCCTACTATGACAAGAAATATCTGCTGTGAAGACCTCGTTGTCTGCGGCGAATGAGGCCACAGCGTGTGTGACGCGGCGCGGCGTGACAGTAGCAGCGTGTACCTTGTAGCAGCGGTACTTGTATAACAGCACCAGCACCAAAGTCATGACGATGATCACAGTGATCATGATGGTGGCATTCAGGATGGAGTTGAGGGCCCTCTGTGCTACCGTGTCTGTGTCTTCAGGGAACGGGGTGTAGATCCTGAGGGGGACATTTCAAGGACACAAATCTCAGTCAAACAGCAAAGAGCAGAATGAACAATAAATAAATAAAGGAAATGTGAATGTATCTGTGTCTACTGCCAGTAGCTTTGACTGTGGTTACAGCTGGGTGCCCTCAGTGTGAGTGAGCCAAGCTTACAGTACCATCTTGGTATTCAAGCCAAGGTTGTCAAAGTCTCGATACTTCCATACTTTTTCTATACCACGTGTTTAAAATCAGTCGAAGGTATTGAGAGGATTAGAAAAAGAACACTGATCTACAATCAGCCACTGAACACAGGTGAGGTGAAGCAATACAGAAAATAGTAATGAGAAATATCACTAAAAGAAAGGTCCTACAAGGCAGGGAAAACATTTAAGAACAGTAACAATAATGTTGATTATTATTACTGTTATTACAGATGTGCTGCTGTGTGTTCAGTGACTTCTTCTGTACCAGCATTGTTTGCAGGTTGTGAATAAAAAATGATCCTATTTTGTTCCTCTGGCATTGAAAAGGTAGCCAGTATTTGTTTTTTTAATACTAGCATGAAGCTCAAATTTCTTGTATTGTAATACATTCAAATATGTAGGCATGAGATATACTGTGTATAAACATGTTGCATTGACCCCACCTAGTGGCAGTGCGGCCTCATTGCACTTCATTCAAACACCAGATCTAACGAGCGCTGGGACGGTTACGACACTCACAGTCTCTGGCCGTCGTTCTGGGTGTAGAAGCTGACAGACTTTATGGTTGCCACGACAACAACCATGCAGAGGGTCACGGGGACGAAGAGCATGATGACGTGCTTGGCGCCGTATTTCAAGGTCAGTTCTTCGTCCTCGTCCTCCTCAGCCTCCACCACGCGCGGAGGACGAGCGGCGGGGGGCTGTCCGTTCTGCTCTGGTCCACTACCGTTACCGCCTCCGCCTCCGCCATCACCTCCGCCTCCTCCAGCTCCAGAGCCTCCTCTGGACCGTGCTCTGGTCACCGCAGCCTCCTGTGGCTGCTGGGCGGGTTCAGGGGTCACATTGGTCTCCTGTTGGTCCTGCAGGTTGTGGGAGAAGAAGTATTACGAGTATATTATTAGTATACTTTATTCCATACACACAAACTGCCTCACACTAGACAACACTTGAGTTACAACCCAAAGACTGGAAACACTAAAACTGACATTCTTTCTAAATGGAGCTCAGGGATTTCTCAGAATCAACAAGAACATGGCTGTTGATTAAATCTTCCAACTAGGCGTGATCCAATAAAGTCTCATCAAGTGATAAACTAGGAGACATTTTGGAATACCCCGATGTGGCAACAATCTCAGACACGCAGTAAAAGTACATACAGTGTACAAAGTAACTGCGCCAGCGCTGGTTCGGTCTTTGTCGACCCTCTTTCTGCTCATGTTTCCTGTCTCTCCCTGCTGTGAACTTTCTAATAAAAGGAAAAACACTCATAAAGAAACAATCAGAAAGCAACACTCATCTGTGAAACACGATGCTGGTGATACTCGCAGCGCTCGCTTTTGTCAAACAGACTCCTGCCTCAAAAACAGACTTAATACCCATTTCGATCTCATCCATAAATTCTGCTTAAAGGCTGTATGAGCTTGAGAAACCAGAGATTCCTTAAAAATCCGACTCCAGAAGCTGCTTCATAAATAGTCCAAATCCATCTTTCTTCTTCTATCTCTCTGTGGCAGTTTTGGATCAGCGCGTATGTCAACAAGAGACCGTCATTTATCAAGATGAAACACTCTAACTCAAGTATTTCATTTGTTTTTATTGGCAAAGCTTCCTCCAGATTGGACGAGCACTACGGCAAACTGTTATCAGGCCATCAGTGTTTGCATTTCTGAGCGTAACTGGCACATTTACACTCGCTACACCAGTTCCTCCGAGGGCGACGCCGCCGCGCTCGTTCCCACTCAGCCCGGGGATCTGCTCCGTCAGGACAAAATAAAAAGGCACATCAAGGAGGCTGTGCGAGCTTAAAACTGTCAGGCAGCCAAGAGAGTCAAGGCCCGACATGAAGCGATCTCCCCAGGTACACAGAAATGAAGACGGGAGGCCTCCTGAGAGACGGCTGTGAATAGTGAAAGCTCCTAAACAGGCTGCGGCACAAATGATCTCACTGTGTGCGACAGTAGCCAGCTTTGTTTCTCAGTCGTGGGAATAAGGCGGTGTTGGTCCCAACGACACAAGAGGGACATCAATACAATTTACAGAGGTTTAAATTAACCCGTTACTTCAGGTTGTCACACTGGAGCAGTGCGTCAAAACCTACTGGAGCCATACTGGCCTGAGCATGATATGCCACACAGGACAGAAATGACATGTTTTGTAGTTCTCAAAGACTGAGAAATACTGCTGTAATGTACCTGCACAGTCGTTATGGGGTAAACAACACACTTAGGGTTGTTAAGTGGACCATGGACCACGTGTATTTACAGCAAGAGCCAAACGCAGACAGCACAGCAGCACGCTGCCATTCACCTTTCTACTGTTTTCCCCACACAATCATAAAACCATGAAAGGCCAAATTAAAGCAGAGTTATACGGCTCAAACTCCTCCAGAGTTTGGCGTCATAAACTGATTAAGAAACACGTCTCTGTCACCACTGACTCGACAAGGAAGCTGGGTTTGCACACAACAACAAGTGTTGGCTAATCATTACCCAATACATCAACACGGACAGAGATACAGATAAAGTGTGAGAGCAACTGTGACACATTCTTTTATACTGACCATATTGTGTTCAATATCCTCTGCATTGTTTGCCATGGTTGGCTCGACAGACACTTGTCCTCACATGCAAACCAAATTCTTTTTGCCCTGGTGAAAGAGGAGAGGAGATAATATTATGTTAGGGACAGAAAATGAGTATGAGGAAGGCATATCAGCGACGACAGTGACTCAAATCGAGGCTGTAAAGACAGAGGGCATCATGAACAGACTGTAAAGCCCCATGATCTGAAATTGATGCTGATTTAAGAAGCCCAGAAAACACAGAGAGGGAGAGCATCTTTTTCTGGAGCTTCTCTATTGTAAAAGTTGTGCAGTTAGAAGAAAATACACTGAAAGGATCACAAGTCTACATTTTCAGCCTTGTTTAAGTCTTTAGGTCTGTCTTAATTCCCAGAAATACACTGATATTTAAATCACGTAAGATTTGAGTTACTCCAAAAAGTATTTTAAATTAATACCTGCAAAGACTTACTGGTCGCTCTCATCACTCCTCCTGTAAAGAGCTCTTTGCCAAGAGTAACTCTACACAACCCACAGTCCTCATTCTGTGCGTTTTAAAGACCCGCCAAAGCTATTTTCCAAATATGAAATTCTCTGTTTGCGTTTCCTTGCAGAGCTGCGGTGGAGGGATATGAACATAAAGAGGGGGTTTTGTACGAAAAGGAGATTAATTTTAGGAGATACTCGCTGCTGAAGACTAACCAACTATCATACTAATATAACACAAATGCTTTTTTTGCACAGGTCAAGGACAGTGGGTCTTGTCTCCCAGCTCTTACACTGGAAGGAGATGACTTCACGGCCACCACGGAAAGGCCATTTACTTACACTGACCAGCAACAACTCTTTTAATGTACATATGGACATTACATTCAGGCAGACTTGAAAATATCTGAAACTATCTTTTAAAAAATGTGAGAGCAACTGTGCTGATAACGTTAAATATGGTGCTTAAGTATTCAATCTGGGATCCTCCTGTGCACATCAGAATGGCAAACAATCATCAGCAGTAAGATTTCTAACTATAACCTCCGGCGAATGTAACGTTCACGTTACTGATTAAACGCCGGTAAATAATACTTATCACTGACCAGCAGATGGTTAAATAGGACTTTTCGCTATCGCACCATGTAATTACTTTAGTGACAGGTCATCTAACGTCTTCTTTACCCGTGGAGGTATTTTATCGAATGGCTAAAACGGCTAGTTAGCCAATAATGTCAGAACAGGCACTAACGGCAGAACAGGCAGCGGCCGCGCTGGGTGGCTAACGCTACATAACTTGCGTAGCTCAGACAAAACATAGTTCCTGAACAGTGGGCTGAAAGGAATTAAACTTACCTACTGTGAACAACAGTTAATTTCCTCGGTTTTGTGTTCAGATGGGTTCTCTTGTAGGTTTAAAACCCGGGCACTTTCTCTTCTTTGTTGTTCCTGTCTTCTCACAGAACATCCGGCCGCTGGTGTAAACTACTTCCTGTTCTCGCGCGTTCAGGGAGCGTTCAGGATCAAAACGGCGTTTGGAATTTGTCTGTAGCTTTTGTTATTTTGTTTATTCTGTGATAATATTTGCAGTTTAAATAAACCATAAATCGCATGTGTGCGATCGTGTCCACCTAATGTTCGCTTTTAAACCAACCATGATAAAATTAATAACAAAAACAGACCCCTTACTAAGACTACGCTTTATACTGAAGCAACGTTGCAGATGAGTTCAGGTCATGTAGGATACAGGGCTATTTTCAGTAAAACACAGAAAGCAAAAAAGAATTAAACGGTATAGCGTTGTAACCGATCTTATCCACACTCCACTCCAGAAGGTGGCGCTAGTGCGTTTAGCTGTTTACAGGCGCAGTGACAAAGGTCAACTCGTCCAAGAAGAGGCAAGGAGCCAAGAAAATCGACCAAAACCAACTGAAAAACCTTCAAAATCATGGTCAGTACGTCGCGATACAGTTTTTACAGCACATATATTTGTATATAAGCGGAGATCATCACGACGCTAATCAGCGTGTCGGTTTTAACATCGTATTTTAACAGAAAAGCTGTTTAACAAGGCTACAAGCTCAGTGCTAACGTTAGCATGAATGTGGGACGTTTGGCACTTGAGCAGCTGCAACGAGCCACAATGACTGACTCGGACAGATAAATCAGATTTACTGCTGACCAGCCGCTTAGCTGTGGCTACACTTGTTAGTTAACTCCACTTTCTTGTAGTTTAAAGTTGGCTAACTAGTTAATTTAGATAAATGATGAGCTCCATGCTCAGGTGTGCGCCTGTTTGTTTAGTCTTTGAGTTATCAAGACTTCTTTGAATCCTGAAACATGACGAAAAATACTGTATTTTCATGCTGCAGTCTGTTGTCTTACAAATGAAAATATACACTAAACTTGGTACAATTAACTATTGTTAACTGGTTAGTGCACATATTCCTCGATAAGACCCTAAACATCATGACAAGTGACCATCAGTTGAATAACCACCAGAGCTTTATATATTTATGTGCCTTATCTGGATTATTGTTTCATTAAGTGGAGTATTTGCACCTCAGTCTGACATCATGTGTCTGGTGTTTCAGTCCCACACCATCCTGCTGGTGCAGCCCACCAAGAGGCCAGAGGGAAGGACGTACGCCGACTATGAATCCGTCAACGAGTGTATGGAGGGTGTGTGCAAGATGTACGAGGAGCATTTAAAGAGAATGAACCCCAACAGTCCGTCGATAACGTACGACATCAGCCAGCTGTTTGACTTCATCGACGACCTGGCTGACCTCAGCTGTTTGGTGTAAGTTTGACAAGGAAGCATCGTGACAGCGTTGATTTTTAACAATGGCAGCTCTCAGTCTGATGAGTGTAATACGGCACTTTGGTTGGACGCTGCAAGTATAATATGTACCGATACAGGATGTGCTGTAATTGAAGTCCCACAGGATTGAACATGAAACATGAACTGTTGGCTGTGTCAGAGCAAAAATGCTTCTTATCATACTAGTCAAAACTTATCCGCCAGATGACAAGGAATTTTGTACAGAGGTACGTTTATGGAACCTTCCTCTTGTGATGTAGTTTATTCGTCTATATACAGCAAAGCAATGATCAAAAATGAGAGCTTATGGATTGTTGTAAAGTCTCTGCCTCCTGTTTGCGTCTCCCTGTGGAGGGCTCACTCTGTAATGTGCCGTCTCAAACCAGATGGTGAGGAGCAGAAGTTCGTTTTATGCATGCATAAGTCTTAAAGATGATAACGACCTACACAGGTCAAGTTCATAATCTTAGAAATGTTTGCAGGGAAATGGCACATAACACAGCAGGGCGAGCTGTGTGTTTATCAGTATCCATGGTAACCGCTATTTGCCGCTCGCGGTTGATGTTGGCTCGTGTGTCTCACAGTTTACCTGTTTGTTTACACGCTGCCTGTAGAAGAGCCTCCGAAGCTGTGAGTGTGACTTCATGCGGAGTTACTCCGCAGTGAGCTGTCGGCGGGGAGGGAGCGCGAATCCCTTCAAACCAGACCAGACGAACCCCCCCTGCTCAAAAAGGGTCTTTTTCCTGGAGGTCTGCCTAAAAAAATGACAATGGACTCAGTTAATCGTCAATATATTAGTCAGATCACCCAAAACTAAAGTTTTATTTTCATATATCCGTCATAAATTCACCTAAACATTAATTCCACTCATGAAGCATCAATAGAGGACACAGTTTGACTCTTAGAAATGACTCGTTTACTGTCTACAGATTGTTTGCCTCCAGACTTTGTGGTGCGTTCGAGAGAAACGGGAAAATCTGAACCTTCATGCATATTTTAACCTTGGCATCGTTTCAGTTCAGCAGTTTCGTTAAACTGGGCGATTGGAGTGGGAGGTCCGAGCCCCTGTGCAGGCAAACAACCACTCTGCACAGGCGTGGTGCTTTTCTGCCTCCCAGTAGCTAAACTTGACTGCTGGCCTCCAAGGAGGTCAAACAAGCAGTCCAATCGAGGGGAAGGCGTCTAAGTTGACTTGTCTCGCATGTCCTTCAGCTGCCTTCTTATGTGCAAACACGCTGTGATTAGAAATAAAACTGAACGTAGTTTTTCGTGCTGCTGCAGGTATCGCGCCGACACACAGACGTACCAGCCGTACAACAAGGACTGGATCAAAGAGAAGATCTACGTGCTGCTTCGCCGTCAGGCCCAGCAGGCAGCAAAGTGAAGCCTCTGAGCCGGTGGAGGAGGTGGAGGAGGTGGAGGGAGGGGGATCAATATCATTTTCTTATCTGTCGCTTGTGTTCAGAAGTTGTTTTGAGAAGTTTTGACAAAGTTTTTAATTTTTTTTTTCTCATGGAGGGGCGTTGCATTTTGTATTGTAATGTTTGACTTATTAATAAAGATTTCCTTTCAGTAATGAAAGTTTCTGAATTGAGTTTTTCTCTCTGTGTGTCTTGTTATTTTCACTTGTTCTTTCTCTCCTTTCAGTCCAACACGAGGAAGCTTCCACTGTCATGGCAAAAAAAAAAAAAATGTCTTGAAATATGGACTTTTTAAATAGGTGACCCTAAAAAAATGACATTTTTAGTGCAGTTTCCTTTCTGTCATTTCCTTTTTGTCCTTTTGGTCTTTTGTGTCATGACGTTCACTCTCTTATTTCTCTCCCTTTTCAAAGCTGTTTGCCTCTTTCCTCCTCTCCCTCTGTCTGCTTTGCTGCAGTGATAATTCCCTCCTTTTCACTCAATACCGTGGCAAACAAGCCATCTCGAAGTAATGATTTTTTTTTTCTTTTATCTGTGAAGAATATTTACAATTTCCTGGACTTTCAAAAATAGATTCCCTTGTGGAAATAAGAAAAAATTAAATTTTCCTCCTTCTGTTTTTGCTGTTACTACTGATGTCAATTTACTTTGCGGTTTTCGCTCAATACTGTGACAAATGAGCAACGTTTTATAAGTGCCTGGGAAAAATATTTTCCTGGGCTTTTCAGTGAACCTAAAAATGAAATTTCCCTTCTTCCCTGCTGCCCTGACTTTTCTCTTTTCCTTTCATTTTGGTTTTTCTTGTATTTTTTAATCTTTGCATCCTTCACTTTCTCTCTCTTGGACTCCTTCTGCTTTTCTATTCTTCATCTCTTTTCCCATCTCTCTTTCTCTGATGTTTGATGCTGAAGTTCTACTGAAGATGTGAAGATGCTTTAGCAGAAGTGCACAATGGGAATGATTTTTTTTTTTTTCAAAAATTGAAACTTTCCACCTTTCTTCCTTTCTGTTTTCCTTTTCTGTTTCTCTTTTCTTTTTTAAATTACCTGTTTTATTCCTGCTTTCTGTGTGTTTTTCCTCTTTCACCCTCTCTAACTGTACAGAAAGCTGCTTCTAAGGATGACAGTCTGCAGTCTTGCACGTGTAATTTCCTCCTTTTGGCACATTAGCGGCAAATTAGCGCATCTCGTATTATTGATTTTAACATCTCTCCCTTTGAAAGTATCTACAATTTTCTGGACTGAGGGGGATTTAAAAAATCAATAAAGTGTAGGAAACGCATCTGTAACGGGGTGAAAGCGCTCCACAGTGAAGCGCGGGGACGTTTGAGGCGTCTGCCGCCTGGCGGAGCGCAGGAGGCGGCCGCTCTCCTCTCCCGCAGCCGCGCCGCTCCATCTGGATCGTCGCCTCCGCTCACTTGTATTTTTTTCCTCCACCTTTGTGTTGTGATCGGCTCTCCCGGTCTGTTTCTCACACCCACCCCGGTACCCCCCACACCCACCCCTCCTCCATCCCACCCTACCC
>JBBMOE010000054.1:3298163-3402947 GCA_037975065.1 Chaetodon trifasciatus | reverse complement strand
CCTACCCTACCCCCTCCACCACCACCACCACCACCACCCCCTCTCCTCCTTTTAGCATCTGAAAAGACCACTGAGTGAGAATCGATGGCGCAGAGGCCCGCTTGACAGGACAATAAACCACAAAGAAGGGGTGAGTTTTTTTTTCTCCTCCTCTTGCTCCTTTTTTTTTTTTTTTTTTTTTTAATTTTTTTTTTTGGGGGGGGGGGATTTGCGGGATGACTCTAAAGGCACAACGGTAAGGGAATCGCTCGGGGCTGGCTGCGTGGAAAATGATATTTAACACAAGGCATCTTTTGTTACCGCGATATGATTTACAGCAGGCGTCAGCTGCCGTGGTCCCACTCAGGGAAAAATAATAATTAAAGAAATCAGGGGGAAAAAAACACCACAAGGAACAAGCAGCGGCTCCGCATCCTTCATCGCTCGGGACGTTCATTTCACATGAACACACATTCACCTTACGTAACCTATAAATGCATCACTGGAGCCTGGTCCTGTTATTGCAAGAGAATCGCATGCACCCGCCGCTGCAGGTTTAGATGAGGGTCGTTTGCCTGGATTTCATTGGGCGATGCGGTACCTTGAGGGTGTTAATGCGGTTGTCGCGTTGTAAACAAAAATATGTCAGCGGGACCGGAGAGGGAGGCTTGTCTCGTTTTTTGAGGGACCTCCCCGGGAAATTGAGCGCAAGGCAGTGAGTAATGGAGCAGAGCTTCTCCACATTGCTTTTTTTTTATCAGCCATGAGGAGAGAGGACAAGTCACATCCAAGGCGCGGGGGGAGCCGTCTATTTACAGCTGAGGCGTTCATGATTTGCCTCTCATGTCTGTGATAGCCACAACAATAGCTTCCATTTTCCTCATCAGCCTCAGGCGTGATCAATACAGCCCCCCCTCCCCCCAAAAATGTGATGCTATTATTGCTAAAGATGTGGTCCAGTCTCCCTCAGATGTCTGCAACAGAATCACAGGAGTGTTGCCCACAGCTGAGGAGAAACTGATGAATCAGATATTGATCTTATGTCTCACTGCTGAGATGAGAACGTGTTTTGGCTGCTGGTAACCTCAAGTGACCTGACAGCATGTGGTGGTGTGTTTGTATCCCCCCTTCCTCACATCCAGCTTCTCCACCGTGAGGACGCAGCGATGCCCCAGCAGAGGGAGGACCCGTCTCCGTCCCGCCGTCCCGGCCTGGCATCCCTCCGCCTCCAGATACTGAAGTCCGGCCACGACTTCCCATGAGGCCACCACCAGAACTCAGCTCGACCGCTCTGTATGGGGCCTCTCACCTATGAAGTAGGTACAAGCTGTGGTCTGTCTGGAAAGTGGACACATGCATAAGACTCATGAGGAGATCTGGGTCTGCAGTGGGTTTGGATGAGAGCTGGTGATTTGCTTCATTTATAGGAGGAATATGGGAAATGTCTCCATCATCTTACCTTTAAAATGTTCTGCTCCCATCATGTGGTTCCAGACCATCAAATCAGAAGTTTTACAATATAATACTGTCTACTTTCACCTCTTCTGGCTTCTGAAAATCCTTCAAATGAAGCAGTCTGAGTAAAAATCTTTGGTTGAACTTCTCACAACTCCACACTGAGGCCAGCAGCAGTGACAGGGGCTGCTGAAACCACTGGTTTGGACAGCAGTTAATACTAAAGCAGCTGATCAATAAATCCACAGTTTTGTTTTGAGCATTAATCATCTAAGTCAACGGTTGCTGCTTCCAGCCTCTCATGTAGAAGGATTTCCCACTTTTCTCTGTTTTATATCACTGCAAGTTGAATTTCTTGGGATTTTTTTGACTGATGGTTGGACACAGAATCAATTTAAAGATGTCACTATGGGCTCTGGGGACTTCTGAAGGGCATTTTTGGCAATTTCCTGACTTTTTATAGATGAAACAAACGATTAATTGAAGAATTTCATACAAAAGCAGCTTAAATTTGCTTTACAGGATAATAAAACGACTAATAATAATAATAAATAAAAAGTCTTTAAGTTGCTTTTACATGAACTCTGTGTCTAAAAATGCTTTAAAGAAATGAAGATTGATTCCTGTGACTGGAGAGATCTGCTGGGTTTGTAGACTGAGAGCATGATGTGCACCGTGGAGGCCATTAGGAGCTTTGTGCCAAGAGGCAGAAAGGTCGTCAGCGGAGGTTTCGGAGGACCAGCGTGATGATATTTGTCGTCCATGCAGCAGGTTTCTGGATGAGTGGTTTTAGCGAGAAGATCCCAAAACAGAAGTTTGCAGCGTAGTCCAGCCTACTCATGACAGAGGGATGCATATGTGTCTCTGAGTCAGACTGAGATAGAAGGCCTCTTATTTTTTAGATATTTCTCAGACGGTAAATAGCAACCAAAAATTAAAATCACCATCTGTAGTAACTCCAACAGGAAAATCATTTAGAGGTGGATCAAATAATCAGCAGCTGCACGTCGTTTCCCTCATTGTTTGATCCTTCATCCCAACAATTGCAATGCTCATATGATTGCATTTGTCCTCCTCTTCCTCTTAGTTGACATGGAGGATGAAGATGGGACTTGTCTACTTGATGTTTTGTGGTGAGTCTGCTTCTTTCTTGGTTCCAGCAGAATAAAAATGACAATGCTTTGCTAATGCTTGAGTGCTGAGTGGCCTCTTAAACTGTTTTATTCACCAAAATCTGACTGATTTTGATCGCTCTTCTAATCGCCGCCGTCTTTCCGTCTTCGCAGTGACCCCCAAGCCCTGAATGACTTCCTTCATGGGACCAATGAGGTAACAAAAGAGTCTTAAATAGAGAGGGACTCAAATAAGAAAATCAATAGTGCAAATGATAAATGCGAGACGGGAATATTTCTTGGCACACGGTCGTGCGAGATGTGTGGAGGAGGGCTGACTGTGATGGGGAGTCGTACTGTAATACTAAGTGCGTTTCTCACCACGACTTTGTGGGCCCAGCCTAAAATCGTCTCATTTCATCCCACCAGCTGCAGACTGAAGACCTGCTCATTAACTCCTCCTCTGGGGAGCCCTCCCTCTTCACAGATGCCCCGGTGAGTGTCTGGATCCACAGCCAGCAGCGTCACAACAACCAGCATTTTCCCCAGGAGAATGATTTTTTTTCTCTCCTTCTGCGCCTGAAACTGCTTCCTGTTAACTCCTGCTAATCACACAATTCTCCCCTTATTTTCCCTCTCTCTGCTGCCTCTGCCTCTCTGTCTGTCTCCCACTGTTTCCTCCTCCAGAGCCCCGTCTCTCTGCTGGGGGATGGAAGGGATTCCCCAGGCACACCTCCACCTGGGTGTGTGGATCTGTCCTTCCTGGAGGAGGCCCTCTTGTCATCGCCGGAGGGTGCGGAAGACCCACAGGTGGTGCAGGGTGGGACACCTGTGGAGGCTGGATTTGAGGCAAAGAAGGGAGAAGTGGAGGAAGCGGAGGAGGCAGAGGTGGCATGTGACATCCTCCAGCAGAGCCTGCAGGAGGCTGAGATCACAGAGCAGACAATGGCTCTGGAGGCAGGTCTGGCTCAACCTGGGGACAACTTGTCCCTGTACTCACCTGCCCCCCTCCTCTCTCCACCCACTGTACCATTTGTACCCAAGTCTGTGACCTTGCCTGTCACCCCGGCGTTGCCCAGAGACACACAGGCAGCAGTGGAGCCTCCTCAACCCTCCCTCCTGGCTGTCGGCCCGGGCTGCCCTTCTCTAAAACCTGCTGCCCCTCCTCAGCTGATGGGGCTCCTGCCTGGAAATGTGTTCCCTGCTGCTTCTCCAGAGACCTCCTTCTCCCTGAGTCCTGCCCAAGGATCCAGTATGATCATCCACAAGGCTGTTCCCAGTGTCACCAGTCGTCCTCTTATCACCCCAACCCTGAGAGCGGCAGCAGCAGCAGCACCGGGCATCGTCCTGCAGCGCGCCCCTCTTCCCATCCAACCCAAGCTGCCGATCAGCATTCAGCCCAGGCTGGTTCAAATTAGCCCCAAGCCCCCTGGGCAAAAACACACTCCAGGTCTTACGTTTGTCCCTGGGACTGCCTCACCAAATATTTTACTCTCCCAACCTCCAACCCAAAAGCCTGCAGCTCCACCGCCGCAGGCCACCCAGCAGCTCCCAAAACCGGTGAGCCTGCAGCTTGTCAACCAGGGCGGCTCCTTTGTGCTCCAGCCTCAGGGACTCTTCCAAGGCCAAAACCAGTTCCTTCTTCCAGGCCAGTGCCCTGTTACAATCTCCCAGTCTGCCAGTGCAGCTCGACCACTGCTGACCCCCAGCCACCAAGGCCCGTCGGTCCACAGCCTGACTCCCTCCACTGGGCAGCTCGTAGATGGCTCTCAGATCCTAACTGTGCCCCAAAGACAGCTGAACTTCAGCCCTGTCTTCACCACCCCTACAGGGCAGCTAGCGCTCCGCCAGGCCACTGTGCTTTCAGGACCTTTGCAGCTACAGTCAGCGCCCCCTACTGTCTTCCAGATGCCAGCACAGCTGGCTGGAACCTACACTCCAGGAGGACAGGGGCAGCGAACCACCCTGGTCCACAGTCCCGCTCTTGGAAACCACATTACCTTGATCAACAGTTCAGGGGTGCTTCCCCCGGATCTCACTTCCATCTCGATCGTTAATGGCCCCTCAGTAGTTCAGGGGCTGCCTTTTGCTGCCCAGGCCCCGGCTCCTCAGACAGGAGTGACAGAGGGACAGCTGAGCCTCCAGCAGGCCTCCGTGGTGCTGCTGCCAGAAAGAGCCATTCAGGAGGAGAGGACGAGCTCAGAGGAGACGTTCCACCAACTACCACAGGTGAGCTGCTACCTCTGTCCCACAGGCAGGTGATATGGATCTAAATTAATTTGCTGGATAAATTGCATCAGCCTGTATCTAAAACCATAGCAACATACCATTGTTATTGACTTTCAATCTTGCTAGCATAACATTAGCTCATAGCTGAGCCAAAGGGTTCTATAAAATGAGCGGATTAGCAATATATGTATCTGAGGTTCGTCCAGTTAGCTGGAGTATTGAAGGCTTCCATTGTGTAACAGCCTTGTATGGTGGTAGTGATTGTTCCAGGTATTAGTCGGACCCTCAGGTGTTACCAGGAAACATACGACTTGTGAAAAACTTTAGATTTGGATTATCAAATGCAGGAAAATATGAATTTATGGTTCAAATTTTTTCTTTGGCAAGTGAGCATGGTTTAAAAGGGATAATGGTTTTGGCCTTGTTTTGTGTTACAAACTGAGAACATGGAGATTGAAACTGATTAAAATCTAAAACTGTGGTGTAGCATAAATAAGACATAGAATATACTGGATTTGCGATTAAATAGCTATAACTTGCAAATGTAGTTCAATCTTAAATTCAGTTTTAACTAGCTCTGGTGTCTGTTCTGTCTCTTGCTGTAGCCCTATGGACATGTTCTCCAGCATGTGTCGGTGCAGCCCGCCTCTGCAGGACTACAGTCCTCCTCTCCCCCTGTAGTTACAGTCCTGCAGCCTCCTCCCGAACCACCTCTGGCCCCCGATCCAGCTGTGGAGATCCCTAAACTTCTGATGGCGCCAGCAGACATGACCCAGGTAGTGGAAGAGGTGACCCACTCGATGAGTCAGAACGAGGCCTTTATGCAACATCTGCAACAGGTCAGAGCTTCTAAATTAAACTAAACTAAGTATTCAGATCAGATCAGATTGATTGTATCACAATCAAACAGTTGATTTATATCTTGCATTGATGAAATAAATCTCTAAAGTAACTAGTAACTAAAGTTCTCAAATATGTAGTGGAGTAAAAAGTACATCTGCCTCCAAAATGTAGCACAGTACTAGCAGTACAAAGTAGCATAAAATAGAAATACTCAAGTGAAGAACTAGTACTTCAAAATTACACTGAAGTACAGTACTTGAGTAAGTGTACTTAGTAACATTCCACTGGATGAATAAGGAATCAACAATCACAGAACAGCTACGATAACGAGCACCCGCTGACAAAGCTCTGATTAGGACATTTGGACCGAACGCAGTCACAGATCTGACAAAATGGCCGACGTAACAATGTCAGTTAAACTGCTGTAGAACCCTGCCAGCAGTGGTTGCCACTAGCAACAGAACGTTCAGCTGAAACCAACTGTCGGCGGCAGTTGGCTCAAAGATCCCGACCAAACTGTGATTTAAAGCCAGACCAACTTTCACAACAGCAGCCAGTTTAAAGGAAAACACCGAAAGTCCTTTAATTTCTCAACATTTATCCAGTTAGCTGCTTAAATAAACTCATCATCAGCCGGAAACCTACTTAAAATGTTGGGTGAGAGAATTACAAATGAAGAAGAACCACAGAGTCGGCCATGTCACACAGGGATGTCCATCTAAAGTTTGCTAGCGTTTGAGAGCATCGTCAGTGCCATTAATTTCATATATGAGAAAGACTGTCTCTAACATGACACACGGCAGTTAAAGATAGTTAACATTTTGTTATTTTAGGGATGATTTTGACATCAGAAAAAATATTCCTGTGAAAATAGTGATGCTAAATTCGTAAATTAAAGCAAAAGCTGCTCAGAAATCATTAGAACGTCATTTTAAAATGCAATGAAGAGGAAAATAAAATTGGTTCAAGTGGAATAAAGTTAAATTCAAATAAAACGGTCATGTTTCAGTGCAGTTATGGTGCAATAATGCTGCAAGTTGTCCCAAATTTAATAAAGGAAATGAGAGTGCAGTCGACAAAATGATCAAATTAAAGACAGAAAAACAGGGGAGTTTTTAATTTGGGCTTGAAAGTGGATCAGAAGATCCATCTAACAGCAGCTCTTTCTTCATCATGTCTCCCACAGCAAGCACTTACTTCTCCTATCACGTCCGATTTGTTGGTCGGAGCGCTGCCGGTGGTGCCCATGGAGTCGCTCGCCTCCCCAGTCACCAATGAGGTCGAGGCCCAGCCACAGACCCACGCAGTCTCTGGTCAGGACACCTGCGCTGGGATGCCTGACCAGCGTGCTGAGGCTTCTCCTCTTCACTCAGAAACAGAGGAGACGCCGCTGATCTGCTCCTCCCCTCCCATTCAGGACGCAGAGAGACCGGCTCCGACGAGTTTCTCCCCTCCGGCCGGGCCCCAGGTTGAGAGTTCGGTCGCCCAGGTCACAGCTCCCCAGCCTCGCGTCGAGCCCCAAGTCCAGTACCAGGTCCCTCATCAGCTCCAGGTCTCACAGGCCTTATTTTCCCAGAACCAGGTACAGATCCAGTCATCTGTTTCCCAGCCCCAGCTCCAGGTCCAGGCCTCAGCTCCCCAGCCTCAGTCCTCGGTCCGCAGCAGTCCGTCTCCTGTGCGTGTCGGCGTCTCGGTGCCTCAGCAGCAGCCTGATCCCACGGCTGCTGGTCTCTCCAAAGGAGAAGACGACTCTGCTGCCCAACAGCACACACAAAACAGTGAGTTTCAATGAAAATCTGACACAGAAAGAGCGATTCCCACCTCATCACCGCGTTCACCCTCCACCATCACTGTAATCACTGCCTTGATCACTATGGCCTGCCATCATCATCATCATCACCTCTGTCATCGCTGTGTTCCCTTCCAGAGCCAACAGCTGCCTTGGTCGTGGAGAGTAAAGCGTTTACTCTCGATGTCCATTCACCCTCTCCTGTGGCCCAGGGAGTCCAGGTTCACGGGCCCCCAGCTCCCAGAGAGAGCGCCCCCATCCAGACGAGCCAGCAGACCGGCACCAAGGTGAGAACAAGACCCCTTCACTTCAAGTCCGGTTCATTTAAGAAATACAATATGTCTTCTTATCTAGTAATGAATGTTGAAGAAACTGCCAAATGTCCAATGTAATTAAAAAATAGCAGAATCTAATATAAATATATGAGTTTAATCCTCCATTACATCATTTTTAAGGCTGCGTTTAATGAGTGTCAATTATTCTCTCAATCAGCTTCAATTAATAAGCTGCTCAGTCTATAAAATTGTGAAAATTGCTCATATCCATCCACTTTATTATCAGCAAATATTCACATTTTAGAAGCTGAAACCTGGACATCTTTGGCCATTTTTATTAAGACAACTACGATCAAATGAACTTTCTGTCGACCCACTAACTAATTAACTAACTAATCATCTCAACTCTGATTATACTGTGTGTTTGTTTTAGGCAGAGAATAACGGATATCACACTTTGTGTAATGAGCCAAAGTAATTTCCTCCGTGGGTTAAACCGATCCGGCTCCAGTCTTGGAGCGGAGATGGCAGCCTTTGAAATGATTATTTGTTAAATGCAGCAAACGTATTATTAATGACTTCAAAATGCACCCCTGTCTGCATCCTTTGATCTCATCCGAAATGTTGTGTGGCTGCCAGCTGGCGGGTCCTCTGGAGCAGCAGACTGAGGAGAGGCTCACACCAGCAATGCGCAGGCACAGGTAAGAGAGCGGCAAGCCGGGCTGATGGTCTGAAACAGGAAACGTGGCTCTGTGCCACAGCCAGGAAGGACCCCAACAGGCCGCTGTGCTTCACTAAGTTTAAAGCAATCGTACAGCAAAAGAAATTTCATGAATGAGAGCAAGTTGGAGTGAAAATGAAGGATGGAAGGAGGAATGACTCTTCATCAACCTGACGGCTTGTTCAGGATCCCACTTGTCACACTGCTGAATGCGACGTACTGCAAAGACGCCTTCTTACCTCAGTAATAATCAGCCAGTTAATTCATTTAGGAACAGTTGGCTGGTTTCACAGACGTGGATTAGGTCTGATCCTTCAGTCATTTTTTCACATCCGAGTCCTCTGGGACTCCTTTTACTGCTGCTACTTCTACAGCCGCTAACACTGCCCGTACATTAATAACAGCTACGCTTCTGATACAAGCAGCATGACTGCACAGTAATGGGATTACTTGAAAAAAGTCAGCTGGTCCTGGATTATCAGGTCATTTTGTGGCCTTGTCTCAGCTCAAAATCTAGTTTCAGCACCATATTTTTCTAGTTTATGCTCACCAATCACACAAAACCTTAATTTGCTAATTTGATCATAACTGCTTCTAGTTAGTACCATGAGTATTGCTACTTCCACTATTACACACTACCAGTACTGCTTTAAGTAACTCTACTGATACTACTAGCACTACTCTCATCAGCTTTACGTACTTTCCGACACTGAACGCACCACGCTGATAACAGCAGATGTAAATCTTTGACAGACTGAGAACACGTTCAGTAACTGTTGGATTACATCAGACAGTAATAGAGTAAATTACAGTATTATTACTTCAGCAGTCTGCAGTCTGCAGGCGTACACCCACGCTTTCTTGTGTTCTTTAGGTTCCAGCAGCAGATTTGTCTGGACCACAGCGCGGTCCAGACCCCCTTCACCGGCCCGGCCTTTTCCACGCTGAAGGACGCCGTCAGACGCCTGCTGCCGTACCACACCTGCGCCGGTCACCTGCCCACTCAGGATGACTTCAATCTAGGTGAGCGCGCTTCGGTCGATGATGACGATCCACGCCGGCCGAACGCCACCGGCTGAGGATCCAAAATGAGCCATCTGCTGCAGATCTAAAGCAAAGTGGCAGCAGCTGGTGATTCAAGTTGGGATAACTATTAAACCACGCGCGATACGGCAAACATCCAGCTTTTAATTAAACATGGTGCTCATCAAGGCGTCCACCTCTGGTATATGACGGATAGCGTTACATCCAAAGGTGGACAAGGGGAGCTGGGAGGGTAATCATGTGGTGTTTGACTCTTTGATGATTCAACATTCAATGTGACTGTGATGTGTTTGTCTTCACAGTGGACCAGGAGTTTGACACTGTGTCCGGTTTCCTGCTGAAACGCACCAAGGACATGGTCAACAAATACAGGCAGCTACTGGTTAGAGAAACCCAGGTAAGACCGCCCTCTGTCTTCACACCTTCAACCACATCAGCAGTCCTCCTGAGGAGTTCAGTCCATGAGCTCCTTCGGCCTGTGAGACCTCCTTCGTCACAGATTTCTCAGCTGTGTTTGCAGCAGACGGATGAGGCTGTGTGTGTGTGTGTGACATGACGTGAACTGGTTTCCACAGCAGGAGAGTCCGTCGGCGGAGATGGTGATGCTGGAGCGTCTCTTCCTCCAGGCTGAGCGATGCGCCTTAGCGGAGGACAGACGGAGAGTCCGCAGAGACCCAGGTCAGTGTCCCAGCAGGAGACACAACCATCATCATCATCACCTACGTTATTACGTGTGTGTGCGTGCATTAATGTGAGTGGCTGCCAGTGTTTTGACGCCACTTCAAATCCCAGGACAGAAACAGGAAAAGTGAATCAGTGACACTTTTTTTTCTTCTTCTCACGAACTAATTCCGCCGTTCCTCCGAGCGCCGCACTTAACCTCCATATTTGCTCCGGAGCAGCTCCCAGGTGTGAATGTGTAATTAAGCTGTGTAAATGTGGAGCGGGGTCGTGCTGAGAAAGTCTCCGCATGATGACGAGAAAATTACATGTGAGAAGTTAAGAGCAAATTAAAGCGGGGTTGTTATGTTAATTAAAAAAGTTGGAAAAGGGGAAGGAAGCTCTTGAAAGCTGTTAAATGTCAGACTCGGCTGCTGCTGCTGGGAACTAATATATGATCTCAAATAATAATGCAGAAATAGGACAGGACGGCTTTTTGAAATATCATCCTCATTTCTTCCAGAGTCATTTATGATGGCCTTGGCTACATCAGCGTCTTCCCCCCATGGCGCCCACTCCTCCGGTCCCTCCCACCTGTGCTCCTCTGGCAGCCCCTCCTCTCCACCAGCCTGGACCAGACTGTCTGACCGCCCCCCAGGACTGAAGACGTACCGCTCCAGCTCCCGCGGGGCTCTCAGGCTCACCATCAAGCAGGAGTCCGGCTCCCGCAAGGTGGTCCACAACTCCGCCTGCGATCCGGGCCTCAAGAGGGACCACATGGGGCAGCTGACCAACGGCGGCGGCGCCGTGAACGAATGCCAGTCTCAGGCACCCAACGGAGCCCCCCAGCGACCTCAGCATGAGGAGGAGATCTCCAACGGAGCTCTGTCTTGTAACGCCGCAGACGAGGCCCCACAGACAGCCCCCAATCCCAAAACAAAAGCCCCGAATCCTCTTTCTATGCCAGAGCCGCAGGCTGGCTGCTTCGAGCTGCCTCCCAGAGACGTCAGCGCCCCGAAACTGAAATGCTACAGGCTGGATGCGTCGCCTCGGCCGGAGCAGCGGTTCAGCCCGCCGCCTCCACCCGTCCAAGAGGACAACATGCTCAGTGAACATCTGCAGAGTGCCATCGACAGCATCCTGGAGCTCCAGCGCCTGCAGGGCCCCTCTGCAGCCCAGACCAGGGCCACGTCAGGCCCTTCACTGGACCAGGCCGTCACCAGCATCCTGGAGGGACACCTGTGAGGTAAATCTGCCCCGACAGACGTCCACACAGATGCAGACACATCTGTCCGAGGCCGGAGAACACGAAGGAGGCTGTACCTGACTTCTTATCTGTCCCCAGAACTGAGAGATTGTTTCTGGGTTTCAGAGATTTCTTTAAAGGAACTGATTGTTTGAAAGAAGAGGGAGGAGGAAAAAAATTAAGAGGCACTATAAAGAGATGCATACCAGACAACAGCACTATCTATAGTCCGATAGATGTTAGATACTTCATTTTGATGTACGTTTGTGGAAAAAAAAATCTATTTGAATAGGAGCTATATTGTTTCAGTGGTAGTTAAGTCATTCAGAGGTTTACGACACTGGTGTAACCTTCATCAGCATATAGTATATAAGTAATAGTGAGGAAAAACGAAAACGTGGAGTAGACTGAGATTATTCAATAGTTTTTTATAAGATTTCTTTCACAAATGTGAAGTTTCTTTTGCATAGTGCCAAGCTTCCAGGGTATTTATTTTGATAATCTGTGCCAATTGTGTTTTCAGATGAGTTGCATTGAGAAAGGCAGCGAGTGTGTGATGTGTGTGTGTCTTGGTTTGCGTGGATCTGAGGAGTGTGTGTGTGTGTGTGTGGAAACATCGCATCCTGCGGCGGGACGGTACATAAGAGCCCCGCAGGCTCCATCATCTCGGCTTATCGAATGAAACTCCAAAGAATTTGTGACTTGCTACATCCTGAATACACCAGCAAACGTCCATGTGTGTCTCTTCCCACAAACTGGAGTCTGTCCTTGTTGAAGCTGAAAGAACCCGAAGGGAAAACAAAACAGAACAAAACAGAAAAGGTTTGGCAGAGTCGTGCTTTTTAAGTCTTTAAGTTCGGGCCTTTGTCGCCGTTCACGCTGGACTGTGAAATATTTGTAGTTTTCAGAGAATGGTTTCTCATACTTTATGTATTAACATGCAAGCAATAATGAGTTAGGGTTGTTAGGAGCAGTGGTGGTGCAGTGAAGAGGAGGAGGCGGGGGGAGGAGATCTTCGCCCATCATTGGATGACAACCGAGACTCTGTCATTCAAGTAGTTTAGAAACTGTTTCAAGTCTGTTTTAAGGGTCTGAGGTCCAGTTTGAGAAAGAAAAACACCAAAAGCGCAGCTGTTTTTCCGCGACACACTGTAAGAACTTCAGCCTCTCTGCATCATCAAACAGCCTTTGACCAAAAACTAGAGGAATCATCCGCTTCACATCTTCATCTAGAGTTCTCTTTATTTATTAAACTAAGCCGAAGACTTACTTTCACGCTGCCGTCGTGGAGCAGTGCGATTTTTGCAGCATCTTACGTTAATGTGACAATCTTATTGGTCTGTGTGAAAACGTGAATTCTGTTCGTGTGGAAATACGTGAGAGATTTGGGGTCATGTGTATCGGTGGTACGACTCTCCCTCATGAAACTTGTGCAAAATATTCTTTGTGGACGGATTTTACCTTGAAGGTCGACATGTTAAAGCTGCAAAATGTCTAATTTTTGTAACAAATTGAAAAAGTGCTTCAAAATTTAGCTTTGGAAGACACCGTCAGGGGCCAAGGCTCGACTCGCGAATTGGAAACGTTTAGAAGATGCCTTATTGTTGATTCAGTGTACCTTTAAGGAAATGGAATCTGCAAAGAAAATATCATTGATGTGACGTTTTAAATCCTCCAACATCTGGTGTTCTGAAATGTGACAGTAACCTGTCCATTCAAAAAGAAAAAAAAAAACAACTTCCAGAGATTTGGGGCTAAATCAAACAGGCCTTCTCATTTCTTGAATGGTCATTTTTTTATATGTGAAATTGTCTTTTGTTGGAATGAACAAAAGGAGTTATAATATGCAGTAACTTAGTGCTGAAATCCTCTGCAGTAGTTTGGGTGGACACACACCGGAGGATCTACGCCTGTATGCTAAACACAAAGCTACAGCTAGCAGATAATTAGCTTAGCATAAAGACTAGAAACAGGGGGGAAAAGCTAGCCTCACGCTGCTTCACGCCACCTGTAAAGCTCACTTAAAATGATGAAAAATGACACGATGCAGCGTTACAAGGGATTTATGGGCTGGACTATTTCTCGGCTGTGAGCAGTGACTTTAACTGATTTGCAAAATCAGCCGAATCTGAAGCTCCTCTCAGCTTTACGACTCTTTATTTATCTATTTATTATCCATATTTATTGTGTTTCAGCTCATGTTCAGCCGTCCTGCTGCAGCTGTACTGTTTTGGTTCAGTCTCACTGCTCCCATAGTGTCGTCTTCAGTGAAAAAGCCTAAAAAACTCCTCTGCAGACAGATGCAGTTAGCGCCTAGCTGGCAAACTTAGTGCAGCATTCAGCAGCCAGCAGTCATCCCAGACATCACCAGGTGCACAGACACATGATGACAATGCTGCTCTGCAATGCCAACATGTGGAAATAAGAAACTGTTTGCATGCAATAATGTTAATGTTGTGTTCACACCTGAATTCTGCTGCCTCGAAGCGGCCAAAACTTTCAGTTATCGCAGGTTCAGGTTGTCAGTGGTTGCTTGTCTACTGCACCAGGACTTCAGGAAACAGCCTGGCATGTGCTTCTTCTTCTACAGATTAAACAGCGCAGAGACAACATGTTAAGGAGTGAGCTGGCAGGTGGATTTTGTTACCTTTACACAAAGGCAGGCTAGCTGTCCCCCACCTTTATGCTATGCTAACCAGCTAGCGGTGGTAGCCTTAGCTTCATACTTAAACCTTTGTCATCAGCAAGGAAGCAAATCCGCTTATTTCTCAAACTGTGCGTTCCTTTAACAGAATCTGTGCCAAATTAGAAGCAAACGCACGAGACGTTAAATCTTCAGGTGTGTTTCCGCCCGCAGAGGATTCGCTGTAATGCAGTAAAGATGTCAGAGTGTCTTTCACAACACAGGATTGCACTCCTCGTCACCGCTAGACTTCTTTAAAAGGGAAATTCCACCACAGTGAACGTTTTTTTATTTACGTTTGCCCGCGTTTCTACTCCTCAAAGACGTTCGCGGTGAAAGAAGAGTGGACTTTGGTGGAATCCCTTTCGAAGAAGCAGCCTCATGTGCCATCGTTACGTGTGCAGTGTCGAACACTGGCCAGTAGAAATGTGCTTAGTTTTGTCAGCATTTTAGGTCAAAGAGGTTACATCTGCATGTTGAGCCATTTTGGTATTTATTTGTATATGTTTTTTTTTATTATTATTATTTTTTCTGACTGAACTGTGAAACCAGGGGAGCTCATAACTCTACACTAATTCAACTTCAGATACAAAACATTTGACTGACAGATTGTTCTGATGCCAAAATCAAGAGGCCTTAATTCAGCAAAACTAGATTGTAAAAAAAAAAATGTCATTCCTGACAAAAAAAAATCCAACTGAAGACTCCTTTGACCTGAAAGTCACGAGTGATTCATATATGAAATGTTAAGAAAACCGCTTTTGTACTCATTTTTACAGACTATTTATTAAACTGTGATTTTGTAAGAAATAAAAAAAATGAAATGTGGTCGTGCGTGTGTGTGTGTGTGTGTGTGTTCGCCGCCGAGACGAGTCGCAGGTGATTAATACAAACAAGACTTTTATTTTTTGCATCATTCACAATTGAAATAAACAAACAGCTTAAGGGCTTACATCCAGGAAAATACCAATAAAGACAAAGCAGCTGTGTAGTCAATAAATTCATCACGCTCAAAAAGATAAATCAGCCTCGCAAAGGGGGGGGGCGCGGCGGTGGTTCGGTTTTCAGGTGATTCTCAAGATCCCATTAGAGTTGGCAGCTTTTCTTCACGGTGCAGTTTGGGTGGTGTAAGACGACGTCGTGGTGAAACGGCTGTAAATTGAAACGAGGTCATGTCCCGATGCTGCGACTCCAGTCAGGTTCGGGGATTAAGAGGCTCATTAAAACATGAGCCATGGAGGCGCCCCAACCGGCCGGAGAATCAGCAGCATGACACAAGCATCAGGGGTTTAAACGGTCGACTAAAAAGCGGCCAACTCCACCGCTGTGAGTGTTCGTCTCCCCCTGCAAAATAAACAACTCGGAGGTGTGACTCGTTCGGGGCCCGAAGGCGCCTCGAGATCAAACCCAATCTGATTTCAAGACGCTTCCGGGAAACTCGTCCTTCGTCTACTGACTTAAAACAGACAACAGATTGACAGCGAGAGCGAAGCGGAGCGCCAGGTAACTTAAGGTCGCATTAAAATGACGCTCGCTCGCTCTGCAGAGCAAGTCGTTTATTCTCAGACTGATGGAGGTAAAAGCTGCCAACCTGCAGGGGGGAGGTGGGGTTTTAGTTAGATTTAAGGGGGAAATGAAGAGCAGGCTGTAGCTTTTACTAAAAATCTGGTCTTAAATTTCTATATTTTTACTTTTTTCATAAATAATTAGACATATTTCATGATAAAAAAGTGGCCATACGCAACCTCGGGTCATCCACCGTGGCCGTGTGGAGTTAAGTGTTTCTCATATTCAGTGCTGGAAATTCAACAAGTGGAGTCTCTGCTCGCGTTCTTGGAGTTCATTCAGGATCCAGGTGGCAACCTAGCAGCATCTCACTGGCACTCAGGTGTGTGTGTGAAATGTATTCCATCGCTCATCGAGGCCTCGTTAACACCACAGTGGTAACTTCACCGCCACCACACGCTGCTAACGTTCGGGTCCCGGCGGGCAGACGAGTTCATTCACCTGCTCACTAAAAAAAGCAATTTGGCTTGTAAAACTGACGGAAGTGTCAAATCCCACCGGCACTTTGACCGTCCTGCTCCGTAGCTGCTCGTGGTCCTCGCACAGACGGACAGTCAGTTGAGTTTGATGGGCAGGTTCTCTCCGTACTTGCGGAGGAACTTGCTGTGGTTGTGGTCGACGGACCAGAGGGGAGGGAGGTGGCGAGGCCGCATGGTGTTGAGGAAGTGCTGCCTCCAGCGACGCTCCAGGTCCATCAGGCCCTGCAGGCCCTGCTCGGCGTGGGCTTGCACCACCTTCAGGCCGTGGGGCACGTAGGCCTTGTTGAAAATCCTTCAGAGGAGAGAGGAGCAGTGAGGAGCAGAGCGTGGATCCTGCACAGTGCACTGAAACAGCTCTATGAAGACCGCATGCAGCCCAGCAGATGAACAGGATACAGTGACCATAAGAGTTCGACTGATGAACCAGCGGGCCTGATTTTATTAGCTGATATTATTATCTTACCACAGATGTGTGGCTATGGATACATGCACCAAACAATAAGTAACTAGCAAGTGCTGTACAGACATCCTTCCACCCTCCACGTGGCTTCAAACCTCACCGTGAGAGCTCCTGAATCAGCGTTTTTTCTGCCTGATTCTGTTGACTAGCTCAGATTTTTCCTCGACATTTGTGCTTCCAGGCTACATAGCTAGTTTATCCTTTCATGAGCGTCATGATGCAAATGTTGCTCAAGCCAATGTTAATAAAACATCCTTCATCATATGTTTTTACAGGCTGCTCTGTCACCTGTGCCTCCTTCTCTGCGCCACAGAGCTCCTTCTTATTCTCAGTAGAAACATTTTCAGCATTCCAGTCATGTTTAAGTGTCAAGTCTTTGCTCCACTTCTGTCTTTGTTTTGGTTGAAGTTCACGCTGCAGTGCTGAAAAGGTTCCCAGTTTTATCTCTAGTGTTTCTAAAGTGTTCAGTTTGGTTCAGGTGAGGAAGGTTCTGCTTCAAACAACCACGCTGGTATGAGTGAAACTCAAACAGAATCATTTTGTTCTGTTTGAGCCGAGTCGGGTCTCACCTGGTCTCCAAACCGGCAGCCTGCTGCAGCGCCTCGCTCGTCAGCTCCTGCTCCTCGCTCACGTTGAGGAAGCTCTTGATCAAAGCCTGCAGCTCCTCTCGTCGCTGCTCCGGCAGCCCCTCCCCGGCGGTGAGCAGCGCCCGAGCCGCCGAGCGCACCCGCCGTCGGTCCGAGTCCTCCAGCAGGCGAACTCCCTCCTCGCAGCCCTGAGGGGCGGCGAACTCTTCAGCCAGCTGCTGCTTCAGGAAGCCGTCGTGCATGTTGGAGGCGGCGTGGCAGCTGGTGCAGAGCAGCAGGATGTCGTGGGAGTTGTGGTCCTTCATCTCGGTGGGAAAATGCCGTCTGTACTCATGTGGCACAATGTTTTTCCTGTGGGACCAAAGGGAAATATTCAGTTAATCTGTCACACGTCACTCCATAATGAAAGCTCCTTCAGCTTCAGAATGAAAACGTCAGACCTGATGTAGGAATCTGCTTTGCCGCAGACCACGCAGAGATTCTCCTTCGCCGTGAGGTAATAGTCCTGCTGCGAGTCGGGACGTCCTGACGGCTCAAACAGCAGCCTCACGACAAAAGGATCTTCACTCTGGAGCACTGGGTCAGACACAGAGATAATCCATTAATGTCTTCGGATAAAGATCACCAGTTAAACAAAGAGGAGAGAAACACGCTGTCTTCAGACACACTGAGCTGCTTTTCTCAGCCTGATGGAACAGATGCTTTCATTTTATCACATGCAGGTGTTTCTTACTGCAGTGAAGCAGCTCACGCTTCATTTAACACTATCTTATAATGCTTTCAGTCCATTTTCTTCCTACTTGTGTAACTACACTGACTGACAAATCTACGTGCTTTTAGAGCACAGCAGCGCTAAAGCAGAAGACATCCACAGCAGGAAAAGACTGCAGGAAGACGAGAAGCTGCGAAGCTAAACGCCTGTTTTTTCTACACGTGTGCAACTTATTACATTAAAAATGCTGGTTTAGGTGTGACTTTTCCCTCTCAATGAATGAAAGAGATTTCAAACTTGCATGTTGCAGCATAAAGCAGCAAGACAGTGTGTTTTAATGTTTACGCGTTGGAGTTATCCAGTGTACCTCCTATGCCTTTATCTAGGTACCATTTGGCTTTCTTCTTGTCGCAGGTACACAGAGGCTGGTCGTCTGGAGCGTGGAGGAAGCAGTTATCATACAGAGGAGACTTCCTGGAACAGAGAGAGAGGATGATTTTGGATTAGCATCACTTTAAGATGTTTTTTTTCTGTCATCTTCTGGCAGCTAGCATTTTAAATGTGGATCCTGCAGCCTTCTGCGGGGTTGGAACTCTTCACAGACAACAATAAATAAGACCAGGCTGCGTCTCTCTTCCATCCTCACCTGGCAGAATAGCCCACACCCAGCGGTTTCCTCTTGTGATTCTTTCGGGGGTCTGGGACTTGCTGATCTCCAGACTCCGGGCTTTCTTGGGTGGGCGGCTTTCGTGTCCTCCGCTTCCTCTCTCCGTCAGCGGCCCTGTCGTCTCCGTCTGCTCGGCCCCTGAAGGGCACGTCCACCAGGCCCTGGCAGCGGGCAGCCAGCTCAGGGTACGAGCTCCCGCTGAAAGAGGCGGGTCCGGCTTCAGAGCGGAGGCCGAGGAGACGGAGGAAGAGAGCGATGGAAACTTGGGCATCTCTGGCGGCGTAAGTCATCTGGAGTGAGGACAAAAACCTGCTGTTAGCCTAGCAGAATTTCAAACTCTGTGATTGGATATTTCTTCCCAAAATGCACCTGAGGAGTCTTTCTTACTTCTTCACATATGTGCTCATGCACACAAGTTAGTAACCTTTGACGTTGTCTAGGAAGAAAATGAATCTGAGCTCTAGATCCAGGGACACTAAAAATGGCTCCTTCCACTCTGCAGTGCTATACTGTCTTGAATTCCTGATTAATTCACTGAAGCAGATCTGAAAAATGAGACATATGAAAAATGTGAAGAGTGCTGTAACACAATGAATCACCACCTGCTCCAGCGTCAGTTGGTCTGCCTCCCAGTCACTGCAGCGCAGCTCCAGTGATTTATCTAGAGATACATTCAACAGATCTGCTGCCAGAGACTTCAGACTCAGGCCATTATTCACTGTGGCTTGCCTGAAAATGGAGACAGAACTTAAGAATTTACATACATCACAATGTGACGAAATTCTTCTGCTTTTTAAGGACACTGTACGGTGGCCGACAAGGGCAAACGCGCCGCAAACGGCAAAACGCTGCAAACACAGGAATGATCCAAAATCAAAAACACACAAACACATAAAACAAATGCGACAGAAAAACGCTGCAAGAGAAAAATGCTGCAATCACAGAAACGAAGCAGAAGCAAAAAACTTACAAACCCACAAAACAAATGCAAAAGAAAAATGCTGCAAATATCAAAAACACACAAAACCCCAAACAACTGCAAGAGAGAAACGCTGCAAATTCACTCCACAAAACAGAAGTGCGCCAGGCCACTAGGGGGCCTCGACCTGAGGGATGGACCGGTCCTGTGGGACCAGACCCTCTTGAAAGAGAAGAAGAAAGTTTTAGACTTAGACTTAGACCTGGACTGCTTCTTTATTGATCCCAATTTGAGAAATTATTTAGCAGCCGTAGCATTAACATACAGGCAAACATAGAATATAAACATAATATTTAGAAAAAAGTAACAAGTGACAGAAAATGTAAGCAGGAATAAAAATTAAAATATAACTAAGTAAAACTAAATATATCATTATATAATATGTATTATAATGTAAAACTTATTATATGATAATAAGATAATAAAAAATACAATATAACTAAATGTAAAGAGAGTATTTACAAGCAAAAAATAGCAAAATAGTTGTGCAGTTTTGGATAAATAAATGTAAACCGTGGACTGTATGTGCAATATTGTTAATATGATAAATAATAATATAATATAGTTTTGGAGAGGAGACTGAAAAGGTACGTTTTCCTTTATGTATTTTTATTTTTTTAAACACTTGGCCGTAATCTTTTACAATATTACGGCCAAGTGTTTTGGATATTTGCAGCATTTTTCTTTTGCATTTGTTTTGTGGGTTTGTAAGTTTTTTGCTTCTGCTTCTTTTCTGTGATTGCAGCATTTTTCTCTTGCAGCGTTTTTCTGTTGCATTTGTTTTATATGTTTGTGTGTTTTTGGTTTTGCATCATTCCTGTGTTTGCGGTGCGTTTGCCCTTGTTGGCCACCGTAACACTGGCATCAAACAGCAACGACCAAACTGTACCTTTGTCTTAAGGCAAGATAGCGCAGATCAACTGTGCACGACAGCGACAGGCCGTAGTCACGCGTCAGGCGCTTTCCGTCTTCATAACAACCGACGCCGACTTTCAAAATGTGTGGGTCTCGGAGAACTTCCATTAAGCTGAGGGGGAATGGCTGCTGGCCGCTGCGAAACGCCAGCAGCCTCACCAGGACGCACAGGCCTGAATACGTGGCCATCTGTAACAGAGAGACTGCCGAGGCTCTGCCTTTCACAGACACCTGCAGCAGGAAACAGCAGCCAGGTCAGGAAAAAAGAACATCAATATGAAAGGTCAAAGAAGCTGTTTAAAGGAAAACTCCACCCGTCTGATAATCTCACACCTGCACACATTTTCAAATTGGATGTTCAAGGTATTTTAGGACATTGTGTGATTTTCTCTCGTCTATATGAAGCCAGTTACCTGCAGGTACAAACAAGCTACACCAAACTAAAAAAAAAAAACCCAAAGGCGGGAACAACGCTGCATCATTCGGGGTGGATTTTTCCTCTTGATATGTAAAAACATGCAAAAGGTATTTCTTACGGCGTTGGTCTTTACCCATTCACAGTCAAGCCCCAGCACAGGGAAGACTGACAGCTCCTTTTGCATCAGTGGCCACAGCTGCTGCCACTCCTCTTCGGAGCTCACCATCACCGGTTTCACCGCCAGCAGCTGTTCAGAAGACGGTATCTGTACAGCAGGGGGCAGCTGTGTGGTCTGGCACTCCACAGCCTTAAACTCTTTCTCCAGGAATGGCGGTTGGGTGTACTGACAGTCCACGGCTCTGAACTTGTTTTCCACAGGACATGAAGCTTGCACAGGATCAGCCACCTTCTGGACTGAAGGCAGCCTCTTCCTCTTCGTTCTGTACACTCGCCATATGAGCAGGCCTCCTAACGTGGCCCCTAATACTGTTGTTATGACAGCAGTTAAAGGCCCTCGATGAGACATGTTGACTGTAGTGATCTTCGGCTGGCTAAAGAGTGCAAACCTTGAGCCAAAAACACAAAAACCCAGTTGGTCTTCAGTGACCAGATCTGCACGTCCTAAACGGCGTGTTTGTTAATAAAAAGCGAGCGATGTTTTACCTTTCAAGTGTCAGTGGAATCCCATGTACACCTGTCCTTGTCCCCGTGATCTGGACAGACACAGCATCTCTCTGCAACACAACAGGTTCAATAGACAGATACGCTTCTTATCAAACAATCATCCTAATTATGATGGAAAAGCCTGGAAACCCTCTGCCGCCTTCACCTTAATCACACCAGTGTTAACAACAGATTCTGAGTTAAATGGGACCTTCAGCTGTTTAGCCAGTGCAAGCGTTTTAAATCCCACTTTAATTGCACAATTCATGTTGATGGCTGTGACCTCAGTGTGGCCAAAACTGTGACACTAGGGGATTAAGATAAGATAAGCCTTTATTAATCCCCCATAGGGGGAATTTGGGAGCTACACGAGGATGACCAGATATTAGATATACAGGTGAGGGGTTAGTGTTGCTCAGACAGCCCAACACACTACAGTTTCAGCTATCAAACATGTGACCCTTTGTGTCACGTGGTCAAAATGTTTTATCTGTTACTTACAGTCATCAAAACGTTATGACTCCTTCTACTGTAGCATTAAATATTATAGAGACACCATGTTTGACAACAGCTTATAAAGTATATAATGAACAACTAATGAGTAAAGCTTGTAATCAAGTGTGTTTTAAAAGTTTGGCAAAACTGGCATTCCTAATTAGGTCGAGGGATTTGATGGATCAGCACTGGTCAAGTTGTTCACCTAAGCTACTTTGTTAGCTAACGTTAGTTTGCTCATGGTCGTTCAACCAAAGCCATCCACGCGGTGCTCATTCAGAGTAAAAGACTGGCGACAGCTCTCGTTCAACCGCCTGACCTGTAGGGTTCATACGAGTTCATGTAAAGTACCAAGGTTCGGTGCGCCGTGCTGTCATTCGACTGTCGAACTGAACGCCAAGCTAACACCTAACTTAATAACTAGCGTTAGCAGTACAACTTCTGCTAGCGTTGGCCGCCAGCTGTGGCACAACAGCGCCTAAAACTAATCCGGGCCGCACTTTCCCCTCAAAGGAAATTTCTTTAAAAGGTAAGACGGACAAGCGTCGGTGTCTGTCATTATTCTGGTAAGCTTTTCTCGTTAAAGCAAAGTTAAACCAACGTTAGCCTCGTTAGCCGCTACAGCTAGCCGGTTAACTTGCTAGCTGGTTACCTGCGCGGCGTCATTGCGCTTAATTTTATACATTACTGCATAACGGCAGAGGTACACCTCCACGCACGAATATATGAGTTTAGTCTTACCTTTACGTCTTTAACCAACACAACTCCAGTTTCACACACATGTACACTTGCTTCTCTTTACTGAACTGCACCATGTCTTCCGGGCTCTATTTGTAACGACGCTGCTGCAGCAGGATGCAGCTCTGCAGCCAGCGCCACCTGTTGGACGGACGGAATAACAACAGGAAAGACCACCGCAATAGAGTCGCTGCATTCAGACGACTTATACTCTCATTTCTCTGAAAATTGTCAATATAATTGCATCCTACATTTTTGGTGATATTGTTTGGGTCTGTGTAAAGACTTCTTGTCAAATAATGTATTCAAATAATGTATTAAGTCTTTGCCTAGAACTCAATTTCATACTCTTACGTATATTTTGTATGTACTTTTACCATGGCTGCAACTAACCATTATTCTTAATAAAGAGTATTTGACCAATTAGAAAAAACAATTAGACATCTTGTACCCCAAAGAACAGAACCAGTTTCATTATCAATGTGAACAGAAAACACTGTGTGCACTCAAAACATTACGGCAGTCACTCAAGAACACAGACAAGCTTTTCCTCTACCACCATCAATTTATTCAATCTTTTAGCTTCAACCGAAGAAGTGGAATAAAGTAATGAAATAATTACAAAATGGAAAAATAGATCAGATAACAGATCATATTCACAGGTTTGATTTAAAAAAATAAAAACACGACAGAGAGAAATCAGACAGTGAGAGATGAACCATTTTATCTCCCTGCAGTTTTCTGCTGACTGTCAGAACCACAGCAGGCCAACCCACGCTGATCGAGGTCTCCTGTGGGGTCAAATCATCTACTTTAATGCTTGTGCAAAATAAAAATTTAGAAATCGACTACTTAAAAAATAATATGAGGTGGAGAAACAGGAGATGACTCATCCTACTGTGTTAAATAAAAAAAAAAACAAGATTGTTATCACACAAAAAAGAATGACAATGAAGACAGAAAGTAAAATGTTAAGTACTGATGTGTACTAAACTATTAAAAACTGAGCACAGGTAAGAGAGGCAACCAGTTGGGCACCACCACCATTGCTAGGTCCACATTGATTGTTGCTGCAATGACACCCTATTTACAGTGAGATGCTTCGCATCCAATCACAGGATGCAGTAGACGGAAATAAAGAGATTTTTCTTCAAAAATAAAACAATAAAACAAACACAAAAGTAAAGCAGCTGTCCCTTCACAAAAATCTCTTTACATCACATTAAAAAGTAGCACTGCTGTGAGCTGTGTGTACAGTATAGATTCTTTATAGATATATATATATTTATGTATAATATATACGTTCATTTCTTGTATACACGAACAAGAACTTGTCTCATTGTAGCTAGCCTGTGCCTTTGGCACGATTACTTACAACTCTTCTGTTAGATTCCAAAGCTATTTAAAATATACTTAATGCATAAAAATAAAGATTTTGGCATTGTCTCACTCTATTCTTCTGACTGGGAAGTTATTAATGAGAACTTCTCATCTGGACGCTGAGTTCTTTCAGTGCTGCAGTTCCTCTGCCAGGTGAGGGAGGTCTCGTCCTGTAAACGGGGTGCTGGGAGCTGGACCGAGCAAAGACGGGCAGGGGACGTGAGCCACCGTGTCTGGGTGGGTGGGTGGTTGGGTGGTTGGGGGCAGACTTGGGGCCAGGTGTGGCTCGGCACAGATATTCCACAGGGTAATGACAACCTTGCGCTCCACAGCACAAACAAAACAACACAGACAATGCTAATGAGATGCCTGGGGAGCTGCACCCTTGTTAACAGCAACCTGTTTTGTTTTTTTCTCCCCTTACTGCTGTGCAGAGTTCTGCTCCCTGCTGATTCACCCGTTGCTCTCCACTGTCTCCCAGTTCTCCGGCCCTGCTGTGCTTGTCCGCTGAAACCATGATGAAGAGAGACAGGAGGACGTACCCCTCTTTTCTTTTGTCAGCCACCCATCTGCTCCCTCGTCTAAAATGGCCTCCTCATTGTCCGGTCCTTTCTAATCTCAAACACAGCCTTCAGAGCTGGATCTCAAAAGTCTTGTGCAGCTCAGTGGAGAAAGGATTTGTCGGGGAGGGTGTGGTGCGCTGGCGTGACCGGCCCTCCAAGGCTGCCCACTGGGCCTCAAAGGCATCTTCCTGTGGCTGTGGGGGCGGCTGGGTGGCTGGGGAGGATGGAGCGAGTTGGGACGGAGCGGCCCAGCTGTCTGCCCCGTTGAAGGTCACGCTACCGTTGGAGGGCTGGAGGGGAGCAGGGTTCACTGCGGTGGTCTGTGGGGGTTTGATGAACGGGCTGACGTTGGCCACAACCTGGGCATCATGCTGGGGTGTTGTGGAGGCCGGGACGGGGAATGGCTGGGGTTGCGTGGCCGAGCCGAACACATTAGCCACCATCTGTGAAGGAGTGATGCCGACCACAGGCACGCTGGGCTGAGGGAAGGGCAGCCCGTTCGGCATCGGGTAGGAGGCCGGAGCCTGAGCGTGGAAGGCGGGCTGGCGAGGGGGCAACATGGGCACGGCGGAGGGCAGAGGGGACATGAAGGGCACCGGGGGAACAGAGGGGACAGACACCACGGGCATGGGCACGGGGGCAGTGAACGGCTGGGCGGGGGGCGAGGCTGTTGCCATGATCGGATTAGGGGCTCGGACAGACTTGGAGACTTCTTCTAACCACCGATCTGCTTCTGATGGTGTGCGTTTGTGGGAATGCATGGCTGGGGAGGATGTGGGGGGGGCCACTATCACCGGAGTGGGGGAGGACCAGTTACTTCCTGTTGGCAGAAAGCACACGCACACAAAAAAAGTGAGCTGCAAATAAAAGTAAAGGTTCACCGTCCCGGCTCATAGTTAATGCTGGTGTGACGGAGCAGATTGAATTTTTGGGAAATATATTTATCGGCTTCCTGGCAGAGAGTGAAATGAGAAGATCGATACCACTCTCGTATCCGTCTGTTAAATATAAGGAGACAACAGCTGGTCTGCTTGGCTTAGCTTAACATAGAGACTGGAGACAAGTGGACCGGCTCTGAAGGTAATAAAATCCACCTTACCTTCAGACGGAGCTGTAGCTTCATACTTACCCAACAGATGTGAGAGTGGTTTTGATCTCCTCATCTAAATCTCCACCAGATATCCAATCAGCATTTTTCCCAAAATGTCAAACTATAGCTTTCAGGAAGTCAGACACTCACTGTGTACCCACCTTCAAAGCACGGTGCAAGGATGAGAGGAGCTTTAACTTTTACAGTAGCTCAAAGGTACAGAAGTACACGCTCAGTACTCTCAGCACCCCATGACACGCAAATTCTCCTCTCTGCGGTGCTGCTTACCTGACTGCGCTGAGGCCGGAGCCCCTGCTGGGGTCTTAGCCCAGGGGTTAGTGTCTCGGGCAGGCAGAGCGGGGGGCAGAACTGGGGGGTTAGCGGTAGCAGCGGCAGGAACAGAGAAGGCAGGAGCTGTGCCGTTCACTACAGCAGATGAGAGACAGAAGCTAGTACAGGCAAGCTTTTGTGTGACGTGGGAGATCTTTTGTTAGACATGCACAATATTACCGTGCACTTCATTAGCAGTCTTAATGAGTGTTAATCACATAAGTGTTACCAACATAACTCTGGAAAAGGTGAACAGGCACATATTCTCTGCGCATTTAAACCGCAAGCAACACAAATGTGGCTGGAAGTCTATTAATTTCGCACAGAGCTGAATGACGAAGAAATTCGTTGGGCTAACTAAGGCTGCTGGCCAGAAAAGTTGGCCACAGACTTTTGGCAGTCTTCTGCAGCAAACAACCACTTTTTTATCACTACAAGAAGCTAGAAACTGTTTTAATTGTTTGGGTCAGAAGTATGATTCAGTAATTAGCCATTTCTAGCTAGCACTGTGACCTCATTCATTGAAAATTCAATAACGGAGCAGAGAAAATATGTGACTTGTCTGTTAAAACTTCACACTGCACACAGCTGTCCTGAACACAGTAACCAATCAGCTAAGCTCATCACAGCGTGGATAACCAGTTACACATGTTAGATATGAAGGATTTAAGTAGAGGTTTTGCTGCTGTTACCCGGTGCTACAGGAGACTGCGGAGATGAAGCTGGTTTGGGCATTGGTGCTGAGGAGAAGGGGTCCTCTGGGGGTCCGCTGAAAGCTGAGGTGATCTGAGTGCACAGCGAACTGATGCTGTCACCTTCTCCTTCTACCTCAGGGACTGAAGAGTAAAGTAAACAGAAGCAAATATTTGTTGTGCTTGAAGTTTATCGGCAGGTTGCGTCGAGCGACAAAGGAGCTGAGGACACGGACGGCTGGCCAGCGTCCAAGACTCACCTGTGTTCTTAATGGGGAAGTCAGACTTGCGCTGCATGGTGGAGGGCAGCTCGTTCATGCGCAGCGACAGCTGTCGTTTGAAGGGAGAAGTCTTCTGACTGAGGGCCGGGAAGCCTCTGAAGGAGCCCTGTCTGGCGATAACATCGGCCGGTGCGTGCCTGCGTGGTATCGCCTGGGGTCCCAGGGCGGACATGGAGAGAGGCGGGGAGGACGAGGGGGATGGCGAGCCCCCCGTCTGGTGTGCTGAGGAGTTCGTCGCGCTGGTGGCCGAGTTTCCAATAATGTTCACATCTGTCTCTGCTGTTAAGAGAAGGGCAATGGAGCAACAATGAACAAACAGAGCAATAACATTAGCTAGTACAAACAAAAGGACCAGTTTAACCTCCACTACGGTGGAAGGTAAAGTGGCTAAATCTTTTCCCACGCCAGGCATCAACAGCCTCTAGATGGGACTTTATATTTCCAAACCTTTTTTAGCATCCTGTAGCTGCCTCATGACCTCCTCCCGCTCTGCCGCCTCTGTTGCTGTAGTAACACGAAATGAGCCCTCGCGAGTGAAAGTGGTTCTGTTGGCGTCGAAGGTTGCCGTGACCCCGCACTCCTTCTCCCGCTTCTGCTTTCGCTCCAGACAGGCGGCGAATGCACAACCCACAGCGTGACTGAGACGCTCTCCCTGACAGAGACGATGCCAAACGTTAAGATCTCGTGAGTTGCACACGGCTCCAAGCATAGTGCTGACGTGCACAAACAAATGTTTTTCCTGTTGTAAATACGGTATAAAAACACACATGTTCAAAACATAATTCATATGACACATAACACTTGAAGCTTGGAAAGCGCTACAAGGCAGGAAGGACAACTGAGACTGTCCATGAAAATATGTTAACTGAAAGTGTGAGAAGCCTACAAACATGTACCAACACTAGTTATTATTAAATAATACTGTAGTATTAGAATGAGCTCTTACTGAGTCTTTAATGGCCATAAAACAATGGCAGATCCAGCGTCGCGTGGTGCCGTCCCTGCAGATGTAAGAGAACGCCCTCTCGAAGTTGCGGTCCGGAGCGCAGAAAGACACTTTCTCTATTGTCTGGTCCAGAATCAGGTCCTGCAAAAAGCATTTCCTCCTCATTATAATGAGTTTAACAACGACGGCTGGGGTTAAGTGACACTCAGTCGAGTCAGTTCAAAATGTGGGCTGATTGCATGAACAGTGCTTCAGTGTGAAGGATTGGCTTCAAGAGCGCTCGAATAAGACTGAACTAGTAGCACTGCTGTGCACCCGACCCTGCTCTCTGACCAAACCGTCACCCTGAGCCACACGGAGAAGCAACACTGACCCAAGGAGGATTTTTTAAAACTTTATTCTTTATCACTCTAAAGTAGAGAGGAGTGGATGATACTGAAGCTCCCCAGCTTATTCCCACTGCTGTGTGTCAGCACACTGTGGCAGCGCCGGCGTCAAACGAAGGATGTCACCTGACTGATGACGTCCAAAGCCTCGAGTGTCAGTGGTGCTTCGGAAAACGCCTCATTCAGTTTGACAGTTTGATACTTAAACTATGTGGCTGGAACATTAGTGAGATGACAAGAGAGGAGAATCATTGAGAAGTGTGGCGAAGTGCATCAGAGAGACATAATCATACGTACGAGAACGTTTCCTGTGACACCAAGTAATGATGTCATAAAAGCAATAGGCTAATTTAATTGATATCACTGTCCAATCACATCACATTATTACACAGTGAACCCACTTAACTTGGTCAAACATTTTCAGAATCAGAATTAGGCTGGTTGTCTGCCTGGCCCTGATAGCAAAGGTAACTAATCAATATCAATCAATACCAAGACAGTTAATACAAACTCAAATAGCTAAAGAAGAAGGAAGAAGAGAAAATCATATCTGTACTTTCTTTCATTCTCTCCTTGTTGTTTTTTTAATTCTTCTCTTTCATAACCTACAGCTGTCATGAAATGTGAATACATCCAGCGCTGATGATCACACCAGTTTTCTTTAAGTTGTGCAGGCACAAATCAAAGTTTGTTGTAGTACCAGTTTAAACCAGCAGATGTCAACATAACCTTTACTGTTCACTTCCATGTGTTCCTGCAGGTGCACTGAGTTCATATCTCTAAAAAGGGCCTTTTGCAGGTCATGAGACCAGACGTAAAGCAGCTTCACTATCATTATTAAGTGCTGGAGCTCAGCAGCTTACATGGTTTCTAAAGCCACATGCGCTTCCTCTGGCTGCTGTAATGGACGACTGAAGGGACGCATTACCTTCGTTTTGTCGTCTACAACGCGAAGACCATCTGCTGACACCCACAACACAGCCCGCACTGGCTTCTTCCCGGCCTGCAAACAAAACACAACAGGAACAGGTACGAGTCAAAAACAAGGAAACTTTTCCAGCCTCTCCATGCCCCAAAAAAATGACTTCCCGTTGTACCATTCCTTAGTACCTATTGATAAAAAACAGCACTAAAAAACACACACAAAGCACACCTGTAAACAAAGAGAAAACACCAGGTAAGAGACAGGAGAGAAGACACAAGTCAGGAGTTGTTTTTCTGAGTGCTGTGTCATTCAGTAGTTCCCAAATTTAATCAAGAAACAAGACGGTTGGTATGAGAGGTGGTGCACTGATGCAGTCGACAGTGGCGGCCTCGCCGGTTAGAACAACAACAGTAAAATATGTGTGTGTGCACAACAAGGAAACGTTCATTCACACCAACTGTTCCACTCTTGGTTCATGGAAGAAGGGCTGAAGGGAGAGAAGGCACGCCTGTTAATGCGAAAAGAAAGATTAAAAAAAAAAAAAAAAACACACACTGAAACACAAAAAAGTGCCCCACCCCAGCCTAAACCGCCCCACCTGCACAAAGACACATGCATCATTGTGTTTGTCTCTTTCCAGACAGATTTCCCTCCCGTGTGTGAGTGTGTGTGTGTTTCTTCCAGCCTTCAGATGTGATCAAAGGGTGAAGTGTTACGTGAGAGGAGGAGGAAAAATAATAATAATGCTCATAATAAAGAGACACACTCAGACACACAAAGCAATAACTTACTTTTGCAAAGAATCCTTTGAAGAATTTCCTGTCCTGGAAGTGGATGTGGTAAAAAGGGAGGGTGGGTGAGAGGGGTGGAGGAGACGGGAGGAGGAACAAGGCATGAAAATGTTACCTAGGAACTCTAAAAATTGTCTGGAGCCCACAGGAAGGGATTTGATTTGGGGATTTTTGGGGTGGAGGTGAAGCTGGGTTATGAGTGAGTGAGTGAGTGAGGCGATGGATCAGGAAGTTCCACATGATTTCATACTGATGGATGTTTTGGTGGGCGATAGTGTGGTTGTTATTGTCTTTATGCTGATAACTGTTAGTAATACCACACTGGAAGCCGGTAAACCACATGACTGTTCCCACCAGAGCCCCCCCCCCAACAGAAGGAAGTGACACCCCTCAGTTCTTCTGTGATTTAAATAAACAACACGACTACAACAGTCCTGTAGCTAAGACAGCATACCCAGCTGCCTGGACAGAGGAGACAGAGACGGTACACCTTCATGTGTGTGTGTCTGTGTGTCTGTGTGAGTGTGTGTGTGTGTGTGTGTGTGTGTGTGTGTGTGTGTGTGTGGAGGGGATAATCCGAAATCCCATTTTATTCGTTCTCCTCTGATTCCTGCACCGAGACGTGGTCGTTTCATGGCGGTGCAGCAGACAGAAACAGATTTCCCACAGACGGCGGTTTGACCTCTGAGTCAAACCTGTGACTGTTCACCAGTCAGCCAGAGTCAGGGGTCAAGTTTAGGCCGCCACAACCACATAAAGAACCCACAACCTGACCCAGCCTGGTCTTAATCCTCCCCTCTTGCCCCGCTCCCTCAGAGTTCCTCTCCTCCCCATAAGCTGTGAAAAGAAGTGCCACTCTGCTCCTGTTACACAGCCGTGGAGGGGACGGCACTCTGCGCACCATGTTAATGCATGATTTAACGTGTTAACCAGCACTGGAGATTCATCTGGAATGAGCTAAGCGCTTGTTAGTGTGTGTTTGTGTGTTTTGTGAGAGCCACACAGACATGCAGATGATGGTGGAGCCTGCACAGCTAGCATTAGTAAGCTATGGTTAGAGGAAAAAACGGCTCTATAGGGTGGAGATGGCTAGAACGGGAGGGCGGTGTGGGGGAAGGGGGTTTGGAGGCATTTCTCTGCAACACCACAATAAAAACCTGCTTGAAAAGACAAAAAAAAAGTATAACACAAACAAAAAGGTAACACAATATTCAGGTATTCAATGCGTGAGCTGGGATGAAACTACAACAAGGGAGAAAGCTTTCTGGGCAGAAAGGATAGCTGAGGTCTGAAAGATCGATGTGAAGCCAACGAGGCAAAAATGAAACAAGTGAAGCAGGAAAATGACTTTGCAGCCAACAAGCCTAAATAAAAATGATGAAATTTGCTGTGCATATTTTACCTCTTTTTAATGGACAACCTTGTAAACATTTCTGTGATACGACCAGCTGGTGGCTTCATCTGCCCCCAAAAACAACGCTAACCACTGGCAGGATGTGCAACAAACGAATCACACATTGTGTAACGCCTGTCAGGAGCTTATTTTGTGCAACAGCTCACACCTTACAACATTTGCTCCAAACGTGGTACAGCTGTATCTACTCTGAGAGAGAGGGCACTTCATCACGGACAGAAGAGATGTGGTCAGAGAATCTAAACCCACTACACTGCAGAGCAGCTACAGGAAGGATAAAACACTTTTCCCAGTGCGATTAATAAGTGTTTATGTTTTGTGACAATTATTTAGGACATGTAGCTCTGGGGTAGTGAAGGTTTTGTTTTGCAGCTGCTCTCGTGGATGACAGGCAGCTTTTCATGACGCTAAAAGTTGAAAGCACCAGCTTATGTACACACTGTCTGACGGCCTGCGATACACTGTCAGCGATGTACCCTGAGGCTTCTGGGTGTTGAGGTACAAAACAAAACTGACATTCTTTTAGCATGTCAGCATCTCCTGGTAGGGTGCCCCACCCAGCCTACACAGAGGAAGCAGCCCAGGTCACTACGAGCTCCTGAGTAACAGCAAAAACATTCCCACTGCTGGAACACAGAAAACACCTCCAACCCCGGGCCATCAGCCAGCAGCAGCAGGAAGTGATGTCACGATGACAACGCAAAAGGGCAGCTTGGAGGTTGATGGTGCCGCAGTGCCTCCTCCTCCTCCTCCTCCTCCTCCTCCTCCTCCTCCATCCTCCCCTCTGAGTCACGGGTCGTGGAGCTGTGAGAAAACTCTCATTACATCCCAAAGGCTGCTGGGAATACAATGGAGTCAGCGCCAAGCTGTAGCTGTCACGCACACACACGCACACATACATCGACTGACAGCTAGACCACCAACACGCACCCTCCAGCGCAGGGTGCATACAGGGTAACCTAAACACACACATGCATACTATATATATCAGAGAGCATCAAGCTTGCGTTGGTGTCATGGCTGCTGTCTGGCTGCTCTTAGCTAATTTTCCGGAAACAGCCCTCATTAGCCCTCACCAGATATTAAGTGCCTTCAGGTACGGGGCCTGGTTCCTCACCACTTTAGTTATTAGTTCCTGGAAGTAGTTCACTGCTGAGCAATGGTAACTGACATCCTCTGCTCTGATGGGAACTGTTTAGTTTCCTGGCAACAGTTAGCTTGTTAAAGAGTCAGTGAGGATGAAATGGGACCTATCGGGGCCTCGCTAATTGTGTATCTGCTTAAAGGATGGCCCTCGTCTTGCCTGGGCAATCTAGATTTAACACGGGTACGTGGCATCATTCTGCTCAGTCGCCTGTAAAACTTAGATCTCAAATGTAGAAATTTTTATCTCGACCCATCTGTGCCACTGTCTTTGCTTTCTGTAATACTCGCTGGCTGTGACGACTTAATTTCCCCTGCGTGGGATCAATAAAGTCTTATCTCTTATCTTGAATCATGAGCTGAGTCAAACCTTGTTTTGTCAGTCAAATCACTGCACATTCCTGTTTTCGTTGCGTCACTGTAGACGCAGCAACGCAGTAACGGCATAGCAGGCTACACGCTGCTCAACCTTGTCTGAGAAATCATGTAACTACAAAACTAATCAGAGATGAAGGGCGGAGCGACGCAGTGTCAGCGTGACTCATTTCTGTTTGCTGCTCCACTGCTCTATGCACCGGTGCCGAATGTAAGCAAATATTAACACTCCTATATTATCAGTTTTTAAATTGCAAAGCTTCCCTGAGCCGAGAAAGGCTGTTTTTCCTGTGCGGTGGCATTTCAGCGTAGAGCATAGCAAGCTCATTTCATCAGAACGAATGAGCACCGTCTTGGCACACAGTATGCAGTTCTCAACCACCAATAAATGCTCCGTGGCATTTCCTGTCAGGTGAGCATCTCAGGCACACAGGTAAGTGCCACGTCCACTGGATGAGGTCCCCTGAGCAGGAATGTAACAGCGGCAGTTACATCACAAACATCAACTGACAACAATACAAGTTTTTTCCAGAAAAACAAAGCGCAGAAGAGGACCTTGAAATAGCGCCAGCCTGACTCACATCTTGAATGTGGAAAATGTTCATTTTCCACCCTACTTGCATATGTGGATCAATATAGCCATGCCTCTGCTGGCTTACCAATAACGCCTCTGGTTGGTGAGAAAGCAAGAGAGTGGAGCAGCGGAGGAGCCAGAGGAGGAAATGTCATTGGGTTGAGGAGGGTCAGATAGTCGCGACCTGCAGGAGGACATGAGGCAGAAGCCCCCGCCTTCTCCTTTTGAGTTGGCTCCATTTTGTCCGCCTTGTTAAAATGACTGTAACTCAATAAGACCTCACAGCCTCAGGCTCTGTGCACACCATGTGACCTCATCAAGCACCAGAGTGTGCATGCTGCTATGTCTGTGTGTGTGTTTATTATGCTTCTATGTGTGTTCCAGCTGTATTCACTACAAGAAGCATGCATGTGGGTATTTGTGTGTAGTCTGTATCCAGTATGTCTATCTGCTGTGCCTCCGGGTGCGCTACTTCCTGTGTGTACGAGTTATTTGCCTGTGAGCGCGATCTGAGAGTGTGTTTCAGCTGTGTGCACGTTCTGCTTCTGTGTGCTACCAACGTGCATGTGTACCACTGTGTGAGGCTGTGAAATTGTGTGGAAATTCGTGCACATGCTGCAACTGGTTTCTGCAAGTGTGTGAGTTAATATAAACGCTGCATGAAAACATACTGCTGTATGTGCATGTGTGTGTGTGCTGTGTCTTTTTCACAGTGGTGATGTGTGTATTAGCACTTTTGAGTCTGATATAAATGTAATGTGTGCAGGTCTTGTACTAGAATGTGTCGACACAAGTGTGGAGGTGTGAAGAAACGTGCTTCTGTATAAATGTAAGAGTGTGTGTGTGTGTGTGTGTGTGTGTGTGTGTGTGTGCTTTCTATCATTTGCGTTACATAACTTCTGTTTTATTACACTGCTCTGTTTTAACTGGTATGAAAATGCAAGTGTTTTACTCTCGGTAAAATATGAAATTATTCTCAAGCATGTTCTCCAGTATACTCAGACTAACAAATGGCTCTCAGCAGCTCAAGTAGTCTTCAACAGCTCATTGAGTTGAACATGCAAAATGACTAAAAGGTCCTTTGCACAAGTTTATGCGGCAGGAAGAAAAGGCCTCGGCAACAGAAGAAAGAGTGGGAATTCTCAATTAGTCTGAGTCATTTAAACTGAAACTGAAAACTCATCGCAGACACTTCAAGCAGGAGTTTCGTAACTTTCGTTGGCACGGAATTCCAAATTGGCTTCGTCCTGAGACTCGAGTATGACGTGCTGATCCTCCTGAATGGACTCTGATCACACGGAGACAGACCCCAGAAGCAGACCTGCCAACTCAGGTTTGGCCCTGACTACAGACAATAAGCCTCGTTTAGCCACAGGAGTTTATGACCTGGGTGGGGCCTTGGCAAACAACTGACAGCATGGAAAAGCAATTGCTCCACGGTTTCCCCCTTCCCCTCCCCCCCCCGCTCCCCAAACTGGAATTTGTTCTTTTTGCGCAACTCCGCCGGAATCTACTGCAGCAGGAAGTACACGCCGGCCTATCTCCTCCGGCTGAGACGGTGTGCGAGAGAGAGGAAGACACTTTCAGAGCGGACCCGACACCCCTGGAGGATGTTTGAGGGTTGAGATGGGTGGAGACCCTCGCTGACAAAAGGCACCAACCAGCCACATTCAGGCCTCAACGCACAGAATAAACCAGGCAGGAACAAACAACGACGAAACGCTAAAAAGTACAAAAGTGCTCGGTGACAGATGAAGAAGGGCTGCCACTAAATAAAGGAAGTGTTAGGAGTCAGTAGATGTTGGTAGCGCAGTGAAGGAAACTGATGGAGGAAAAGATAAGAAACAGATAAAAAGGAAGTATGATGTCTGGTTTAGCAGCCTCGTTCCTGGAGGTGCAGAGGGCTTTCTAGGGAAAACCTACCGTTTTCAGCCGCTTCACTGCGTCCTCGCAGATGTGCATGCCTCGGGACTCCTCCACCTCCACATGTCCCAGGTACTGTTGGGTAGAAGAGACAGACAGAGAGAAAGTGAGCAACGCCGTGACAAACCTTTCCTGTGGCTATCTCTACTGAAAGCGAGGTAACAATAAAAGACCCTGAAATGAGATTGGGTATTTAAATGAGTCCAGACTGTCTAATATCCCCTGGTAGGCTGGTGCTGGTGATTTATACACCTAATTAATTACCATTTTGAGGTCAATCGCAGTTCAATTGCTCCCTAGTTGATCCCTGATTTTGTCTGTGGAGAAAATGCTAAACACTTTCCAGAGAAATAGAAACGGGCGAGTGAGTAATTCTAAGAGCGAGTGTGTGATTCTATGGGAAACAGATTACATGAGAAAAACAAACACATGAATGGGCAAAAACAAAGCTGTTCTGTTCTCGTACACTCAGCAGAGTCAACGTGCAACCAGTTCACTTGTGTTCTTCTGAACTTGCTGACAGAAATGACGTCGGCAGGGCAGTTTGCTTTTGTCACAAAATCCCAGATAAGAGCGACTCATCGCAAAAACAATCCAGATCAGGCATGGTGATCCTGAAGAAAACTGACTTCAAAAATCTCTTTTGGTTGCGCAATCATTTGGTGTGAACTGCAAATAATTACGCCAACAAGTCCCAACAATAAAGTAATACTTCACGGCCTCCCGCAGCATGTCACGCCTGGGGCAGGTCGCTTCACATGAAACAAAAACCGCCTCCACTAACACGTGTGGACGAAGGCCAAAAGCCAAAGTCCTGACCTTTAGGGATGAAGGTTGCTCTTTGTGGATAAACAGGTGCTATATCACCACATATGCCACATATTTAAAGACTGAGCTAACTGTTGAGACTGTCATCTACTTACTAATTAATCAAGAGGTGAGACGCATGAGTACGTGTCATATTCAGGAAATTGCAGTGAATGATTGATCGCAACATGCACTTGTTCCAGTTACCAGTTTCCTGGGGGAAACCCTGCGCTCCCGCCATGCAACAACCCACACTGGGATTTACTTGGAAATCCTACGTGAGTGGGTTTAACGGCAGCTGAATGAGCGGAAAAGGCTGCCTCCTCCCGCTCGATCCTCCCTGCCTCCTCCCCTCCTCCTGGACCTGAAGCAGCATCACCCTGCTGAGTGTCGCTCCGGAGTCACTACCCTGAAGGCCACAGAAGCCATTGTGTGTGTGGGGCCAGAGAGGAAGTCCTTACCCTTTCCTTATAGATACACACACACACACCGAGTGACGCTGACCCACGCCAGTCTCCCCCCAGCCCTCTGGCCCGGCTATTTTGAGAATGTGACGCCACAGATGTGAGTCACACTGTCGGCATTTCAGAACACACACGTGCACACGCGCGTGCACGTAAAGGCACAGAGATGTGCACAAAAACGCTTGTGTGCCGAGGACAATACTGATGCAAGGAGGCAGCTGTGGATAGCGAGGACAATGAAAGCAGCAGCGTCGCTAATAGGGGATCAGCCCGGAGACGTGGCTGAGGTGAGATGAGTAAATGCAGGGTAGGCTCGGAGTGTCATAACAGATGCTTCATTGCAGCATCTTACTCCGTCCTGTTGCTAACCGGCTGGCAGCCGCAATCTGGGGGCTGAAACACTCACATTCACCAGCTCAACCGAAGCAACTTTTAAAAAAACGAAACTGAACAGTGTGTTGTACATGTGCGGGGTAATTTGGTTCTGAAATCCACATTTGTTTGTGGGCCCACTCCAGGATTAGTTCCACTTGGCACTAATCCTACAGTGGGCTAGGATTAGATGCCGTTATGTCATGATATTTGTATTATTGTGCTGTTACTGCCGCTGCACTGTTTGTGTCTGATTAGGAAAGACATAAGATGAGATGTTGTATTTACAGTTCCTTGCCCCTGGGGATGATTTCCCAGCTCTAAAAGGCCCAGCAGTTGTAACACAAAGGAAACACCATGTGCAACCCTGGATGTGTTTTTTAAATTCACATTTTGTCAACATCTGAAGCTGCCAAGGACTCGGAGGACAGGAGATCAAGACGACAGACAGACCGTGCAAAAGAGCAGTCCTGCTGTTTGAATATTCAGGTCTCTTTAAGGAACACTTAACACTTTGGGAAATATGCTTATTCGCATTCTTGCCGAGTTAGATGAGTTGGTCATAGGTCCGTGTGGTGAATATGTACCCGGAGTCAGCAGCCAGTTAGCTCATTTTAGCAATAAACACTGGAAACAGGAAGAGGCTCCGGCCAAAGGTAACAAAATGCACCTCTAGCTCAAAAGCTCTGAAGGTGGCACGGGTACAAGGTGCATTTCACAAGTATCACATCACCATCAATTAAATGAAATTGGCTTTGTTGGTGTAATCCTTTGGATATGCTCCAGAAGGATTCCAGGAATTAATTCAGGGTATTGGACATAAATCAGTTTCAGTGAAAAATTCAATAGAAAGTCGGTGCTGTATGCAGCTTCACAAAGTCCTCCTTCCCAGCGTGTGAATAACTGCAGAAAAGAAGCTGACACAAAAACGCACACAGTCATTTCCATACAAATAAGCGTATGTAGTTCAAAACAAGGACATGTAAATACTTTCCCTTCTCATCTGCTTTAGTCCGTAAATGCGCACAAGCAATTTAATCTAATCTCACATTCATCTCCAGCCTTCAGACATTTCCGTACAAGCAAGTCTACATTTTCACCTTGAATCATGAATAACTGTCTGTCGCTGCAATTTCAGCTTGAAAACAACACGCACAAGCATAAATGAGCGCGCCACTTAATATGACACACCACGAACAGACTGAGCACAGTCAGGTAGAAACTCAGACGTGCTAATCAGCTGGGCTTATGCTATGCTTGTCAAAGGCACTGCACAGCGGGAGAAGCCTCAAACCACAACACTGTAGGCTCATTTCACCCCATTTTACACCTCCACCTCCCCAGATCAACCTGAAACAGCCTTTCTTCTCCTCCTTCTCCACCGCATCTCCTCTCCTACCCTCTATTGGTTACTCCTCGGTGCGGCAGCCGGTGATAATTTCACCACAACTGCTCCAACCAACACCCAACTGGGCTCCTCTGAGGCACCTAGAGCGGGAGACAGGGAGCGGGAGGGGGGAGGAGGGACACAGAGGAGTAGCATGGTAGGTTGCACCGGCACGATGAAAGCCAGTGCAGAGGGGAAAGAAATGTTGATGGAGAAGTGTGTGTGGCTGCAGAAGTGCAAGGAGGAATGCATGACAATGAGAGATCAGCTAATTGTTCCTTCGCCACAGTGGCCGACCTGTAATTCACTGACTGCTTTCACTGCAGTTTGCCAGAAGATTTTTAAAGCAGTACAGTCAATTCCCTGATTTTAAAACCTGGAAAGGAGTGCCCATTGGCTAGTTACAGTTAATCTGGTGCTGTTTTATTCTTTTGTTGCTTTATATAGCAGAGCATTTCAAGAAAATAAAAAAAAACAATGAATAATAAAAAATGAAATCTCTTCACCTTGAACAATTTATAAAAATCTCTTTAAAGAAAAAATATCAAAGACAATGCTCCTACTTGAAGAAAGTGGTAAATAAAGACAAAATGTGACAAGTTTTAGTTCCTGTGCACCTTCAAAGACGTGTGGAGAAAGAGTGGCGTCATTGCTAATCCACAAAGCTAACTTTGAGCACAGCGAGACAATTTATGGGGAGCAGGTGGGGGAGGGATGGTGTGTGTGTGTGTGTGTCTGTGGGTGCATGCGCGTGTGTGTGGGTGGGACATTTGGAAGACAGCTTAGAGGAGATCTTGAATCAAGGACATTTCACACACACTGGCTGAAACGACCTGAAACCATGACCCACACGCACGCACACCCGTTCCACATCAGGTCTCTATCTGTCCCGCTTAAGATCACAAATCTCAAGGCGGTCTTGAAACCCCTCCTCTACCTTTACCTACTTTCCACCCTTCTCCACTTGTGGCACTTTCAATTTCAGTTTCTTGCTCAGAGGAAACAGGACAAACCATAACCTGTACACTGGCTGGAGCACAATCCCCATCCACTGACCGAAGCTCGGACATTCAGAGGAAAACTTTCTCTTTCTCTGTGGTTCTGTGGTTTTCAATTCCCCTTTATTGGGAGTGAGGAGAGCTTTTGGACCCGTGTGATGAGAGGAAGTGTACCGTTGCACTTCTGTTTGCAAAAGTGGAAGGTTTTGTTGCCAAAATACAGCAACCTCTCCACTCCATCAACTGCAGCGCAGCAGGTCCAGTTTGACCATTTATGAAACACTGATAATAAATAAAGAACGCAGACAGATCGTGCATCACCAGCTGAGTCATGTGTCTGGAGCTGCTCCCATTGAAGTGTCCCTGAACTGTTATCTGTCCACTATAATGGAACATATTCTTTAATTTTGCATATATTGCTTGATGATTCAAGTGGTTCTCAATAGTCTTGGAGGCCAGGAATCAATCGAGCACATATATCCCACAGGCTTGAAAGGCTCCAGCAGACAGTCTTACAACCTAGATAAAAGCTGCGCTCACAGTCTCTGAATGCTTATGATTAATCACAGGCGGCGTCCTTGGGGAGCCAGGCAGCGTGCAGGTTTCTCAGAGGTATGAGTGTGTCACAGTCAGGTCAGCGCTGCATTCCCTCTGTTACACTGTGTGTTTCTGTGAAACGTGTGCGTGAGGTTTTGCATTCAGGTGCGTTCATGTGTGCGGGAGAGTCACCTTGACTGCAAAGCTACACTTGCCGCTGCGGACTGCCTCCTCGTCTGTCTGCCACTGGTGCGGCCGACTCGACTCCGGGACGTAGACGTCTTTCTTCCGGCGGAAGCTCTGCCGTAGCTTATTCATCGCTGAGCTCCCTGCGAATGGTGAGACACTTTTATTAATCCCAGGTTGAAAATGGGCAGCAGCTGAATAAAAAAGGCGCAGATAAGACAAAAAGGAGAACATTCAAAGGTGACAGAACATGTTAAGTAATAAAAAAAAGTTTCTAAGTCTGGAAATGGACCAGTTCACATGCAGTAGTGTGTGTCAACACAGAAATTAGTCAACTTCCTGTGCTTGATAGCAGATAAGAAGGAGAACCTCAGTGCCAGACTACCACTGCCATGTGTACAGTTTACCATCAGGAATTAAGAATGCTTTAAATACTGACATCAGCTCACAACACAGTAAACTCGAAGACTCACAAGGAGGAACAAAAAAGTTGGAGCCTGAGTCTCTGCAGCGTTAGGAGTCAAGGCGGCCCAAATAAAAGGGAACAGAGGACACGGAGGGCTGCATGCTACTCCTACTGAGAGAACACTTTACCTGCTGATCATACCAAGATTACAGTTAAATAACAATCCAGATCTTCGTCTTCATCAACATGTTCACCTCTGCAGGGAATTCATTTAAAATGAATGTTTTTAACTTCTGCATCGATTATTAAACTGGAATGCAACCATTAACTCTGAAGTAAGGGAATGTACGGCACACTTGATCAAGTAAATGATCGCAGCTCTTGATGATCTCTGCATGAAAACTCTGCAGCATTCAAGGAAAACTCTGATTTGTTAGAACTCGGACTTTATTTTCCTTGCTCTGTCTACACTGTAGATACCAACTTCCTGGTTCAGCTTTGAAATGCGCTGCTTCTTGGCCTGTCCTGTAAGGTTGGAGCTCTGAAAATAAATCCCAAGCTATAAAAAGCCATCATTTTCCTTAAATTTCCTTTTCTTTATGTTGAGTCCAGGTTTCGAGTCAAGGTCTCACTTTAATGGAGGTTCAAACACTCAAAGCTTTGAAACACAGCACAATTAATTAGGCTAAAAGCACGGTGCATGTGTCTTCCTGGCTTTGGGAGATTAGGAGGCACAAAAAAGCAGAGACCCAATTAAAAGTTGCTGATCCAAACTGGAACTGAGAGGTGCATCCATCATCGAAAGCCCCGCTCACGTCTCCCCCAGCAGCTCATAACCCAGGACCAGAAGTCATTCGACCGTGCAGCTCTAACTTTGAACACGTGAGCAGAGCATACTCCTTGACTAACAAGTTGGACCCATTAACTTCTGAGCTGATGGGATCGAGCAGGATTAAAGGTCTTTAATCCAGGAGAACTGACTGTCCATAGACACACACACACACACACACACAACGTTGCAGCGTTCACTGACACACATGCTCACAGCCACCTCACACATATGCACCTACTTAACTACACACACTCACAGGACTGAGCTGTCTGTTTGCGTAGTGAAACCTGTCCTGTGAGACAGCACCGGCTGGGGGTAGACAGCCTGATTGAGGTCAGGCTCCAGCCCTGGAAGCAGCACACGATGACGCTTTCAGCCCTGAGCAGGCCACCGAAACACACATGAACACATGAAACCTCCTACTGTCACCGAAAGGGATGTTTGTCTGCGAAACACACAACAAAGTTAAATCTGCCGCTGAGGCTATTTTACAAGACAACTACATTTTATGAACTCTACGACTTCTGAATGATGTCCAGTCACTTTGCCAAGTGAGTGGTAACATGGCCAAGCCTCCGCCACGTTAAGTAGTGCTGTGCTATATTACGTCCTATATATGTCCTAGTGCGACAGAAAAATGTCTACCATACGATATAATCCTCTATTGTTTATATCGGAATTTTAACGTGTGAGCTGTGGTTAGCTCGGCTAATGTAACTGCAGCAACGCTACTGCTTTGCGGTAGCAGCTTACGTCACCTGCAAGAACTCCTTTACGGCACTGCTAACGTTTTCAGCCATGCGTGCGAGAGCCAGCGGGAGCGTGGACGTAAACCACGTGGCAGAGATGGAGAGCACAGTGGACGCTGAACCAACAGAACCCAAAGAGGAACTGGTGTCGAAAAGAGGGAACAGGAACTCCATTGTTTGGCACTGGTTTGGATTTAAAAAGGCAGACACTGACCAAAAAACGGTAATCTGCAAAACATGCCGCCAACAAGTCGTTACTAGCGACTCGAACACGTCTAATCTTTCCTATCACTTAAAGACACGGCATGAAGAACAGCACAGAGACAGCGTTAACATGCGACAAACTACTAAAGTTAAACCACGAAGTGATTTGATATTTGTGTTTTATTTATTTTATTTTTAATTGTCTAGTAACAAAACAAAAAGAAGTAACAAAAACAGGGACTCTGGCACTAAAAAGACTTTTTATTGTTTTTTAATTGTCTTGTCCCTTTATATATAAAATATGTGTTTTATAAATAAAAGGAGAAAAGATCAGAGGAATTGGCATTCATTTCATGTGTGTATATATATAATTTTAAGTAAAAATACTATATCGGGATATATATCGTTATCGGGATATAAAATTACCTATATGGGGATATAAATTTTTGTCCATATCGCACAGCACTGACGTTAAGTAAAGAGTTTTGTGGATTTTTTCCCACATGTTCTGTGATGGAAACTCTGGTTATTGTGTGGTACAGCCAGCACGTCTCTCTTCTACTGTCTGTTGTCTACAGCAACACTCATGAAAGACAACCATGACCTCTGAGCCACACTGTAGGAAGAGGTACAAATTCACAGGGAGAGCGGTCTGAAAAAGGTGTAGAGCAGGTGTTAAGATGTATGAAAGCACCTGTTTTGTAGTTCAGAGCCAAATACCTCTGCAGGTGTCACCATATAAAAGCATCCAGCCTGACTCCATGTGTGTATAAGATGTGTGCGCACTTGACTGTGCATAAGTTGTAGCCTGCAGAAGAGCGAAGTGTTTGAAAACAAGACGACTGAGCGAGAGGGAGAAAACATTGCTTCATCCCTCGCTCCCGCTCTCTCCGAACACGCTGGTTTATTTAGGTCATATCATGTTTGGGCTCACTGCAGTGCCAGTGACAGGCTGCGTGCTTCCAGCCTGCAGAGTGAAGAGGAGGAGCAGGAGGAAAACACATTTGTCTGCTCCTGAGATCCTCGTCTTCGGTACAACAAATTAAAGCATTTGTTTCCAGTCTGCGAACGTGTATTTTGAGTAAAATGTTGTCGCTTTGAATCCGCTCGTCATACCGTCACCAAACCTAAGCCAGTGTTTTTAAAGATATCTTCTAAATATGTCGACAGGGGTGGTGTATTTTTAACACTTTAAGAAAGCCAGTTTGTTTGTGGCTCTGCAGAATGATGCACTGCAGGTAGGCACGGTGTTATAAAACAGGCATCCTGTTTCTTAAAGCCAGTCAGAATTTGAAACAGCTGTGTTTTGGCGCTGGCAAACCAGTTTGCCAACTTGCCAACCACACATTTTCTGAAAATAACAACCAGATGGAAGTTAGCTTTAGCAATGCTAAGACTGATTTTTTTAGCTATTAATCCGGTGCCTATTTCTTCAGTTATTCTTTTAAGTCGATAAATTGTCAGAAAACTGAAAAACGTCAGAGAAAGAAACAAACTGCTTGCTTTGCCCAACCAAGTCGAAAACCCTACAGCATTCAATTTATGATATGAAAACCCTCACATTTGAGAAGCTAGAATCAGAAAATATTTGGCTTTTGGCCAAAAAAATCAGCATTTATCAATAATTCCAATAAACAATGGATCCTCAGCATCTTTCAGCCCACTGTTTTGGTTTTCTGAACCACAACCTCTGCTCCCATCAAAGCTCTGCTAAACCACCTGTACGCTACCTAACCACCACTAAAAGGCAGCCAAGCATAGTAAGCGAATGGCTGGTGAATGTAATGGAGTGTTTGGCAGCTAAAGAGTCCGATTCTTCCTATAGGAGCTGGTGGAGACCAAAACAGAGGTAAAAGTAGAGTGAATAATAGTCTTACATTCGTCAGGTGGCCAAAACAATGATTCGCGAGGCAACAGCTCGCTAACATGTTCAACGTAACAAGTCTTTGGCATGAAATTCTGTATGAAGTAGCCACCAACTCAACCCAACGCAAGTGCAGAACAGTATAATTCCTGACAGGAGATCTCATTTCGGATAGTCTCTTTTCACTCAACCTTTGGGACACACAGAGGTAGAGCAGGTAGAGCCTGGGGGAAAAGTTTGAGGGGGATCGTATCGCATCACAGCCCGATGTCGGCCCATTGACGCCCAACACTTTTTTACGCCTCTTCTCACGGCACCTCAGCAAACCCACCTTCTAAAACACTTAACACTTATGCTTCTGCCAGCTTACAACCCACACGCCTTCTCTCCAGCGCACTGCAGGGTCTAAGAGAGACAACTAAGGAGAGAGCAGGAATGTGAGTGAAACCACTTACACTCATCTGCGTGGGAAAGAAAGCATATGTTTCAGAAATGTGTGTGTATATGGTGAATGTTTTCACCTGCTGCGTGAGTGTACGATATGTGCAACCATTCGCTGGAATGTGATAGGAGCACTGTTGCCTAAATATAACATGTTTGGAATGAGGAGTACTAGACACCTGAACACCCCAACAAGATTTTATTTATACTACATGTACAATGCCAAACAGTAAAGCATGTCTGTGTCAACAGCAACAGCCAGGAATTAACCTGTAAAAGCAGATTTGTGGGCCAGTGCAGGTTGAACACATGATCATTATGTCAAATACGGCATCTGTGTATGAAATCTACATTAGCAGCACTACCACCAGCATTAAGTAGCTCCATTGTCTGTATGCGCATGTGTTTGTGGTGTTGGCAGGAAGGTGAGCAGTGACCAGGATGGAGGCCAGGCGATGTGGGCCAGAGGGAGCAGAGCACAGTGTGAGCAGTGAGGGGGGGGTGTCTGGATGTGTTCTCCTGCTGCAGAGTGTTAGGGTGGGTGGTTGGATGGGTGGGTGGGGAGGTCACATGAGGTGGGTTTAGCACTTGGTTTGGGCATGAGCCAGAAAAAAGAAAGTAACGAGGGAGGAAAGGTGAAAGACACAGACGGAGCAGACAGACAGAGGAGGAGAAAAGAAGGTTATGGAAGGGAAAAGTCAGGATGAGTGGCAGGAGGGACAGAGGGAACTAATAAGGATGGAAAAGAGCTAAGACAGACGGAGAGAGAACAAGGCAGAGACACCGAGAGGTGGAGAAAAAATGAGTTTGCAGTTTGCCGTAGGTTTGTATTTATTCGAGACTCATTAAAAAATAAGGATAATGTTCCTCACAACAACAGTGTGTCTTTGAAAGCAGCTTTTAACTGGGTTTTAAAAAAAATCAAATCAGTGCAACCTCATGACCTCGAGGAGGCAAAGCAAACCAGCAGTTTCAGCCTCCGACTCAAACGTACTTCAGAGTTTATCATCTTCGCAGCCATTAATGGGAACAGCACAAAGCATTAAACTGGTGTTATCCTTTCAAGTGAAGCAGACAAACACAGCTAAATATAAATGGAGTGACTTCTAAATTTTGCTGTTTGTACATCTACAAAGCGATAGCAAAAGCCCGGGCGGGAAATCGTTTCCCGCTGAGGAAAGCGAGCAGCGCTCCTTACGCAACACGCAGCGCTTCGTGTCTGCACTGCAGTTTGGTTTAATCAAGCTGTTGTTTTGGATTTTTTTTTATCTTTCCATTGTTGAACAGCAGAGTCCATTCTGAGCGACCGACACTTACGCCTGACCTTTACTGTCATTTTTCAGAGATTAAACATTTCTGTCAGCGACAAATATCTGAGTGCACCTACGTTTGGGCACATCAGGACAGACCAAACATAAGCCAGAAATGAGGGGGATTTTTATCTTAAAGCCAAAGGTCACTTCACAGGTGTAAACATCACAGATGACAAACAGACTTTTACTCACTGGCAGCACTGAAACAGGTTTGTCAATGCCAGAGGGCCACAGTGTGTCCAAGGGCCAGCTTTTAGAGTAAAAAACAATTAAAACAATATGCTGTGTTTTTAATTTAGTTCTCAAAAACTGCAAAGGGAATGAATGGAGGACAGGGAGGCAGAGAGGGGGATAGGAGAGGGAGAGGGGACTGGAGGGAAACGGCGGGTGGAGAGGTAAAGGCTTTGGTGGAGGAGAGCAGGATCTGAACACTGCTGGAGCTGTCACAGCTCCTACAGTCTGGTGTCGTGAGGATCTCTGGCTGCTCTCCTACCAGCACTAATGAGGACAATTACACAAGGACCATTCATACTCTCTCTGTGTCCACACACACAGAAACAAGTAACGGTGAATCAAAAAGCACTGAACTCTCTAAAGACTCTCTCATGCAACATCATCAGCGTGCTCGGGCGACAATCACAGACATGAGCGCGCACAATGAACAATGGCGGCGAAGTGCAAAGACAGAGAGATGAAGATGAGGAGAGAGAGAGGCGCACAGGACAAACAGAAAACAAAGATGAAGAGATAGAAGAGAAACAACAGGGCTTTTCCCTCCGTCAGTGCTGCTGCTGCTGCTGCTTGGGAAGCAGGGAGGGAGAGCTGCTGCTGGCTGTAGATGTAACAGTATTTGAATAATCTCTCCAGGAATGGAAAACTGATTAATCCTTGCAGAAGGATCCTAGGGATGAGTACAGCGGTTGGGTTTCAAAGAAGAGATAGGGAGGGAGGGTGGGAGGGAGAGGCTGGGAGAGCAAGTGAGCGTGAGAGCAAGAGACAGAAAGAGAAAGGCCGGGCAGCAATTCAACACGAAAAAAGCCCCACTGTCTCCTTTCATGACGTGCCCCCGCCGCTGTGCCAGCCGTTTCTCTTCATCCCACTTTGTGCTGCTCTGTTTTGGGAATTCCATGTTATTTGTGTTCTGATTGAGTTTATAGTTTGGAGAGACTCAATCAATCAGGCCATCCAGCCACCCGTGATGCAAAGCGTGCCCGGCCGGCGAATCTTCTGAGCCCCGTTACCGGGGGGGCCGGCCGACTTGAGGTGATAGCGCCTCTGTTCTGCTCCCAAACGGCCATATGAAGAGAGAATCTGAAAAATGCTGTTACCGTGCTAATCCAATTTTCCAGGCCCCAGTTTGTAGCTCGGCATACTTATGTAAAAAGAGGGGTAGAAAAAAAACAAGGAGAAAATCTGGATCAAAGTGTGCAGTGCATCAAAAGGAAAGCCGACGGAAAGGCTAAGAGATTCCCATGGTGGGACCAGGATCAGGGTCAGAGGTCAGGCCAAACTGCTTTCTGGCGTCCTGGTTGGTGAGTTAATGGCGACGACATAGCCAGCCATAAAATAAACTCAATAAAATGTAGAAAAATTCACAGCAGACATGTAAAGTTATTGCTTGGGGCTGCAACTGATTTAATGACAGTCTGATATTGACCTTCATGGTGCAAGTGCAAGAGAACAATGCGAGTTGGGGGGCGTCCAGCCAATTCCCTTCATTAATGCTAATCATTAATGCCAACCCCTTAATGTGATATTCTGGGTCACATGCATCATTGCAGAATTAATTACTGTATCCCAGTTTGCCACTCAGGGCTAGTTTGACCTAAATGGAGTCCATTCAGTGCCATTATACTGTATACATTCAGTGGCTGCACCCCGTCTGTACTAAATAATCGGGATCACTGCTGACAACGTGCAAACTTTCTCCCTCCATCAGAGTGCTTCTCTGGCACTACTCTGCTTAAAAAGATAGCTTTCCCCAGAGACCACAACTAAAAATAGATGAAGTTTATAAAGAGGTTTGTCTTTTTCAAGAAAGACACATTTGGTCCAGATGTCTCTCATGTCTCACGCACAGTTAACGTTGCTGATCATTTTGGTGATTAAGCTGAATGACTTGACTATCAAAACCACATAAAAACTGACAAATAGTGCGTAGTGGACATACAAGTCAAAGCAATGCTATCATCTGAGTAGGGATTTAAATAACTGTTATAGCCTACGTGTTATATTAAATCATCTTTTTTTTATATGTGACGGCTCCTAATCAATCAGTTTTAACATTGTGTCAAGCATAAAAGGCTGCACAGCACTTTCTAGAAACTGCAATGCCGTTGAAAGGGTTACACACAAAACGAGTCTTGTGTAATTTTGAGCTACAATTCTTTTTTTTTCCTGGCAAAACAAATTACTAATACAGCTGTGACCCCTGTCTTCATCACAGCCAATTACTCTAATTGACTTCAAACGCCTGAACATAAAACAACAGCGACAGTAACACTGTGTCCAAGCTGGTGCGAGGAGAGACTGTCGGTAAACAAGTCTAACTAATCGACAGCTGCTCCAGCTCAGCATGCCGCTCTCTGCTTCAATGATCTGTACGCGTTGCACCATCAGTGTCCCCGCGATAATCAGAATCGCTTCATATGCCAGGTACAGCACGTGTCCGCACGGCGATCAGAAGACGCAACCTGACACGCGGGATGAAAAGACGGCTGCAGATCAAAGCGACGTGTGAGACAAACTACACTCAGAGGACTATGATGTCTTGACCGGCCAATTTGACCTGTTCTTTGCTGCAGCGCACGACTGTTAACGCCAGCCAAAGGTACGGCAGTGAGCATTACTAGCTGCAGGGCAAGCTGAACTGATGATACTGAAACAAGTCGGCAGGAAAATGAGTCAGTATGCGTGTTCTTGAAAAGCATCTATTTTAGGTTCGAGATGTGTAAGTGACAGAAAAAGAGCCAGGGCGAGAACGGCGAGGTACAAATGGGTGGTACAGGGGAAGGAAATGGTGGGAATGGGAGCGCTGGCTACTGTCTGCATGGCTCACTCACTCCACGCCTGCCACTGAATCATTTCAGAGTCCTTCAATCTGTTCCCTGCCCCCAGCAAGACATGATGACCTCCGTTTCCTGAGTACACACGGCTGACCGGGGTTAGCGTTGAAGCAGAGAAAGAAAAATAGGGCCCCGGCTGCTGCACAGGGGATATTGAGTTGCTTTTCTGTCCAGTCAGTCTAACTGTGTGTGTACATCACTATCAGTGCATCGGGCTTTTTGTGTGTGTGCCTGAGCGTGAATCTAGGAGCGGCCAGGCCTGGTATTAAGGGGGCCCTGCCCAGCAGCAAGTCAGCCGGCCGGCCAGCCATTCAGCAGAGCGCCACACATCACTTTGGGCAACAGCTGAGGCCACATTTAAACGAGCAGGGCAGTACCCTGGCACCAGGGAGTGGCAAATCACTGTCACTGTATCATCTCTCCTCAGGCATGCCCCGGCGATGATTCACAGGCTGAATCAATAGGCAGGGTCTGGCCTGGTTTCCACCAATAGGCAGCACGGGGAATGGAGATGGCATCCTTACATTGGCCCCTTGTATTTGCCTCAAAACAGTATTTTTGTGATTGTTTTTCAAAAATTCTTGCCAGAGGAGATGCTATGCCAAATGGAGTGGAGTTTCAATGAAATGAATAGAGCTGTAAACATGCTGCAGAGAGGGGCTGCTCACTGAAAGCACTGGCCTGCAAGGAGGGGTTTGATGTAGTGGCCTGAGTGCCCCAACTCCATCAATCCTGGTCCCTCTTTATGGTAGACTGCTGCTGAGGACACAATAGGTACCCACTAATGTGGCAGCCATGGGAAGATGTCTTTATAAAACGGCTCTGAGTTTGCACACTGGCTGACCTAAAACAGCCATGTGTTCCTGTCTTTTAACGTGAGAGGAATTGCTCTCTTCCTTTTCTTGCTGGGACGACGGCAGTGTTGTGGAAATTGTGGGACAGAAGTTTAACCTCCTCACATGCGAACACTCGGAGACAACCGCAACACACTGTCCGTGACTCTCTGTGACCTCTGCAGGGAAACTTTGAGTAAACCTCGGAGTGAAAAAGCTACTCGTGGAAACCATGTTTACTTTTTCCCCTTGACAGCGCTGCATTACACAAACACACACAACAGCAGCAGCAGCAGAGAGAACACACAAGTAGAAGTGGATACACATAAACCCAAACCTGCCCTACATCCACAAATATAAAACACAGCACACGCTCTCAAAAACACAACGATCTCACATGTACAAGTGAGACAGACGACTACAGCGTCTCAAGGCCACAGAGTCTGGCTCTTTGTTGTTCTTGGTGGAGGTACAGTACCATTAGAGGAGCTGCAGCAAGGTGGAGAAATCAGGCCAAAATACTACACACTGTGTATTCTACCAAAGTACAGCTCTGACCTGAGGAAACACAGACTGCGTTACATATTCACCCTGGCCTCGGCAAACTGCTGTTAATACATGATCTATTAATCCTACTTATGGCTTACTCACAACAAAAAAGCGAGCATTAGCACATTTATAGAGTCTCGGAGGAAGACTGCTGATTGCTAAGATTGCAGTTTATATTCCAGGGCCGTGCCTATGCTCATTTATGACAGCAAACTAATCAAATAAAAACTCTGCTGACCAAGACCTGATAGCTAGCAGTACTCCACCTGTGAGTTTGCGAACTTGGTGCAAGCTGACCCCAGGACACCACCTGGATTAGCGAGTATACCGAGACCTTCGGTTAAAGTCCCTTCTGATAACCATTCACTTTACAATCAAACACAGGAAATGTCAAACTAGAACGCTGAATATCCAACCCAGACATGCTGTTTCTGTCAAGTTAAACAGGTCTGCTTGTCCCAGCGTGAGCCAGTTAGCATGCAAGGCAGAGACATGACAACAGACAGGCGCCAGAGTGCACTTCCTGGAGAGCTGCTGCTTCAGAAGACAAAAATCAAATATCAGAGACGATGCTATCAATAGTTGAGCAATGTGCTGCAGGCAGTCTGTGGCACACCTCGGCAATCACCAGCCAGAGATCGCACAGTTAACGCTCAGCTCTTCCTCTGCACCAGCAGCATCATCATTTCTGATTTAACCACACCAGGCCAGGAGACAGTCTATAGCAGGGTTTCTGAAACACGGTCATTACTGCTGACATGCACAGCCTGTTACCGCCTCTCTGCTCCCAACTGTAAAAATGCTTTCAATTTAACAACCCATCCAGAGAGCGGTTTAATGCTCAAGGAAGTGATCGGGGACCACAAACAGCACAGACAAAGCAACAACTGGAAGCTGAAATCTAATTAAGTATCTGAACAGGAATGACTGGAACCTTTTAGCAGGTTACTTTGTTTAATCACAACAACTTAAATAAAAGATCTTAACAGCGATGTTCAAATCCCTTATTTACTCGTGACCACATGCTGGTTCTTTAGCCAACTCTGACATCCTTCAGTGAACAGAGACAGACTGCTAAATGCTTGCTTTTCCGTGACTGTCGAATGTTTCTTTAATGGTGAGAAGTCACAGGTCCCTGTTTGGCCCACTCTGCTTATCCTCCTCCCTGTAGTCCTCTCATCCTTCCCCTCTCCCTTTAGTTAAGGCGACCCAGAGGAGATATGTGCCGTGCAGCTGCCAAACGACTTTCCCTCTTTAAAGAACCTATGATTATAGGGCACTGACTCGCAGCAATGTAACTGGCCTGACAGCTGCAGGCAAACGCTCAGTTAATTTCAACATTTATCGATTAAACGTGGCGACTGTTACACGATCCCAAACTGACAAAGAAAGCGAGTCAATGTAGGCATCAAAGAAAATCTACAAAGCAGGAAAAATTATGCAGCAATCAGAGCCAATTAACTTGCTCCCCAAATGAACTTCAGAGCCAATCCAGGAGGAATTAAACTGCATGGGGATAATTGTTCTCTCCTATGCATGGTGCTCATGCAGAAAGGGAGAGTTCAATCAGGCTGTTGGTGGAGCCTTTACAATATGCTTTTACTGGCAATCCTGGCAACTGTTTATTTTCTATTATCATAATTAAAATTATAAATAAAGATTAATAGTCATAATTCGCAGTCTCATGTTGCTGAGTAGTCGGAAGAATTTCAGTCATTTGCACAAGAGCTGAAATAGTCAAGCAATTTCACTCAAATTGTCAATAATGGCTTGCAGCTAGCTGCTATTTCTTCATAACGACCATAACGGTTTGTTTTAGTTGCATTTACGAGGCCAGAGAGATCATTCTGGCAGGCTATCAAAGTGTATAAGAGGTGAGGAAAGCCCTGCAGTGAGGAGGGGTGTCAGTATGTGTGTTCACTGAGTGATGAAGGCCTGTCACTCTTCACTGCTCTCCCAGTCATCATGTCGAGATGACTGCAGGGTGAAGTCTGCTGGGCCTTTCAATGCCGCACTGCTGCCTTCTGACATTCACACACTTGTGACATTTTGTACACATCACATATACACTTGAGAACATGTGTGTCGCTTGGATATCCCCGAACACAGACACACAGGGGGAGTGAGACTGAGAGGCCAACACACACACACACACGCACGCACGCACGCACACACACACACACACACACACACACACACACACAGAGTTGAGAGTTAAAGCTGCAGTATGTAAGATGGAGAAGAGAGCAGACTTAGCCTGAAAATGTGAACCAACATAAGTTCACGTCACTCCCCCATGTCCTGCCTCCAAGCCCCTCCTCCCTGCGCGGCTGCCGTGACAACCAGTAACGTGAGCCTTAGCATCAGAAACAAGCTAACTCTGCCCAGCCGCTACATCAAAGTTGCTAACATACCACACGCGCCGCGGAGTGTTACTGTAACAATCACCATGTTAGCTTTATGGTTATTTATTGTCTTAGCCGTATGTGTTGTTGTTGGCAGTGGCGGTATGGGCAGTTTCTGCTTTGTGATTGGCTGTTGCTCCGCCATAGCTTTCACTAGCCTCCAAGCGCTGTTCACAGAGCTGTTTGACTGAGCGGCAACTGGCAGCATGAGCAGAGGGAGGGGGCGGTTCGCAGCGTGTGTGAGCAGTGATTGACAGATGTCAGGCACTCCCTCAGACACTCCTCTGGCTCTGATTGGTTGTTTTGTGTCGGGCACAGTGGATTCTTGCAAATCGCAGTAGGAGCAGTAGGTGGGACCAATGGGGCCGATTTTCTCACAGATTACATGTTTCCTGTGCTGCTGTCTGCGTGTAGGGACAGTTTTAGCAAATATGACAAAGAATTACTTTTACACAAGTTACCTACTGCAGCTTTAAAGGCAGAGAAGTAAAGACACACAATGGGGTGACAGTGTGAAAGGATTTGAAAGAGGGTGAAAGAACAACTGAAAAAGAGAGAGATGAGTGAAAAGGACTGGCAGAGAGAAAGAAAACAGAATACATGGAAACATACCCACAGAAGAATCAATATTACACAGAGAAGCCACTCCACGGTCCCAGCTGCTAAGTCAATGTGTTGTCAATAATACGGCTTTTCATCCCAACAACACTATTGGTAAACAGGAACACAGTGCACTGGTCAGTGAGTGTGTGTGTGTGTGTCAGTAGCAGTGTTTGTCCAGCAGCAGGCGTGATGAAAGGATGGAGTGCAACAGGAACTTCCTGCTGAGTGAACAGACATGGAATGGCTACACTGCCCTTCTGACTGGGCCAAGACACACACACACACACACACACACACACACACACACACACACACACACACACACACACACACACACACAGTGTTTCTGTTCTCCTCACTCATCCTCCAGGTCAGATGAACTGATCTTGACACGCTGAATTACGAAAGAATAAAAACACATTTCTGTGACCACGGTGTTCCTGGAGTCTAGAAACTACTCTCCATTGATCTTCGAGGGTTGACAAGGAAACTGACTGAAACAGTAATGGGAGTTCACATGATGCAAGGGGAGGGGATGCTATTGACGTCAGGAAGCACCCAACCAAACTGGTCCTGTGAGCATGAATGTAAATGGAGCTGTAGTATTGAGTGCAGCTGTCGAGCCGATCGCTCATTTCAGGAATTCTTACCACGTACCTGAGCTCCACTCTTTGTATCCTGCTTGGACTATTTGTAAAGCCAGTGATGACTGCAGAATACCAAGTTACGCAACAGATTAAGCCAACCTGCTTGTGCTACCTGGCTATTTACCCAGCAGATTTATGGCGCAGCTCAGGCCGGGGCAGAACAAGCCAGGAACTAGTCCATGGCTGCTTTAAACCTATGAGTATATATGTGTATTTTACCTTTAGAGACTATGCTATTGGGGCTGGGACGACATGCTTATGTCCCATAGGATACTATCATGATACTCAGGTACAGATTTGATGTATGCATGTATTGTGATTCTTCAGTATTGTGATTTTGCAAATATTCCAATTTGATATCATGATTTATTCCCATCTTCGTTTGCTTTTTTAACACTACACCACGGGAAAAGGTTGAACAAACACTGGCACAGACTGAACATCATGAGTCAGATGTCAAAAACAATGTGCGTGCCAGTCTTTCTGAGCTTTGCAGTTACTGCAATAATGCTGCAAAAACTGGAAAATAAGATACTTTTTGAAGTAAACAGCAAACTTTAGCTGTTCCTGCCCATCAAAATAATAAATAAAATAAGATGTTAAGACAAAATGAATAGAGCCCCTGAATACTGCAAACAGCACAAATGTGAGACTTTAAATAATCGTCCTTCACATATCAAACTGTACTTTCAAAACCCTGGACCTGACTGCATATAAAAGTGGCATCACTTAAGGATATACACTTAGGTGATGGCTATACCACTTTTATATTACTTAGGTATATATACCCTAACCTTGTGAGCATACATGTCGTTTTCTGTTAAGCATGTGAAGTGAAATTAATTGTTCAGACAAAGCTGATGCTAATTCCCATTATGTGTTAGCATCGAGCAACAGATGAAATAAAAACAGTCAGTACATTAAAGTGAAATGGTCTCTAAGTTGCAAGCAGCGTATTCCAATAGTGCTGTTTTATTCCAGTGCCAGGAATGATTCAGCACTCATGGTAGACTCCTTTCTCCAAAAACGTTGGACAACTCTTCGGTAAGAGTCCACAGTCGAAGGCTGGAATATGAACAGAAGAAGTGATTTCACTTCTGTCCGCTCACACAGCCAAGGAGCCAGGCAATCAAGCTCTTTCTCTGCAGCCAAAGATGGAACTCAGGCAGGCCATGAAATCATCTCACATTTTAAGACTTGGGCAACCTTTAATGAGCAGGTATGTAGGGCAGTATTGTTTAAGCAAGCTTGATAGGTTAGCGTGCGGGTTGTGAACACGCAGGCTTTCATACCAGCGGACGACTAAACCAGATGATGTCACTAACCAACACACCCTCAAGCAGAGGACAGAAACTAATCAGCAAAATCAGCGAGTATAGAGTTCAAAGAGGCGAAAACCTGCGTGGCACATGACTGAGGTGTAAGTGTCTCGCTCGAGGAAGCTTTGCCAAGCCACATGGCTGCTGGACACACTACAGCTCCAGCCAATCTGAACCTGTGACCTCACCAATATCTATGGATTCTGAGGAACTCATTACTAGTTCTACTCACATTTCCACATTCACAAACTTAATCTAACAAGGAAGAAGATGTTTTTTGAAAGGGCAAGGAAACCGCAGCCCTGTCCTGTCATCTCTTATGAGAAAAGCAGGTATAATAAAGCAGACAGACGTCAAGCCTTGGCTAAAGACGGGGTCTGGGCAGGCAGGCAAGCAGGAAGACAGACGAACAGGCAGGGACTGCAGAGCACCAGAGAATGGAAAATTACCAGGGCTCTACAATCAGCTGGGCACCTTTGATCAGCCAGAGCCCAGCCACCAATTACTGTGGGATAATCGGCAGCCCTCAGAGGCCTGACGAGCAGCAGGCACTGTGGGCACAACGGGTCAGTGACCAGCAGGCAAAGGCCCGGTCAACAAGGCTCACAGAGCCAAAAGCCGACGGTGCCCCTCGCTGAAATGCTGCATGAAGGCGGCCAAAGGGACAAGCAGCACAGTGAAGCGATTGTTCCCCTCCTGTCGACTCAGCACAGTGGCACTCTCACAAGCCAGACATCCCTCTCCGCAGACCGCTCGGCGGTGGAGGAATGGTGCAATAGTGGGGAGTGTGTGAACCTGCCAGTGCACTTGCCACAGGATTTTTCACACACTTTCCCCCCTCGCTCCGCAATGAAACATGCGCAACATACGCAGAGCAAAATGTGCACGCACATGCTGCTCGCACACCTGTCCCTGTAATTCTGTGGTAAACAAAAAGCTGCAGTGCCTAAAGCAGCACAGAAAGCACGTTCCTCACCGCCCCTCTCCGCTGATAACCCCTTCGTATCCGGGAAAAAAGCTTAACTACCTGTTCCTGACATTATCTGAGAGGAATGTGGACTGACAAAACAAAGCAAATCTAACCGTGTGACCTATCCGACTCAAGCGTTTCATCATTTCTCTCACTTTTCTCTCTCTAAAAGTCTGGAATGTGACTCAAAGGCAAGCTAGCAGCAATACTTTCGGACATACAGCCACTCGACTTGAGTCAGAACATGATATTCAGCTCATTAATAATTGACATCGTTCTTGCGCCGGGGAACGTTCATCATCGATTAGGCTGCTCCTCCTTCCACTGTCAACAACACAGTGAACCGGAATGGTTCACGGATCACGACAACACTTTCTTTTAGTCACTGCTGCAATAATAAAATAAGTCAGTTACATAATCAAACTAGAGTGTCGCATCATTGAATCTCTTGCTTATTAATACCATACAGTTATTTAACAGAAACACAGTAGCCAGTGGACTTTGGATCAGGCACACTGCAGTTACACAACAGACAGCGAGGTCCAATTAGACCCATATGGGCCAGAAGGAGCTTCCCGGCAAACTGCGAGTCAGCAGAGACTCTGATCTCAAAGCAGAGAAGCCTGGACTTACGAGAGATGTTACACTCGACATCGATTTTTTGATTAAAAATGGATATCATTTCTTTTTTCAGGCTTGCGTCAATTCAAAAAATGTGATTCGGTCTTAAAAACCAAAGCTGTTTCCACTGATGCTTTTTTTTTGCTAATTAAAAACCGATTTCTCTACAAAACCTTTCTCATATTTAAGAAATTCAGCCAAGCTTCTCACATGCACAGCCGTCATGCCGTCTTGAACCCGGCATCTGCATAAGGACTTTGCCTGAATCAAAGACAGCAGTGAACTGATGAAATGGAAGAATGTGTAAACAGTAGTTGCTCGCTCTCACAAAGTATTAAGATTGATCACAAAGCTGAACATCTAATTCTATTCCCAGACTCTGGGTTGATAAACAATTATGATCTTTTCACATTTTGATGCCATTGCAAAAAAATGTTGTTTTTCACAGAGCTAACGCTGCACATGTGAGGAAGGAAAAACAATGACAGCACAGTTAAACTTCTGTACTTGACTTCTGGCCTGTCTTAATCCAACATGGCACATCACTACTGGTGTCAGTGACTTTCTGAACACAACCCATTCAGCAGAGGGGAGATGAATAACACAACACAAAATGAGAAGCTCCTCGCCTGCAAGAAGCAAAAGCAATTATGAAAGATTGAAAAGCGCATTTATTAATAAAGGTCTGTTTTGAGCTTTGGCGGTATGTTGCCTGAGGGTGAGCTTGAAACATGAATCCTGCATGTTTTGGTACAGACACTCATCCATTGTGCTGTGTGCTTTTGTTAATGTATGCGCATTCAAATCTTTAATAAACATTGCCACATTCTGCCAGCAAGCAGCTTTTTTCTGTTGTTTTGACATGGAGAACCAGCTCTGGACATTTTCTTGGGTCATGGTGGTGGGTGGGGCTAAGAGAGGCCGGGACTATACTACAGATTATAGTAGGTTCATTAGCAACATGCTGTGTGTTTAGCCAACTAAATGGAGAGTGAGCACAATGTGCGAGGGTATCAGTGCCATCCGTGCCATGGACAGGGAGTCATCAGACATAAACACAGACACACACAGACGCGTCACTTAGCTTCAACACAGCGAGTTATTACACCAATCACACACTGAGAGCACACAGAGGAACTGAGAGGTGAGACGCACCGACGTGGTTTTATAAAACCAATACCAGAATCAGAGTCTGTGTCGCCCACATCAAAGATTTCAGTCACGCTTGAAGTATATAGTACACAACTGTGAGCTAAGTCTAGCTTTCCTATCGCATGTATATGTTGAGGTGATTTCTTTTTAACCAGGTAACAAACATTTGGTCATATAAAGTCACGATTGTGGAATTTCTAGCGTCTAAGTTAATTTACTTCTAACCAAAGTCAAAGTATTCTCCCATCAGCTGAGACTCTGCAGTCTGAAATGCCTCAGGCCTGGTAGCTCTGAGGGGGATTAGCTTAGCTTTGAGAATTACATATGGCTGTTGGGCCAACAACAGGACAACCCACTTATCATCCACAGTTTACTGGGCCATGTTGTTCAATGCTTCAGTGATGCTGAAATGGGAGCTGTCACCGGCCTCACCTAATTCTTTACAGAGGTCGGCCTGTCTGTCCTTCAGTTGCTTTGCTTTGCTGAATTTGCTGGGTTAGCACCTTTCATTAGCACGGCTCTGTAGCACCGCTTGCACCCTTTGCCTCGTTCAAATGCAAAGTGTTTCCAAATGGTACTCCAGCTGCTCTGCACTTGCCATCTTTAATGAGCTAACGCCATTAACAAAACCTGCAGCATGCCACGGCCTGTCGTGAGTTACGATAAACCGGGGCAAATGACGAGAAGACGACAGCGCTGTGGGTGAGTGGGTGAGAGGAGGCGGGGCTACGGGGGGCTGCAGCGGTGTGTGTGTGTGTCAACTCGCTGTCAGAAAGATGAGAGAGCAAAACCACCGAATCGATAGTGTGGGAAGTGAGTATTCAACAGCAAATATTCAGAATTAATATGTACTGGAAAAAGAGAAGATCAAGTCTATCAATTCTATAGGTAGAAAGGTATTACAGGAGGGGTGGGGAAACTTGGTCAGGTGACAAACATACCTGAGCCAAAAGCTTACAGGTCTAGCACTCTGGCTCGCACTGGTAGCCAGTACAAAGTTCCCACCCTGTGAGACACACCACTGATCACTCTGTCCTGGGTCACTCGTAATTAAACCAGAGATCAGAGAGCTGAATAAAGCATGAGCTGTTCAGCCCAGGAGGCTCAGGTATCACTCTATATATGGGGCCCAGAGAGACAAAAGGAGTCCCTGAGCCCCATACCATATCCAGGAAGGAGTGATACCGACGCAAACCTGAAAGGCAACTCCGTGCATACAGTGACGCACCCCCAACTCTCCCAGCCCTGATCAGTTTAAACAGCCAGGGTAAAATGAGGAGTTCAATGCCCCTTGGACCTAATTAAGCTAAAGATATTGTCCCAAATGGGGAACACTCAAAGAACTGCATTCAAAGCAGTACAACAACGCGTAACATCCATCGTTACACTGTTGCTTTTCATTTTTTTAATCGAGTGCTGACACAGCCAAGCACTGCAATTAAGAAACAGCCGGTGGATACAAATACTACGTCGTTTGCAGAAAACAGCGGGACTAAATGCTCTGTAGTAACGGAGCCATTCTTCACTGACGGTGGAAGCAGGATTTCAAAAACACTGAAGGAAACGCTAAACTCAGTTTGCTTTATCACTTAAAGAGACTTAACACTGATTTTTTTCTGCAGAAATACAAATTCAATGCATTTCTCAAAGGTATTTACTCATATGATTCGGCAATAACTAAAACCCTAAGACAAACAATGTGAAGTGATGCTGAGAATTCATTTGAGCGGAGGAAAAAACGTTTCAGGGCGGCTGCGGTTGTGACTGCTATCGCCCTTTTCTACACACATGGTCTGGCCCGGCTTGACTCGGTTTGGCCTGGTGCATCAGCCCACTGCAGCAGGACATCCAGCTGCTGCGCCTCAGCAGGTACAGCGGCCATCCACTCATCATAAGGTCGGTGGATCCGTCCCTGGCCCCTGCAGTCCGGGCAAGACACTGATCCCCAAATTGCTGCTGATGCTGTGTCATCAGTGAGTGCCTGTGTGAATGGTTATTGCTGGTGATGAGCAGGTGGATGAATGTGGGTGTGAATGGGTGAATGCTGGCTCGTGTTGTAAAAGCGCTGTGAGTGGTCACTACATAAATACAGTCCATTTACCATAACAATAGGGTTACCCGCTGGAGGGTGTGTCTTTCAGTGATAACAAGCTTGTCTTGAGTCAGTGAGGTTTAAAAGCAGCACCCTCTTCAGCGCTGTTTACTCTGGTACCGGGCAACAGCTCGGCACCTCGTGCTCATTGCTGGAAAAATGAAGACGGGATGATTGAAACTGGTGATGGTGTACGCGCTCTCTCTAGCGAAAGCAGCGGTGGCTATTTAAACACGTCGCTGAATCGTACTTGAACGATGACAAAGCCCAACTGACATCACCACAGCCCGCGGTCAGGCGGGCTTTGAGCCAGCCTTGGAGATGCTCCATCTTGGGCGCAACCAGGCACGTTTAAACTGGTAATGGAAATGGAAATTAACACGGCATAGTTTGACTCAGCACAACGGAAAAAGCTCCACTAGTGGTTGCTAATATTGTGAGCTGTCATCTCATACAGTTCACGTTTGCTTACAATAACACACATAATGATATGAGATCTGTTTCGGGGGCAGGGGAAGATTTGTTGAACGGAAACTGGGATTTTAGAGCGGCCAAAATGATGCAACACATATAACCACGCTGTCCGGTTTCCTAAGTTGACCTGATTAAAGTGTGTGCATCTAAACACAGTCAAAGATGTCCTGTAGTCTTCCTCCTGTGTATGTCCGGGCTTGTGTACAGTCGGTTTTTGAGACAGATCCTCCAAAGTGACTGACTTGTGTGAAAAAATCAGGATAAACCAATTTCCCTCCGTGGCAGAGGACAACAGCTCTTACCAACAAACACATCAAAGATACAAGTTCAAACCAACTCCGCGGTTGCACCGAACCTATTTTAGGCTACTTATTCTGAAATGGGGTCAGCTGCACATTTGAGATCCTGATTCTAAAACCTCCCCTCTGGTTGAATCTTCTCAGAGTGTCTCTGTTGGATCCAGTCCCAATCAGCTCAGAATATGGAGCTCTGCGTGTGAATCTAACAAGTGCAGACAGCATGTCGTCTTTCTGACGATGCAAAGGTTCTACATGCCACGTTGAACTAGATGTTAATGATGCTCACATACCAATATATCCCCTGAAGGGATCATTAGAATAATTTTACATTTTAAAGGTAATTTTCTCTGTGCTTAACCACAGCAGGAAAGTTATTTTAGTGCATTTTGTACCCAGTTCATCTTGAGTCCTGCCGTCCAGTTTCCAGTGCACCAGCGTTGTCAGTGAAAATCTGCAGACTGCAAGCAGCTCCTTTACTCAGCAGTGTTTTGTTAACTTATCATCCCAAATGGTTTGAGTTTTTGGCAGAGGAGAGTGTCAAAACAAAGCCCACTCTAGTTCCTCTAACTTGTCTGCAATCTTTGTCATACAACACAAAAACGTGGAATACATGCTCACCGCTAATCAGAGATACTGCGCTGAACTTGGACGAGAACAGGGTTTTCATGCATCTCTGTGCACCTGCGTTTACATCGTCCTGTTCTCACCTACCCACACAAATCAAACTGAATAGGCAAACATTTGAGCATTTAATCAAATCACTCTAAATACGCTTGGTGTGCTTTCACTTCTAGTCAGCTGTGATGTTGGCAAAAAGCACAGGTTATGGGCGACAACAACAGCCAGCCCATTTAACGGCCTGCCTCAAAACTGCAGCCAAAATGATTAGCAAGAAAATAAACAGGACAGGTGAGCACAGTTTGCCCTGATCCAGGCCAGAAAAGAGGAACCGAAACACGCATATCTCGCATATCTCCCATTCTTGTCATGTCGCATCACTTCAGTTTAGTGGCACGGTGCTAACACTGTCACCTCACAGCTAGAAGGTCCCGGGTTCGATTCTCGCTGTGGGCACCGGGGGCGTGTCTTCCACCATGCCTTCGGTGCCTGCCGCTCGAGGAAAAAGGGGCCTTTCTGTGTGGAGTTTGCATGTTCTCCTCGTGTTCACCTGGGGTATCCTCCATAAAATAAACCCCCACTAAAAACATGCAAGAAGATCAGCACCTGACCAATGGTGACGAAGAGAGTTGGGTCCCCGGGCGCCGCTGTTGGCTGGCAGCCCACCGCTCCTGGTCTGCTGGGTGGAAGGACGGACCAAGGACGTGTTAAACGCAGAGAAAAATAATTTCACAGGAAGCATGGCGTGTGCATGTAGTGTGCAACTAACTGTGTGATGTGATAATAAAAGTACGTTTCTTCTTCTTCTTCTTCTTCCCACTGGAACGAGAGCTAAGCCGCCGCCGACGCTCACTGTGTTTTCACCATCAGCGGCGAGAAGCTCGACTATCTCGCTGCTATCAGGGGACAAAAGTGAAGCCCTTTGACTGCGTTGTCATCGCACAGCAAGTTTATCTCCCCGTGTTGCATCACTACTCAGCATTCACATGTGCAGCTCTCTGCCAAGAAAAGGGCCTCTCCTCTGAGACCAGGACTGCTGAGAGTAACGTCAGTTTCTCCCACAGAGTGAATCACAAAGCTTCGGACAGACTTGATCTCGCATTCTCCTCCTCTCTCAAGCAGCTGACAGACTCGCACAGTGGGTTTGATGGCTCACAGCCAACCTTGCCTCCCTCATTCTGTGAGATGAGCTAAACCATGAGTACTTTCAGAATCTGGGGGTGGAGGGGGGGGGGCTCCCATATTACCCTTCTCTCTCTGTATGGAAGGAACATCAAGTCCCCTTCCATGTATCACTTACAAATGGTTAGAGACCCCTCGTACCATCACCACAAACACTATGACCTTAAAGCTGAAGTCACTACTCGTTTAACTGATTAATGGATCGACAAAAACTGGGTTAATCAAGACAATAACAGGCAGATTAATGGATAATGAAAATAATCCCTAGTTGCAGCATCAGTTTTCCCAAGATTAAACTGTCCGTTTCCACCTTGGATTTTGACACTGCTGTCTCCTCGCAAGTACAAAATGGTGGCATGCACCAAAGTTTAAAGCGCTTGCTGCTGACAAACAGATAGACCAAAATAGATAACTCAGCTTGTATTATTCAAGTCACTCACCTCAACGCCACCCCATTAGCAAAGCAGTAATGACTCAACAATTATGGCTAATGAGAGCGTTGAAATGTGGTTACTGTCCAATAGGCAGGATGTTTCAGTGGACTGTGTGCTGCTGTGGCTATCACACAATCTATCATGGATCTATCTTTGTAAAGTCTGCATGTGGAAGGTAATCTGACCACTGATGTTTATCTGATCAGGGACGGCAGACCAGAATGGAAAGCTCTTGCTCTGTGGTTGTTCCAAGCAGTAAACTCTCCTGCAAGCTAAAGATCTAGCGATGATATCATTAGCAAGAAGGAGAATCTAGGGCACATTATCACACTGCACAAAAATTCAGTGTTAAGACTGTGAGTCACAGTTTTATCTTCAGGGCGATCAACCTGTCTGTGGCTGACTGCTGATCGTCTGAGCAGCTGTCTGTTTAACCATATGCTTCTGCTGTGACACATTTCCACGAACTTGCTAAGTCACCAAACTTAAACGTAAATTAATAAACCCCTTGGTGCCAGCCTACATTAGTAACCGTGCTATTACACAACTGATCCGTGTGACAATCTGAATTTTTTTTTACGTCAAATTAAGTGCCAGCCGACAGCTATCAAATCATTTCAGTCAGAGCTCGAGTGATTATTTGCTGAGTAACGTTCATCTCGTAAAGTTAACCAGGTAAGTTGAGTAACGTTAGCCGCTTACCTAACCGTAGCTAGCTAACTAACCTCTTAGCTCCTTCGGCGGGGCAGAGACAGACCTTTTCCAACACACGTTACGGACGGTAGACAGCCTCACATCTTATACTCCGCTCATTCTGTTTTCTGCTCGGGTTAGCAATGCGAGCTAACCTAAATGCCATGGGGCTAGAGAGAGGTAGCGGCGGCGGAGCTAACATAGCTGCGTGTGCCGCATCCGAAAACACAAGCTAACGTCCGCGCTGCTAAGCTCGCTGAGCTAACCAGCAGTACCGGGCAGGCTGGTTAAAAAAAGCCATTACACATTTTTCAACCTACCTGTGATCACCGCTGCGACCCAGAAGATGCCCCGTTAAGGCCGCCACTTATGTATCACGAACCGTGCGGTGCCAAAATAATTCAAATTCCACAGAAAGTGTTGGGGGAGACGCTCGCAGTCCAATCGCTTCAGCCACTGCCGCTGAATGGCTGCTACGCGGAGACTCAACCAAACTTCCTCCTTAGCAACGGACCGCCTCCGCGCGACCTCATTGGCCGGCGCCTGCAGATCGGAGGTGATCGATAGACGATGGTGCGACCTGGATCATTAAAACTGGACTTTGTGGGAGCAGCACCCTGTAGACCAGTGGAGGAATGTAACTAAGTACTTTTACTCAAGTACTGCACTGAGTTTACAGTTTTGACGTACTTGTACTACTAAAATTGAGCACTCTCTATATAAATACTCTCTCTCTCTCTCTCTCTCTCTCTCTCTCTCTCTCTCTATATATATATAAATATATATATATATATAGCAATTCATGAGTTTTTTTCATCAGCTTTATATTAGAAAACAAAATCTAATTAATCAATTAAATGTCATTTTATTGCAGGATAACCTTTCCAGCCGTGTATGAAGTCATTAAAATGAGCTCCACCTGTCAGCTGCAGCATTAAAGTGATGAGCAAATTAATGCATCTCTCATTATAATCCAGCAACATAAACAATCAATCCCAAAATGAGGCATTCTGCATGAGTGCATTCACTTTTGGTACTTTTTCTTAAGTATCACTTTGAATGCAGGACGTTTACTTCCAGCAGAGCATTTCTGCTTTAGAATAATCACTGCACGGGAGGAATCAGCTGTTAGATTGGGCTCTTTCTGACACTGTTTGATGCTCCCTAAAAGAACTCACCGAGCTGTGTTTGGCCAGACTGTCCTGTTTTCAAAGCGAGACCGATGTCGCTGCGTTCCTTTGATTAAAAGATGGAACTGGAAGTTATCCTTTCTGTCCGAGCTCTTTGCACATTGCAAAGAAAACAGATGAAACACCTTGCAGTGAGTGTATAATGAGCCTCCAGCAGTGGAGGAAGTATTCAGATGTGAAAATAGCCTATTAGCTATGAGTTCAAAAGTTTTCTGAATATAACTGAAGTATTGTGCAGAAAAATGGCCTCCATGAGTGCTGATAGCAATAATAAAAATAAATAAAATACTTAATACTTCTTAAGTACCATGTTACTTTTGTATTTGGTGGCGGTGGAGCTAATTTAAACTGTATGTTGTCATTTTAATCTATAATGCATCACATTTTATGGTTAAATTGAGCTTAAGTTGGTCTTTGTATGTACAATCAAAATGCACAGGGTAGCTTGTAACTAAAACTGCCAAATGAGGAGTAAAAAGTACAATATTTTCCTGTGTATTGACGTCTTTGCAGTGTGTGAGTGAATGTCCTCGGTCATATTTCACCGTGGCTGTCCAGCAGCGGACTGAGCATTCATTATATGTTCTCTATCTGACTGATATGCAAATATAGCCCTGACACTGAAGGACCTCTTGCAACCACATAGTTTAAAGGTACATTCGGATAACACCACAGTCTTAATGGCCTTCCTGTTTTCATCTGAGTGAGCTCCTGTCTTCTTCTTGTCTCTCCTTGGCCCCCATCTACTTTCACATTTACTGTCATGTTGTCTTTTTCTTCCCTGCTTGTTCTCCTCCACCCCCTCCACCCCTGATGAAGAAACCGTGGCCCCTTTAAAAGGCCAGAAGTTTATCAGCGTTAAGTTGCATTCCTCGCATAGCTGCAGCCTGCTGAGCTGCAGTGTGGCATTTTTTGTGGCCTGGAAGGTTACAAAAAACCCTTTGGTTAACAAAGCTGTCAGGCCTGTTACGCTGATTATTATCATGCCAGTGTTGTTCTTTGCTCCATGCACCAGCGCGCGCGCACACACACACACACACACACACACACACACACACACACACACTGTCTGTCCTCTTTTCACTGCCGCTTTTTATTCTTAAATATCTCAAATCCAATCTTCTTTGTGACTCCTTTGCTTACAAGTGATCATCCATCAGCCTGTCGGTCAGCCTCAGTCTGTCATATCTGTGAGCGTATTTTGCCCCCTTGTGGTCAAAATGTGTAACTTCAGTGATGTGACTGATTCTCCCCTCACAGGTGTTTACTGATTTTAATTACATCTAATTTTTTACCCCATCTGTGCTGATTTTGTCACTTGATATGATCCTTATTTGAAATCTGCTTTCTAAGTCTTGCATTTGACATTTTACCTGAGTAGATCAAAACAATTAGCGACAAAATGTACTTCAATGTACACCAAAAGTGAAGTATTTTTTATGCAGAATGACCTATTTCAGAATACATATTGATTTTACTTATTGATGCATTAATGTGTAAGCATCACTTCAATGCAGGAGGTATATTTTAATATTTTATATTCTGCTGGGTGGCTTCATCTGGAATAATGCATCAGACTTTATGTGATTATATTTTGCATTGATAAACTGAATCTGCAAAGTAGCTAGTAACTAAAACTGTCAAATGTAATAGAGTAGAAAGCACAATTTTGTCTTTGAAATGTAGTGCAGCATACAGCACAATAAAATGGAAATACTTAAGTAAAGTGCAAGTACCTCAATATAGCTGAATAAATATACTTTCCAGGACTGGAACTCTGTACAGCTCGCCATCACTCAGTACAGTTAGCATTAGCATGTTTTTGACATTCATGGTTAAGACATAACATTGAGCATGTTAGCATGATAATATGCCATGTTAAGCATATTATAGCCTATATTTTGTCTGGTAACATGTCTATACTTTGTATATTGTATCAGGCTAACATAGCATTAATGTTAGCTGGTGTAACGGCTCAGACTCACTAGGTTTGGACCCAGAAGCAGGACTCAGAGACCAGGCGGGTGAAGTTCAAAGTTCAGCTTTACTCGTGGTCAGAAACAGGCAGAGCAGGGCCAACTCATCCAGGTAGGGGTCAGGTAACGTTAAAGGGGGAGGAGCTTAGAAAGCAAGCAGGGCTTCGTGCAGGAGATGGCTGATAAGGACAACACATAAGAGCGAGAGTGAAAGGGAACGGGTCAGTTTGTCCTGCACACTGAGGCTAATGGGGAGGTGGGAACAGGTGTGCATGCAGGTGGGGGAGGTCAGGTGATGCTGGGAACACAGGAGTAACTTTAGGGCAGGGGGGAAATGTAGATCTGTTGGCAGCAATGGAATGTAACTGAGCACATTTACCCTCGTACTGTACTTAAGTACAATTTTGAGGTACTTCCACTGAAATACTGCACTTTTTCTTCCACTACATTTATTTGACAGCTTTAGTTAATAGTTATCTTACAAATTTTCAGGTACAAAACATTTGAAGAGCTTATAAAATACGACATTTTATTCTAAATTAAACTACCCAACAGTACATGCACAGCTGAAACAACTGGTCGATCAATCTTTGATCAGATGTTTGCTGAATGGACGTCTTAAAAGCGGATGCACAAAGTATTTATCTGCCAATCACATTTGTAATCAATTTTCAGAACATTTCTAGCGTAAATGTGTATTTGCAATAAAAAAAATGACTCATTATGTGAAAATATTCATTGTTTTAAATGATGAAACTGGTGGTTTTTGATGCTCAGATAATATTAAATTTCAAAAATCACAACATTATTGTGGATCGAAAGTCTCATGCAGCACGATATTCTGACATATTTTGCAAAAAACTAAAGCAATTCCTTTGTTACCACATTTTATTTCTCAAACAACATAGAGAGTACTTTACACAAAAACCAAGCCATTATCTGCTTCAAATATTTACATAAAACTTTGTAGAGAGACAGAAAAAAGAAACATTCTTTGGGTCTGACCATGCAAAACAATAAATAATGTTCCTGACAGTGCTTTGCATGGTGCTTTCAAGACTGCTCTTCAGCGATTTTAAAAAAAAGCTCAGATTTTAGTTGGCTATACATAAAGCTGCCCTGGTCCTCGCAGCCATCAGGCATGTCTCAACCTAAGACAAGACAAGCAGCGCTTTGACTCAGAGCAGGTCGGGTGCACCTCAGCACGTTTGCTACAGTACAGTATGCACTCATCTGTTTGGAGGCTCACTATTCCAAAAACAAATCATAGACCAGGATAGACACACACATGAAAAAAGTGAGATGTGCAACAGTTTTCAGTGAAAAGCTTAGATTACGTAGAAGAGCTGCAGCATCCTGGAGGGATGAAGCACTGTACACAAAAGACCTCAGACGTTTCGCTCAACAAGGCCTTCAAATGTTCTCGGCGACGCCCCGTCACCGAGCCCAATGAGCAGGAGCAGGAAGTTGACATCACAAAAGTAGAGTTCTCACTCCTTTCATCCCTCAGCGAGGCGGCAGACAGCGTGCAGATGTGATCCCCCCCCCGAGTCCTCCCGCAGGCCGGGCCCACAGTCTGCTCCTCCCCTCCCTCACCCTCCTGCCCGCCCGCCCGCCGTGGCTCAGGTGATAATTTGCGGCTCCCAGGACTGGCTGGCCATCTGGGGGCGACACTGCGCGATGACCGGAGGGCCCGTGGGGGTCTGGCTGTCCAGGCAGAGGCCGCTGACCATGTGCTGCAGAGCCGTGCCTTTAGGCTTCCACTTCTGCAGAGACAAAAGAAGGGAATCCATCTTTGTCAGGTTTTCAGAAAGCGCTCGCTGCTTTGTGTCATCCGCTGCTCGTAAATGATGTGTATCAGCACAGGAGGTTCGTGTTAGTGATGAGCAGCGGCCTGAGTCAGACCTGGAAAACAGTAATCACACGAATGATTGACTCGCTGACTCGCAGCGGAAAAATCAGAGCGCAGCCAGCAGCAGCGCACGGCAGCCTGCCATCGCACAGAGAGACACGACTTCTACAAGTAAGTACTACACAAGCACATGTACACTAAAAGTACAAATATGCAGTACTGTACTCTTCCATTTCATACTTGTTTTCCACTGCATGTCAGAAAGAAAACTGCACTTTATGAGTTATAAAAAAGAGGAGTTATAGGTTATTTATTATGGATTAAACTACCCATCAGTGTTCAATACAGTTAATATCTGGACCTACACCAGTAAAATGATACACACACATTAACATCGGTAGTATTAATATCATCCAATAATATAATATATCATAGTTTAACACTCACAGGTCATTATGCTGCCATGTGCACTTCTGACTTTCCTTTGAATCTATGTAATATATATTACAGCCTGACTGATACAGATATCAATATTTGAGGGTTTAAAAATCTGATTTCCATATATCGGCTATATATCAGATTTTTACATGAACAATCTTCATAATGATCCCTATGACTCTTATTTTGTAAAAACTGACATTTCTGTACTGAACTTTCTCATTTCTTACTGGCCAACATATACACTGATATGATATATATGCAATAAGCTCATGTTTGTATGTACTGGCCTAGCTGTACTCTGTACATACACATGTATGTATGTGAATATTTGTGTGTATCCATCATATCTTGTCATAATAGCTGTATTCTTAATGTGTAATCAAATCAATGAATTAATGAATACTTGTAATACAGATGATTAAGTACAGTAGAACTAAGGCAGTGCACAGCCAGGGCATTAATTATATTGTATTATGTATTTATCTTCATGAAGGTTATTCTAATTGGAATATAATCATATAATTATAATGTTCAGTTTTAGTTTAAGCTGTTTCAGAGAGGCGCTGATTCAACTCTCTCATCGTTTTGGCTGTGGATTGCGGTGCTGTCGAGTCGCACAGAGCCGTGTTGATATAAATGCGTTGGACCTAATATTAGAAACACTTCTCGGCCTGATGCAACACAGTTCAGCTGCACCACAAACTACAGCCTCCAGAATTAACATAAAGTTGAGTCAAAACCTCTAAAGCGGCTCTAAACAAGCAGTGAATGCTCGAATCCTCATGAAGGCGGGATTTACTGCAGCGCTGCTGCGTTAGCTTCAGCTCGACGTACTGAAGTACTTAAGTAAAGAATCTGAATACTCTGAATACCTACAGGTATGTGTGACCGTAGGCCAAAGCTCAGAGGAGTCAGCTTATCACTAAACCACCACACAGGCTCATATTATCAGCCCTGCAGGGGGAAAAACCTGGTTGTATTTCTTTTATGTTGCTGTACTTTCTCCTCGTATCTGTTTAAGGTCATCAGCAATCTGCTCCACAAATCACTCACACTCGCTCTGATAGGCAGGATTCAGATGCAAAGTTCAGTCAGTCGCCACATCGACTCCAGCTCTCCCTTATAAACACATCATGCTATGTTTTTGTCTCGTAACTCGATTTCCGCCGAGCGACAGGTCCTCTGGATTCCTCTGATTCTGCATAAATCTACTATTCTCCCCAGCAGACGCCCTCCAGAGTTCAGTCGCTGAGCGTAAGAGTGCCAGAACAAGTTCGACGAGAAACTTGAGACTGAGGTAAAGAGAGAGAGAAAATAAACAGGCTGTCTGTAAATCGCCAGGTGTGAGCGGCTCCTTCATTAGCTCGCTGATTGAATAGTTAGCGCTGCAGAGAATGAGGGCGCCAACGGGAGATTTCTGCAGCCGCGTGGAGGCTTATCAAAGTCTGGGGGCGAATGGGGGGTGAATCTTTAAATCCCCGAGCGGGGAGAGTGTGTGTGTGTGTGTATAGACGTGTGTGTCACATATGGTAAACATGCTCTTTAAGTGTGTGTGGTGGGCTGGTGCACGACAAGGAATGGCTAACAACGATTCGTGCATCAAGTGTTTACGTGTGACCTGCAGTATGGACTCTGATATATTTGTGATGAAGCTGCTGATCGTCAACACTTGGAGCCAGTTTTCTGCCTTGAAAAAATGGCTCACTCAGTTCCAAGTCTTCCATTACATTTATTTTCATTGGACGAGCTTCTAAAACAGCGTTTAAACCAGCGTGGGACGTAATCTCTCCGGTCGAACCCAAACTAATGAAATTCTTTCAGGATTAGATTGAGAAGACATCTGAAAAACTGAAATTTTCAAGAAAACATTGGTGCTGAGAAAATAAAGTTGTCCCAGGCCGCTTTCATGCAGCGGCCAGCCGGGAAACGCCCCTGCCGTGTTGGTGACGGATGGCACGACGGAAAAAGATGAAATCAGTGAAGAACGGCGCAGGATCAGACTCACAGCGACACTCTGACCTGCTTTTGTTTAATATTTACATTTTCCAAAGCGGTGCCACTATTACTTGTTTCTCCAAGAGTTAATCACTTCAGTGCTCTTTCATTTGGAGAGCCCGATCTAAAACACATGGACTTTGTTCCTTTCTGGTGGATTAAACACTCAGAACAAGGAGGCCAAATATCTCCCACAGCAAAAAGTGGTTGCTTGTTGATGGGCGGGCTCCCAAAAAACTCTCAAAGGATTGCAATGGGGCTGCAGAGAGATGAGAGGATGAGCTGGCAGGAGTCCCGCACACTCACACACATGGTTTGAGTTAATAACTCCCCTTTTAATGACATAAATCAAGCATGCAGCCAGCACGCGTCCACATGGGATTTGAGTGTTCAACATGGACGAAGGGGAGATGGAGGAAGGAACAGGGTGGGGTCCGAAGTTACGGGACCGCTTGTTCTACTGCGTCTAGAAAATCAGCTGCTCTGGCCAATCAGGTCGTCGGAGCCTGCTGGCATCATCAGCTGGCGGGCTGCTTAGCATCGTTCCTGGAACTACCTCTTATCTCCGCATCCCTCCCGTCTGAGATCAACAGCGTGAGTGACACCTCGAGGACAGCTTGACTCCAAAGCGGGACAACTGTTTGGAAAAACTAAGACCTCCTGTTAAAATGACTGAGAGTGCAGATTAAAGCAGATTCTCTTCTCTTTTGTTAACCCTCAGTTTACACGCCGACGTCAGAGAAAAGTTCGTTTAGAAAAGAAGTGAAACGTATTGTAGGATGGAAATGAAATGTGCTGCCAGGCTAAGCTTCGCGAGGCTAACTCTTCTTACCTGTCTGGGCTCTTTTGAATTGCAGGGCTCCATCTTGACCTTTGACCCCGCTGTGAAGGCTGAAATGGCCAGGCAGAGGTCCTGCTGCCGGATCAGTGGCTCGATTAGCTCCCATCTCTGAAAAATACAGAAAAAGAGGGACAGTTTTTCATTCAGGCTCCAGAATAAAAGTCTGAGACGTCCGACTGAAGGATTTTCCAAAATAAAAGTTTTGCAAAATGAAGGTAAGACTTAACTTTGGCGTTTTGATACCACTTACTTTATATTTTATGCAAATTTGTGAGAGAAATCACAGAAAACATGTTTACTATATTACAAAAGCCACACCATCAGTATTGCTTGGGCCCCATGCACAGAATCTGAGGTCTACAAAGTCCCCGTGCCTTCTGTTTATATGGACAATATGGCCTTAAACCAGTGCCATCAGGTCAAACTCCTGCACATTTCCACATAAATAACAGCAATAACAAAGACTTCAAGTGTACGACCCACAGTCTCCCCCTAGTGGCCGAGTCCTGACCTGCGACTGCGGCCTGTTGGCGCCGATGCCCCTGCACTCTGCCAGGCCGAGGGCGTCTGTCCCACGGGTCTCCAGACACAAACCCCCTTGTTTCAGCACACTGGACACCGCTTCCTGCTCCGGGACCCTGAGGGATCCATTGACAGCGAGGAGAGAGGCCAACGAAAGCTCTTATTACAACAATAAAGAACAGATGGATGGAGTCGACTGGCCGCCCTGTTGAGTAATTGAATCGCACCACAAGTAATGCGCCCTATAACAACACATACTTATAAAAATATACAACTACACCACGGAGAGACCGCGGTTACTTGGAAACAAGACACAGAGCAGATACAGGCCGAGAGGAGGAGGAAACAAGCTGGTGGGACACACACTGATAACCCGCTCAGAGGTTCCCATCCAAATCAGATAAATTTAGAACATTGGTTCTGAACTCTGGGCTCATGACGCCCCGAGGAGACGCAAGATGATTTCTTATTTAAGTGCTTTGGGAGTTTTGAGGGCTAAAAATAATTTCTAATCAATCAAAAGGGACACAGCGTTTTCCATCTGTTGGTTTTTAATGTTTGGAGATTGGAAGGGAGACAGCACGGAATAAATATTAAGAGTTTTGTGATAAGCCAGAACTAAAAGTCATCCACAAACATAACGTGTGCCTCCGCTCAGTGTTTGACCTTCAGTGTGCAGAGTTTGGCACTAGAAGGACGTCTTCACGTTCCTCGTACCTCAGCTCAGGATAGACGTTCTCCATATACCAGCGGAAAGGTTTGCAGTTCAGCTTCCGCCGCAGCGTCAGACGGTCTGCAATGCTACAAAAAGGAGGAGAGAGGAGGAGGATGGGAGACACGGGGAGAGAGGAAGGTGTTTAAAAAATGAGCATCCTGCTGATCCCGAAGCAGAGAACCGAGCTGAACCGTCAGACTCGGCTAATGAGGATTTTATTAATAGTGCTGAACCAGCAATAACTCGTTCCTGCTAATACCAGAGAGGGATTTCTCCTCTAATCCACAAACACAGCGCTCACGGCTCTCCTGAGTTTCTGACAGAAATAGAGTTGAAGCCATTAATCCCAAAAAATCGATTCGACTGATCGACATTAAATTAATTGGCAACAATTTTGCCAATCAGTTTATCATTTGAGCGATTCTTCAAGGCTCAAGATTATCTTTGTTTATTATATTCATTTTTATTTCATCTGTATTCAATCAGGCAACACAACTGCACAATAAACAAGGAATTAATGAAAACAGTTAGAAGAAAACATCAGACTAAGAGGGATGCAGGACTCTGGTTTGAGGGCAGTTTGCAGTTCAGGTGCAAAGTGTCTGAAACCAGCTCTGCAAACATCAGCGCATGCATAAGGGACACCTCAGGTTAAGCAGCCTCTGGATGGTGTGCTGTAGTTACTCGAGTGAGGTGAGAGAGGAGATGTGAGGCAGCAGATTTCTATCAGTGAATAACATGAGATGGTAATTTCGTCTTGACTGTAAAGAGGTCCATCCGGCCGTGTGATACGGAGAACAGTGATGAGTGGTTTGAGCTGAAGCGTAATGCTCTGTGATGACAGGGTTTAGCTGCTGAGGAGTCGATGGGGCAGGATGACAATGAAGAAAATCTCCATAGTCAAGGACAGAGATGGAGGATGACTGCACGGGTTTTACTGCTAGAGGAAAAGCGAGATCCTTTAACTCAGTACAAGGCTGCAGCCAGAGTGCCGATGGCTATTAAACATATCAATAGGATTTGTGGTGAAAGAGACACGGAGGCTTTGAGTCCTGACACGACGAGCTGGGGTCAGCAACTCTGAGTCTATTCTGACTGGACACATTTTAATAACGCAGAAAACAGATTCAATGAAACCTCCGTAAAACAAGAGTCATCATCTCAGTAGAAGCATTAAACGTGAGCATTTTCAAGCAGAAAGGCGACTATTTCTCTCCTTCCAGCTGCTCAAATGTGAAGTTCTGCTGCTTTCCTTATCATATATGAACGTTAACTGAAAACCTTTGGGTGCTGGACTGACTGTTGGATAAAACAAGGAATCTAAAGATGCCATTTTGGGGCTCTGGGAAGCTGAAATAAAGCATCTGTACGGCCGACTGTTTGTTAGCATGGTTAGAAAAACCTGTACCAAACTGACTGCTCCACTGAAACACTGAAGAATGAATCAGCAAATCTCTAACCTGCATGAAACATGACCAAACCTGTGTGTGAGAAGGAGACAGAGAGGAGGCGACAGTATGACGGACAAACCTGCCGAAGGCCTTGCCCTGAGCCGACGGCCTCGCGGAGTAGTAGTACTGTTTATACTCGTCCATCCACACCTCCGCTGCCCGCCGGGTGTTCCTGCGTGGACACAGAGACGACACCTGCTCAGACGCAGTAATGACAGCGCCGCTAGCGTTCCTGCAGGCCGCTCTAATGACGGCGTCACACACAGCAGCAGGAGTTTCATCCTCCTGACACTCTAAGTGTACCTGAAGACAAACAGACGGCTGCCGAATGGAGGCAGATGAGACACTTATCTGAAATCTGATATATAATACACTGGTAGTAAATCTTGTCTGCGATCAGGAGGTGATGAAACATGAACACACAGCACAGAGACGCTCATCCAGGGCTCCGGCTCTGTATTTCATTATGGTAACCTGATGAATTAAAAAAGAAGAAATGGGGCTGAATGCTGGACGACGGTGATGACAGGCTGGAGGCTCTGCATGCTAACGACCAACCGCAGCTGAAAATCAGGTTACCGGTCTTCGGGGAGAACGATGCCGCTCAGGTTACAGCTTTAAAGAAATGATTTCATAAGTTGTATAATGATTATTGAGTTTTTGCTGCTGACTCATTTGTTTCCTTGCAGCCTGGTAGAAAAAGTCCAGGCCCAAGAGTTGGAAGTGTTCAGTCCACCCAGAGAAAGCTTTGTTTCCACCCACCCTGGACATTAAGAGCAGCTATTTAAGTCGTTATATTAGATGATGTCTGAGCAAACTTTGTCCAAATCCAATCACTTGCTTGCTCGTCTCTCACTGGCGAAGCACTTAACTTCACACTGAACGGAGCTGAATCATGTGACACTTAAGATTTTAAAGCTGACTAAAAGATTAACCTTCCTGGCAGTTGGTAAATTGTTTTGCAGCGTTAATAACACCGTGCAGCAGACAGGACGTCAGGTTTTCTACCGGATCAGCCCACTCACTTAATGTAGGTGAGAGCGTTGCCTTCTGGGAAGTCGTACGGGTGCCGCTTCCTGAACACGTGGCCCACCCGGCTGCAGGGAAGAATCTCCAGGCTTCCTCCGCACATCCACACCCGGAAAGAAAGCTCTGCGGGGGGACAGACACGGAGGGTGGGGTCAAGTATGTGGGCCTGCAGTCAGTCTGTCTGTCTGTAAATGACACAGTCTGCTCTGCATCATCCCAATATCCACCCGGCCGCGTTCACCTGCTGTATTTCTTATGCAGCAGATGGCTGTAAGCTGTAAATCAGCAGCATGAAAGCTGTTGTAGTGGATAATTAAATGCTCTGCTGCCTTGCAAATTCCAAGGACACAATTGGCATTTTGGAGAGCGGGCCGCTGGGCCTCTGCAGCATCCAAAAGCATCTGCACTTGTCCAGAGCCAGACAGGCCACAACGAGACTAAACACATGAAAGTAAGACCTGAATTAACATTTTGCATTGTTATTCGTGTGAGTTTTATGTCACTGGAAACAGCAAATAAGAAGCAATGCTCTAAAAACCAGTGATATTCGTCCAGGTGAACATGCATGTTTATCTGTGTTCTTATTCTGAAGGACACCAGTGAGGTGCAACCAGGTAAAATCCACCATCCCTCACTGATTTCCCTCTTGAAATCAATGACTTGTGGGATGTTTCGGCTTAGAGACAGACACATGTATGGATTTGGTTTAATATTCCAGTTTAGTCCATATGATATTGATGTTTACAGCTTTACAGTATATGTCTGAATTTTTCCTGCTTCTGTGTTTCATACCTGCAGAGGCTTTACTCTGATTTAAGCTAAATAAAATGTCTCACCAAAGTTCTCCCCTCCCCAGATGTCCATGTGGGTGTCATACTGGCCCAGGTGGTTGAACCAGCTCTTGTCCATCACAAAAATCCCACCGGCGATGACAGGAGTCCTGCAGAGCAAGGAGGAACGAGGAGGAGTCAGTCACATTTCCTACGCTGGCGGTAACTCACGCTCTTACTGGCTTATTAATGGTGGGAGATACTCGATCTCGATGTGGTCAAACTCTCCTGATTAGTCGCATTCATGTTTTCTGAAGGAGAAAATTGGAGTTACAGTGCTTTCCGTGGGAAAACATCAAATCCAGTTCTTACATTTGCAACAGTAAGCTGTGCAAGTGTGTAACTCTACAGGCGTGAGAGCTCCAGGCTTGGTATTAACTGCTGTGTGCTGACTTAATCACCACTAAAGATCAGCATAAACTGAGGGAATATGAGCCTTAAGGTGGGTCCTGTGTTTTTCAAAAGGTCCTTGAGTCAGAATCTAGTTTTATGACCTTACAGATCCCCTCCACACATGTTTTAAGGCATACACAAACACTGTCTAATGCGTGTCTGACGTGGCTTTTGGAGAAACGAAGTATAAGCAAAATAAGTAAAAGTATGTTTTTCATTGCTCAAGTTAAGCTGCTGGACACGGGACATCTCCTCCTTCACTGTGGCATCAGCTCTGGAGGCTTACACTTGTGTAAGACGAATACTGGACCGGGATTGGCTTCCAGACTATTTGTGATGTCACAAATCACGCTCATGAGCCCGTCTGTTAAAATTAGATTTTCAACGGGCACAGAGCAAATTTACACTTTGAACAATGGATGTGAAAACAGCCTCCCGGTGTCAAACTCTGCACAGTGAGGCTCAAACGTTCAACTGTCAGAACAAGAAGATTTCCACTGGAGGGGGACTTTAATATTTCAGGTTTGTGCTAACATCTTGTGTATCACTAAATTAATCAGTGTTTAATCGCTAACAGTTAGTATTTTAGCACAGAGAAAAACAAAGTGTGCAACACTAAGAGACCCCCGCAGGTTCATCCTGCCACGGCCGAAGCAGTTTAATCTGAGATATCCTGAACGGTCCTACATGACAGGAAATCCGAGACAGGCAAAAAAAGGTTTTATATTATTAAACGAGAAGTAATCCTGTAGCTGGGATCTAGTCTGGGATCACTGAGGCGAAGAACATCTAAGAAGATGAATCATCTTTGCATTTTAATGCATTTTATGCTTAAAAACAGTTTGTTTTTACTCGCTAATACAGAGACATAATGTATATTTATTATGAATTTTCCAGGTTTGGAATCAATACCATGGGACTGTGGATCACTACAGGAGGATGATGACGGGCACTGTAGACGCACCTGATTGGCTGCGTGGGGTCGCTCCTCGCCATTTTCTGCTCGATGGGAATCTGCTCCCATTTGAAGTGGAGGCTCCAGTCAAACCCTGGAGAGGAAGAGAGTGATAAGAGGGACCACAGGTGAGATCCGGCAGGTAGACGGACTCAGGTAAGAGCGTCCTGCTGACTGGGGCTGAACTATCATGAATTTAAGAAGTTTTCAGTTTTAGCTGCTGATCAAAAACTTCACACACTTCACTTCCAGACTGACTCTAACCCATTCAGGAAATGTCCCTCATGGGTTTTTAGTCGATCTGGTGGGATCATGATGTCATTTAACGAGGGTTTTGTGTAACGGGGGCTTTCCAGCTGTGTGTTGTCAGCTGTTACTGTGCATGTTTTGCGCGCTGTGTCCCGACCTCCTCTCAAGTCGGCAGATGCAGCCAAGTAGGCGAAGTTATCCAGGCTGATGACGTCAATGATGGGGCTGACCACTCGCGTATGGTCCTGCATGGGAGGAGACGGACAGACAGACGTGTTAGCGCTATCACTGACACAGCTCTTTATTTGGTCTTGAATTAAATATTCATATGCTGTTTTTAACTGTTCTGCAATGATGGGAGTCAGACAGGTTTTACACGTTATGATCCATTACACTGAATTCATAGAGGAAAGATCGTTAACAGTCGCATTCGTCCCTGATAGCAGATCCAGCGACAGTAATCAAACATAAAGCTCGACAGCCTTATGTTTCTGAGTAATTAGGATGGAAAGTTAAAGCTCTTTTTAATGACAGATGAATTGCAGATTAAGGCTCTCTGGCACAACTTTAATTAAGGTGCGCGGAGAAGAGAAATAAATCGAAAGAGGTCAAAACTCTTCTACGGAGAGGAACGATGCAGCTAATCCTGCTGCGAGACATTTCAGTGGAATGAAGCATCACATTTCATCTGTGCCGCTGTGAGGCGTGGAAGAGATAAGGCTCTGTTAAAGAGGTGCTAATGTCAGTTCACTCAGGAAAAAGGGAGCCATTTAGATTCTTCTGTAGCAGTGTTTTCAAAGTTCTTAATTATTTACTGCTAACACTGAATCTTACCCCTGATTTATCATTAATAAGCAGTTTATAAACACTAAATAGATGTTGATGACGCACGACAATGTATTCGGATTGTAAGGGCGTTTATGAATGTGTGATTTATGGGCGTTCCTGAGCTCATGCAGTCATATCCTTCATCCAATCATGTGTTCACAAACTGGTGAACCTCACTACAACCTCGCTCATGAAAGACTGAGCCTTTCCAGGATGCCCCTTTCATCCTTTTTGGTGGCACGGTGGCACAAGTGGTAACACTGTCCCCTCACAGCTAGAAGGTCCGGGTTCGAATCCCGCTGTGGGCGCCGGGGGCGTGTCCTCCACCATGCCTTCAGTGTCTGCTGCTCGAGGAAAAAGGGGCCTTTCTGTGTGGAGTTTGCATGTTCTCCCCGTGTTCACCTGGGGTTTCCTCCATAAAATGTACTAAAAACATGCAAGAAGATCACCACCTGACCAATGGTGACAACGAAGGAACTGGGTCCCCGGGCGCCGCTGTCGGCTGGCAGCCCACCGCTCCTGGTCCCTCGCGGAGGAAGGACTGACCAGGATGGGATAAATGCGGAGAAATAATTTCACTTGCATGGCGTGTACAGTTCCCTCCCTGTAACTCTGTGTGCTGTGATAAATAAAGTTGACTTCTTCTTCTTTTTCATGCCCAATCATGACACTCTCACCTGTTACTAATCAACCTGTTTACCTGTGGAACGATCCAAACAGGTGTTTTTGGAGCGTTCCACATCCTTCCCAGTCTTTAGTCACTCCTGTCCCAACGTGTTTGAAATGTGTTGCAGCATCAGATTCAGAATAAGCAGATATTCACAAAAATCAATGAAGCTGATGAGCTCAAACATTAAATATGTTGACTTAATTGAGTCTGAAGCTCGTTAAACTGAAACCTTTCATTGAAAAATGCTTCTTGGGACATGAATCTTCCTCGAGCTCAGGTGAAAGTTCAGCAAAGTAATTAAATGTTCTTATGTATATATATGGTTGTAATGAATATTAAATATCAGATCACGCTCTTGGAGCAATTAACTTGTCACCCACTGCAATATGTGACTAAAGATGGGTTTAATAAGAACGGTCACAGCCCACCTCTGGAACAGTGATCTGTACTAATGTAAGTATGCTCAAAGTAGATTTTAACACATCCTTTATGTGAGTTGTGTGATGTTGTTAAGTTTGCAGTCTGTTCTGTTGTGCACTGGTTATTCTGTGAAGGACATAAGCGTCTCTGAAAGCGTCAAACCTCCCCGTTTTTCCCTCAGTTTACACTGAATTCATGACAAGAAAACTCTGAACTGAAAACTACCTCCTGCTGGAGGAGAAACACGAACCATAAAGTAAACACAGCGGAGAACAGTTGATTGTTGATAGCGTGTGTGTGTTTGTGTCTGCATCTGTCTGTGAATGTGTGTCTGAGCCAACACTGCTGTTTGCCCATAAGGCATCTCTGTATGTGTGTGTGTGTGTGTGTGTGTGTGTGTGTGTTAGTGTAGTCGAACAGCTTAACATTGGGACAATCCAAATGACTGTTTCCAATTAGAGCCATCCCTCTCTTTGCTCAGAGACTGAACCCCTCCTGAACTTTGTGTGCATTGCAGTAAAGAGTGTGGGGGAAGTGTGAAATGCCACTCTGGCAAAGAGCAATTTGGAAAGTGATGCTCTCAACAGCTTTAAGCAATCGACATTTATTGGGCTTTTAATGAGCCTCTGTGATTTGGTAATGCAACGCACTTCCAAAATGGATGTCACAGATGATCTCTCAATATCTCTGCCCTCTTTGCTTCTCCCTCTCTCTGGGAATTCATTACGGCGTCAGAGTGCTGTGGTTTTGTCACTTACATCTGGCTGCTTTTGATGTCGTCAATAAGGGGATTTAAGCTCATTTGTGCGCATTTCGACTGCATGACAATTTGTGGAAAAGTGACATGATTTACACAATGAGGTGAAAAAAGGGAAAGAGGACACAGGAAACTGAAGTACGAACTGTAGAGGAGAATAACAAGCTTTAGACTCCACGCTGCTTGACGTGTGGAGATCTCTACTCCTCTGCTTCATCACCCAGTGACGTCACATCGGCCTCTGAGACCAACAGAGGACAGAAAGTAGCCGAAATGTCTTTGCATTTGCTTTTGAGTGACTGTTTACTTTCACTCCTTCAGGTCTCTAAAATGGTTTTGTAAAGTCACTCTTTGCTTAATGAGGTGACTGAAGTTTCAATTCATGGAGTCACAAGCCAATAAGGTCGGAGGCCCCTGCATTAGTTATGGAAGAGACGCATGAAAAAGAGGGGAGAGAGGGGAGAGGGGAATCATGCATTAGCTACTTGTTCAGTGTAACTGCTGGAGCAAAATTCCTTCAAGGTATTTCATAAATGCAAAAAAAGCAACTCAAAAATATAAAAAAGATCTCTAAACAGCAATAAGTTTTTTTTTTGTGGTCCCTGAACGCAGCACGGACACAGTGGTTACGTGTCATCGATCGTTTGCATCGTGGCAAATGTCAAGAAAAGAAAAGTAGACGCAGAGTGTTGCGCTTTCTGAGAAAAACTGATGAACATTTGTGAAGACGAGCTCGCAGAGATGAAAATCTTGAGCGTCATTACAGCCACAAACAAGCTGAACTGGACGAGCTGCTGTTACAATGCGCTTTGATAAAGTGAACGCTCTTTGGCGGAGTTTGGGAGCCCAACAAGCAGCTTTCACAAGACCACATTCTGACTATGCAGACACATTTAGTGGCGATAGCTAAGCTAACAGCTAAGAAACTGACACCTTATAGAGAAGGAGAGTTTGTGAAGGAGCGCCTTGTTGCTGCTGTGGACCTGTTAGCTTCAGATAAAGTACAACTGTGCAAAGTTCCTTGAGGCGTTTGGCTTTTCAGGATGTACAGAATAAACGAAAGGAGCTGATCATATTCGCTGTTTAATCTGGAAGCAGCTGATGTTGTGTAAACTCACTTCTGCTCAAGACTGACGTGAACCTGAAAAACCGGCTGCGAGCAGCATCATCATCGTCATCACTACCATCTGGCATCACACATCTCACCGACAAGAAGCAGCCGTCACAGAGATTACTGTGATACATGTGTTCAGTCACTTAGTGCTAACCCTCAAAGGATGTTAGAAAGCTGAAAAGGCCGTTAATAGGAGAAAGGTTCCCCACCCCTGCATTATAATCATTCTCCATGGACTGAAAGAGATAATGACTTTTGAGAAATAAAGAAGTATTAAACGTCCCCCTCACCAATGACCACACTGGAGACTTTTCACTGAACTTAAATCTTTAAATCCCCAAACATTTGAGAGTGGTGAGCTCATTACTGGTACATCACCACTAATTAAATTCAAGAGCTTTCACTTGCTCTTCTAAATTAGCAAATGAAAACTGCCATCACGCTGCATTAAAGGACACACAGAACCGCGATCCCTCGGCTCTCAGGGGCCTTCACGACCCGCAGGAAGACGGCTGAACGCGGGGCCGAGGAACGGGTGAATTACCGCTGAGCCCGGCGCTCTCATGAATGCCAGACTAAAAGATTGTAATGCAAGCTGGATGAGTCACAGCTGCCTCGAGCCAAGGATGAGTGTACGGAAACACAAACACGATGTGCATACACTCACAATGTGTAGAGTCCTCTGAATTAAACATGGAGGGGTTTTATATGGCGGAGGCTTCTGAATATGTGGTTTGAATACGAGGTTTCTTGCATCCACAGTTTCTGAGTGAATGTTTTCGCCCGGGCTGTTGTCTGCTGTACTTTCTGAACAAACAGCAGACGTCTGGCCTTCAGAGCGGAGCTGCTTACTTTTTATGCTGTAAATATATCCTTCTTTCAAAGGAAAAATTCAGCAGTTTTGGGAGCCGTGTTTGCTTTCTTGCTGAGATTTTTATCACTCTCTTATCTGTGTGGTGGAAGTGAAGCTGCAGTCAGGAGATGGTTATTTCAGGCCAGCATAACGACTAAAAACTGGGAGAAACAGCTCCGTCCAGCGCCCCAAAGCTCACTAAATAACATCTTTTTTTGTAGTGTAAAAGTGTAAAAACAGCCATTTCAGGCAACAAATAGTGCAACATATACGCTGTGTACATTGCCATTTTTGCAGGTTTCAGACGAAACAGCTGAGATGTAATGTGTTAATTAATGAGCTTTAGAGGTGTTGATACGCCCCAGTCTTTATGCTAAGCCAAGTGAACTGGCTCCCACAGCTACATATTCACAACACAGACACGAGAGAGGTGAATGAATGTATTCTCCGAACTGTCAAACCTTTAATTAAATGTTGTGTCTTATATTTTCTGCTCATTGAGGAGGACTGGGGAAGCATTTGGAGCTTCTACAAGGCAGCAGAGAAGAGAAAAAGTAGATATCAGGAGTGGATGAAGAAATGAGGCAGAGTCTGAGTGTCAGACTTTAGTGGGAGCGCATGAGAGAAATAATAAGTGAGAAAAATAGGAGAGGAAACAGCTCCTGCTGCAGAGTCGGTGGGACTCTGCGATTTGGAGGAGCAGCTGTGCTGGTTAGAGCCCAGTCGCAGGTTAGTAATGTCAGGGGAGGGAGGGGACGGCCAGCAAATAGCCTATTACTCATTAGTGAGTGATGAAGGTCTCTTTCCACAGCTACATGTCTCTTTATCAAAATAGCAGACACTCATGTCTGTGAAAGTGCACCCGTTCATCTCTGCAGACGCTGACGTGTCTCTAAATCATATATTTACGCGCCGCATGCACTTCGCTTGTATGAGACTGATACAGAGAAGCACAGCTGGGACAGAAGCACAGCCCAAACGCCCTTGAAGGTCCACATGAAAATACCAGCCAGATTAAAAATGAGCAAAAAAAAAAAAAAAAAAAATCCCCCTGATAATGAAGAGAGGCTGGTTTCACATTTCATCCTGTTCCATTTTGAATTGTGGAACATTTGTGTGTGAATGTGGCGGCAGGGTCCCCGGTGGGCTGAATAATTCAATTTGCAGGAGTGAATGGAGAGAATCTTCCCAGCGCATTAGAAAGCGACTGTTTTTGATCAGAGAGGAACCCAGCATGCAGCCCGAAGCGGGAGCAAACACCGTCACCATGAGCAACACAAACCACTGCAGCAGCACAACACAGATCCACGACCATTGAGACGCTGCAGAGTCAAGAGGGAAGCGGACTGGTCGGGAAAACGGGCCCATACTGTTTGTAGAGAGTGTGACATCTGGTGTCGTACCACTTCAATCTGAGCTGTGCTTATATAACTAGATGCAATGCCAACAAATTAGATCAGAGCCAATAAAAATACCCTGAAAAGGAGCAAAATCCCCCGAAATTCACAGCAAATGTTCCACCTCCAAAATGAGTGTGAGTGTATGAGAGTGTGTGTGCGTGAGCTGCACGTATGAAGCGTCTAATTGCAGAGTGTGAATGACGGCAGACTGCCAGCCCGTGTGTCAGTACCTCCTTCACTCTCTGGATCATCGGCTGCAGCCAATCGGTGTTGACCTCACAGTGGCTGTCCAAGAAGGTCAGGATGGAAGCCGAGGCCGTGTTGGCTCCTCGCACGCGCGATCGGATCAGACCTGAGGGGAGCACAGGGGAGAGATGACGCTGAGGTCTGAAGTCTGGGATGTTTCTGATGCTGAGAGATGCTGCTTGAACAATTCACCGGTCGCCTCCTCTTCCTGTGACTAACAGTGCAACATCTGCGCCTCCAGTTTGAGAAAATTAGTGACTATGAAGCTCAGGCCCACTGGGTCTCAAACTGAGATGGGGATGATTATGCACTCTTTTACCTCAACGCCCTCCTCACCTGCCTCAGCAAAGCCTCACAGACTGCTTACACGTGGTCCAAAGTGCTGCTGCTAATCCACTGACCAGATCATCTATAAGGTTTGATAAAGAGGACTTCTGCAGCTTCTGCAGCAAAAGGGAAAGTGAGTGAGGACGGGCTCAATCTTGGAAGCCATCGGTTATCATCTGATGACGATTTCGCCAACATCCGATGTTTCCAGTGCAGCCAGCAGATATCCAGATAACAGATAACAGATATCCTAATTCTTCTGTGCGCCGGTCATTGTTTACGTCCGATGAGCAACTTGACATCGACATTTTGGCTCATCTCTATAAACAGATATCTGCATTTGGATACAGCAGAGCACCAACATCTCGTCCCCAGCCTCCAGATTCTGGATCCGCATTGAGATCTCTGTTTTGGAGGTCAGGACGGGGTTAATGAAAGTCACAGAGCTGTGACAACATACGCGGTGAGGCCCTCCACCCTTCTGCACAGTTTCACACCCAAACCTAAACCTAAAGATTATGCAAGAAGATCTTTCTTGAAGAAAGGTGCTGAATAAATAAACTTAGTGCTCACTCGACATGTCTTGAATGATCTCATCTTCGGCTCGGAGACAACACATTTATAATGTGGGCAGGGACCAGGCGGGGAGGGTGAGACAGAATGTGAGTTACTGTTGATGTTGGATGTGTTTCTTAGTATTTGACCCATTTTAGAAACTCGATTTCTGAATATTTCAACCTCTGCTGCATCGATTTTGACGATTCTTTTTTAGAAACTGTCTCTTAACGCTCCACACAGTGTTAATTCCTGCACCGATTTTCTCTTATTTATTGTTATTTCCAACAACGCTGTGCAACAAATGGACAGCTGTGTGACCTTATTGCATCAGGTATGGACTCATCTTTGATTAAAGTCACTCACAGCATGTTTGCAAGGGATGTTTTTAAACAGCTGAAGCTTTTTCTGCTGTCAAGCTCCATTTAAAGTGCATTCATAAGGTCCTCGTGGCTCACGTTGTCTGTTTCATAGAGGCATCAAACATCAAAGTGGGCCTGGAAGAGTCACATCTCCAATTCTTTTTAAATTGGTGTCGATTTTCCTTTTAAGCTCTGAACAATTTGAAGCCCTTTGCTCATTTCTGGGATATTTACATTTGACTTTTAGGTGGAAGCGCTTCTGCAGAACAAACAGCCTTTTGAAATGAAGCTGATTAATTGGATTAGTCTGAAGTAGATGCCAGAATGTGTCACGCGTTAAACCACCTTAAATGGCTTATAAAAAAAAAAAAAAATTAGGAGCCAAAAGGTGTTAATTTGGAGCTGAGAGTAAAGTCTATTTTTAAAGAAACCGAGTTCAGATCAGCTACAGGCAATAAAGGTGAGTTCTTCATCAGAAGTGTAATCACAGTCATATGCACTTAATACAGGAAACTGCGGGGGAGGTTAATTGTCTTTTTTTGGCTGCTTCTACAGTTAATTAAACAGATGCATCTCATCATCTAACAAGTTTTGTTCCAAAGTCAAAGATCAGAAAAGTGAGAGAAACTTGTGAAATTGTTTGTTAACTGTGTTTGTTTTTTTCAAAAGGAGAACAAAAAGCAGTCTCGCTCTCAGATGATGATTCGTACCTGACTCATCTGTACTAAATGCGACGCTCGATGAGGAGGTCATGCTTCTCGTATCAGAGAATTAATTACAGCTTCCTCTTTTGTCGCGCCGCTTGAACATCTCTCAGCATCAGCAGGGAAGAAGATGCATTTGTGCCACACAGAAATATGAAGCAAGGGGACGGCGTGATTATTGTCCACATCCTTCTTTGAACTTGCAGAGCTGCGACTTTGTAATGAGGCAGTTCTGTCTCATGCCGCCTTAAAAGAGTCCATACAGCTCAGAGCTGGACAGAATAAACAGAGTTTAGCAGGATCTGGTAGGAAGAGGCTCGGCTCTGTGCTGCTCACTGCAGTTTGGTGCAGCAGTGCTGTGTTTATACTGCACAAAAAGGCCTGATAAACCAGCAGCAGCACAGAGCGCCAGTGAAAAATTCATGTCAACACGTCCCATGAAAAGACAAAAACCAACAGTGTTGTTCTAGTTTGGTCTGTCTCACAATACTTCCTCACTTCCCTGCTTTATTTGTGCTATAAATCTTTAAGAGCAGATCAAGAATACATAGTTTTATTGTTAGAAAAGGCTCAACAGCTTCTTTAAACAACTGGGCGCTACAGTTTTTAGCACTCAAACCGGAGAAATTCTGTTGGAGACTGTCTTCAGCAGGATGGTGGATGTGGGTTGAACCAACATAAAGTAGTGTCCATGTTTAGTGTAAAGACGGAGCTCGTCTCCCAGTGTGAGTGTGGCTCACTGATGCTCTTTTAATGGAGCTCCGTGTTAGCAGGATCACACCGTTGTTGATTGTGGTCTCTTCTTGGAAGCTGCTGACAACAAGACAAATATGGAAATGGAGCCAATACGAAGTGTTGAAAACTGCAGTTCCTCAAATGGCCACTTGAGGCTGGCTCCAAAAGCGAGTCAGTCCCCATAGACCCCCATATTAAAATAAAAGTAAAGTTTACAGCGGAACAAAAAAGGGTTTTAGTCTTTACAGCTAATTTTCTGTATATAAGTCACTCATTTACATCATATTACGGCTTGAAGTTAAGCATAATTATGGGAATGGCCGCTTTGAGTGACAGCTAGCCGCTAGGTCTCATTTGGCCCGCCTCAGCTCCACCCACGCTCCACCTCTTTACCCATTTTTTGACTAGCTGGGAGTTTGGTGGAGTGCTGCTGACACTGAGCTTCCCAGCAGCTCTTCAGAAACCTCTGGGTGATGTCACAGAGATGACGGCCATGTTTTATGCAATCTATCAGCATGACCTTTCAGCCTGATCCTAAATAAGTTCCTCGTGCTTTAACAGTTAATCGATTACTCTATAAACAGAAAATTAATAACTATGCCGATGCTGGTTGAATAGAAAAAATGCCAAATCTGTTTCCGGCTCCCACTGTGAGCATTTTGGCTCCTTGTGTTTTATAACACTGCTGATTGAATAAGAGAGAAGACAAACTGTTTGCGTACCAGACTGCTTCAACGCAAGATTAAAGACAGGAGCTGTGTCTTCCAGGAGTTTACAGATGTTGCACGTCAGGTTTTAATTCAATCACCTCTAACATGAAAAGCCTCCTCGTGCTTGTTTGCGATCACCGTCTGCACATTCAACCTCAGGCGGCAGTTTGACACATTAAAGGGGAGAAAGTCAACGACGCCTGACGGTGTGATAACATTAAGAGTTGTGTAAAGCAGGAATGAAACTCTTCACATCACATGAGCAGGGACTGTTCTCTTGCCTGTGCACTCTGTGATAAAAGCGAGTGATTATTGTATATTTTTACTGCTTTTTTTCCACCTAAAAACATCTAAGAAAAAGCTCGATGGTTTATTCTGTGACATGGATTTGGAGGCTGGTTAAACCTGAGCTCATCACAGCTCCAGTGCCTGTCGGGAACTGCTGGCCTAAATCCAATATGCTCATGTTTTGTCAGCATGTGGCTCATAAGCCCAAACAAAGTCTTTCGTCTGCAGTCAGAGCAGCAACACAGGCAGCAAACCTGAGGTAAGAGGGATTACTGTTGGACATCCAAACAGCTCAGCAACGCCGCGTCTTCTGGCTTCTTGTTTGGCTGAACTTTCTCGTTTGTCGGTCGAGGATTTCGTCCAATTACGGGATTAATAACCCAGAAACGTGTGGGCGACGACTCAAACAATACCTCTATGGAAAAAATGGACAACAGGAAGTGACAAATCCACATGTGCTGCACTGGACTCGACAGGAGGACAGAGACGACCTGCCGCTTTTTGAATTCTATCACTGCCTTCGCTCTTCTTCTTTGGTGGCTGCCCCTCTGTTACTGATGTTATTGCTGTTTTTGTACCTTTTTGTTCGCTTCCATTTATTTTTTGGTTTTTGATTCTTTGTTTTTTTTCTCTCATGGATTACGGTTATTTGTTATTTTATGTGGAGGGTTATTTCATTTGTTTTCTGATCTTCATGCTTGGCTTATTTTGCATTTTTTGTTCTTACTGATCGAGCACAATTTTAATTAGTATTTTTGTTGCTGTAATCAGGAAGACGAGCAGCGACTGTGGAAGCTAATGGGGATCCATTTAAGAATAATAAATGCTCTGATATAGAGGCAACCTGAAAACTATTTTTTTAATGGATTTTAAGTAAATTATCAAATGTATTCTTTATATAAGTGTAATATTTGTGGTTTTACTCAGACAAAATGTGCAATTTGAAGACATCACCTTGGGCTTTAAGAACTCGCAGTGCTTGTTTTTAATCATTAAAATCATGAAGAGATGAAAAGTTTTCTTTGGGAATTGGGCTGAAAACATATTGATTTATCTATTTTTCTTTTCTCATTATGGCTTTAAATGCAGCTCTGCCTTATGTAAAGCAGGTTTCACTTTCCTAATGTAGAATTATAATCATGCTTATTAAAGATACTGTATGTAACAGTTATGCCTTCACATGTAGCACCTTTGAGCCCAGCCTCTTTTCCATTAAGCCAATTTGTTTCCCTCCGTCTCCCCCCCGTCCCCCCACACTCACCCTCTCTCCTGCCGTTCCTCAGGCAGCGCACTTTGGGGATCTGAGAGAGCAGCTGGCAGTCCTCAGCTGGAGGAGGAGAGCAGAGGAGATGGGATGTTATGGTGGAAGCAGAACACACACTGAGAAAAACATACCTCCTCGTCTCGCACGCTGTCACTCACAAACCCGCCGCGCTGCCACACATACGTGGATTTAGTGCACTTAGTCACACATAACCACCGTCGCACAAGGAGATAGTTACACAAATACACACCCTCAGCAAAGGCCACTTACACCACAGGATAATATGACCCTTAACACATTACATTCAAGCACAACATCCATCAGCACTCCGTCAAAGTCCTGCAAACGCTGGGAAACGCAAACACAAAAAGCTCAGAGTGACTGAGTGTTCAAACAAAAGAGCTTCATTTCTCTGTGTAATTTAATTCAAATTCCATTTCCCCTAAACACATCCAGCGAGGAGCCCATTCCCATCACCCCCTCCCTGTTTCTGCATGAGCCGTCTCTGGCGCAGACCTTTTGTTGATGCGCATGGAAGGACATCATTACAAACAACATGCAAACACAGGTACGCACACACACACACGGCCGTGATAGGATTAGCATTAGCGGCAGAGAGTGAGTGTGATCTTGCTGAGGGATTGTGGGTGGATCAAGCGGGCCTCCTCCCCAGCAGCGATGCAGCCTTATGCTGACAGAAACGAGCATGACGAGAGCAGGAGTGTGTTAGTGCTTTAGCGTTGCTCATAAGGAGGGGACAGCTGGTGTGTGTGCGTGAAGAGGAGGGGGGCTTTAACCGCTCAGGGATGAAGAGCAGAAAGTCACAGATCACACCCACTGAGCAGATGTTGTATACTTTCAGCCAGATTGTGTGTGCGTGTGCATGCATTATACAGTCACATGCACGCAACTGCATACTGTGCGCTACTATTACGCATGTTTTAAATGTAAAGTGAGTTCATGCAGGAAAAACGACTACATGAAGTGGAATTTTAAAGGCCAGACTACCTACGAAAATGCACTAATTTAAGCTGCTTGTCAATTTTGTCCCATAATGCAGTGCACTGCAGTAATAAACGAGCAACAAACACTTAAAGCATTAAAAACAGGAAACAAATGAATGGGAAATTTAAAATGAGCATTAGCGATTAGCTAAAGTTGGAGTTTGATTTGTCACACCACGCATGATTTCCCATCAGCAGAACGCCACAAACGTCACTAAGTTCTGGTACACTACTACCCAAAACAGCAGCTCATGGTGTTTGCTGAGGTGTCTCAACACTGTTGGAGTCACACGCCGTCGTCTGGGCTCGCGGTTAAGATCACTGTCCTTGATTGAGGACAGTGTCCTCATGATTAAGGCAAGACTTAATGGGATTACACTCAGGCAGGACGATCCCTCCCCTGTTGCTGTCCCCACCTCCTCCTCCCCCAGCTGTCTGTCTGCCGGCTCACATCCACTGACCAATGAGCCCACACTCTCACCTGACGGCCTGTCTTAGCACCTGAATTTATCTATTTAACCATTTTGTCTTGCTGGTTACTTAAAAACATGATAACACTTGAAAAAAACAGTCTGCAAAGGTGGGTGCTTTAAGGGGACAGACGAAAACAAATCCATTACACAATACGTTGTATTACGTTGCTGTAATTTTTGCAAAACATAGGCAAATAAAAAAAGCCCAGTGACAAAATGTGCTTTTGTAATTTGGGTGAAATGAAGTTTCTCAACACTAAGATGTTATTTTCAGTAATTGGTGCCCATGGAGGAGAAAAGTTACGCTGTTAAAGTGTCAGTCTGCTCTGACAGTATTGCATCCAGATGGTAAAATCAATGGTTTACTGTAAAAACAAACCACATTCAGAGCCACACTTTGAATTATTTAGCTCAAAAAGAAATTTTGCAAAACTGGCATTTGTTTGAAGTCGACAGTGTGAGAATGTTTTTCATTTAAACATTAAAGTCGTCTCCAGCAAACCGTGCTCCGTTTGTCAGAAGATTTCAGCTGCTTTGCTTTCATCAGGACGGTACCTGAGATCCTCTCTGTGCCTTTATATACAACCAACTGATGTGACTTAAAAATCACTGGTTTTGAATGAAGACTGACTGAATAAACGTCTTTGAACAGCTACAGAAGAAGCCATAAAAAAAACCCTGATGGAGGCAAAATGATTGGAGAAGAGATCTTAAAGAGAATAATCAATGCTCGTCTGACCTCATGTAGTGATTTGGGGTTTTAGAGAAATGAAGCAGCAGTTTTGTTTTGCTTTTCTGAGCGGGGATCACTGAGACTTTTAATAAAAAGCGGCAGCACAGGGAGACCACAGAGTTAGCTAATGGGAGGCTGACTGGTTCACAGTCTAAACTAAAAGCCGCAAACAGGAACCGAGGTGTTTCACATGATAATTGACGTCCTGAAACCCAAAACAGGGAGGAGGTTTGAAGTCAGGGAATGGACAGCGATGAGGCCGTTTTCCAGTCTGACCTCGTGGAGCAGCCAGTTCAACGTGTGTGCAGGTAGACTGCAATAAACAAGGCATTAGGCGGCTAATAGAGCTCCTGCTGCTACCGCCGCCGACTGAGACACTACTGTTTAGATGTCTGGCCAGCCCTGACACCTCCGAGTGTGCCTCGGTGTGTGTGTGTGTGTGTGTGTGTGCGCACAGGGCATGAGTACACAGTGAATGTAGGTCGCTGTGCTGTTCCCACAGACAGAAGATACATGTGGTGGTAATTACAGAAAGCGCTGTGGACGGTGTAAAGCATGAGCTCATATAATTCTTCTGCCTAATGCTGACAAAGGGGAATGATTACTAAAATGTGGTGATCCTCTAAATCCACGGCTACATAAAAATACAACTCGCACATTACGGGGCTATTAAGGGATTTGCTTCTAAATGTCAAGGTCAGTCAGACCGCCAACTTTCTTTTACATAAAAACAAATCAGTTTCTCATGACGGTCGAAGCTCCAGCTCATTTCCGCTCTCGCTGTCATCCCTCGGCAGCATCGCTGATCAGTTACATAAAAAGCGGCCAAATCCTCAGGATGCTTTCACCTTCGATTCAACGTCTGATTTTCTGTGATGGCAGACATCAGTGTGACATGTCCTCAAAGCCACTCCTGTCTCCTCACATTATCCACCACCTACGTTTTCCAATTATTTGGCTTTCTCGTTTGCCGGAACATTCCTTTGACACTGGCATCGCACATATTCACAGCAGATGGCAGAATGAAAAGAGCTTAACACCTGGCACCCACGGCCGCTGCCAGGATTTTAGAAATGCAGTAATACAAATTCCCTCAGTGCCCCAAAGAATTTTTTAACGTGAGCTACCGGACTGCAAAATGGCAAAATGGTACTTTTTGAAAATGCATCTCCCTAAAAGCTTTCTCCAAATTGCCAGGACTCTGCATAATCATGGTGGACACCTACATTCCTTTATTTTACCAGATTAAAGCGATTTTTTCTCCACTATGAACGGAAAAATTACAACATATTGAGCATAAATACATCTGAATGAGCCTTCAACCTGCACTGACAGGCTTTCTTGGCCGCAGAGGCAGCAATAACAAGCTGTAAAAACAACACTGACATATGATCACCTTTTAAGTTGTTATGGCAAACTGTTAGCAAACAGCTTATAGCGACTTCCAGATGGTGGTGTGGGTAAACAGACGTACTCTGGTAATTCGTATCTAACCATCCTGGAATCCTTTAAGACATCATGCTAAACTAATCTAGAGTTTTGAGGAAATTAATATGTCATGGTCTGGGAAAAAGGACAGAGTTTTGGTGTATGCTAGAGTCTGACACAGAAAACCGAATCTCACTTTTTGCAGATGATGCCGTCTTATTTTTGAGAAGTTTAGATTCCTCTATCCCCTCCCTGCTCGAACTCGTTTGGCCTTTTTGAGAAGATCCAGAGATGATCATAAAATAAACACTTCAAAATCTTCAATTATCATACTTAAATAGGAAGAGTTCAAGTGTACATGTCCTTAAATTTCACTTGTCTTGGCAGTAACATAGCATCAGCATCAGTCTACCTATTTCTCTTTTGAAGAAACATTTTTTTTTCACCAGTTTTCTTGTTTACTCAATAATTTCATGTTTTCTTTCATAGTTTCACACTAAGTAAAGTGGAGGGGAGCTGCCGAGTCAGCAGATAATTCTGTTCTGTATGTCTCCTGATTTGTCCCTAAAGCAATGCACAGGAAAAAGACTTCAGTGGAAGCTACATCTTAACCAGCTTTCAGCTCCAAGAATAACAAAACAGAAACTCACGGTCAGAGCTGAAGTCATCTATCAAGATTATCTCTTGAATCAGAGACGGAGGACTTCGCATCAGGACACTGAGGTGGAGAGAAAGCAGATCAGAAAAAAAACATAAGTCGGCATCATTGCTTCGGTCTAATCAGGCCTCCTGTGTGCGACCTCATTACCTTTTGATGGTGCGAAGGAGCGTGGAGCGAGCCTCATTGTGGAAAGTGATGATGATGCTCGTGGGAGGAAGGTCAGCGTCATAATTCAGAGACGCACACCTGCCGAGAGAAGGATTAATGACAGTGAGAGCACCTTTAACCTCTTCCTCTTTAGAAACCACATGTATGTGTTAAACTGCCTCAGACGACTTGAACACACACACACACACACACACCGGGCAGCATTTTGGCCAGCGGTGATTTGCAGCAGTGCCCCGTGGAGTCGCCTCAGCTTTGTTGCCGTAGTGACATGGAAATATCCGGTTGCTAGGCAACAACAGCACAGGTGTCTGACCCTCTGCTTTACTCTGGTACCTGTTGCTGGGAGCTTCAAGCCCAAGTCCAAAAGACACGAAGACGAAATATCGCACGCCACTGACTCTGTTATTGTAAACCAACTCACTGTTTGATTAAAGCAACAAAATAACACGTTCATCGCTCGTTTGTTTCTTGTTTTTACAGTGAAGAAGAAAAGCTAAGGCTACAAACAATTCACAGCGAGGAGCCATTGTTACAAGATCAAAGCTGATGAAGGGTGTACGATACCTCCATTCGCTTAGTTTATAGCTACATACTGGCATTGAATTGATCAATCATTTTAGATCATTTCACTTTAGATTTATTTGAAGAGGCTTAACTGACCTCGTACTTTGTTTATTGTCTCTAATTCTGTTCTGCTTATGACTCACTTATGTGTATTCTTGTTATTTTGCTTCTCAGTATTAACAGTCAGTTACTGTAAAAGTGCACGCACACTCAGCCAACCTGCCCTGTAGTATATAGAGGCTGTATAAATAGAGGCAGAGTAAAAATAAATGACAGGTTGCCAGTTACCAGCATTTGTCTCTGTGAGGCTTCCTCTATGCTGTAGAGTCATTCTTAGGTAAGTTTTATGCAGTATGAGAACAACTGATGGAGGTCAACAAAGAGGAAACAGTTTAAGTTAGCCGACGATCGACATAGTCTGTCCACTCTGAAAGAGGTTTTTGAATGTCACTTAGAGCAAGCACAATTGTAGACCTTTATCAGGAAGTGTTTATTAATCATTTCGCTATTCAGTGCACCAAACACAATTTCACCTGAAGCTAAACTAAGCGGTAAAATTGAATCTGAAGGCTCATTCTTCACCTTGGACACAGCAGCTTGAAAACACAAAATTTCAACGGAACGTCCAATTTATTTGGAGCAACTGCATTCCCTGAGGAAGCCAACGAGATGTGGCTGACACAAACAAAGCCTCAGAAACGAGTAATTCAGACCTTGTTTTGGGTTTGCTTTTGGCCGTTTATCATACACAGTAGTTTCGGTCATTGTTGAGGTTTACAGCCTGTGTCTTTATCCAAATTCTTCTAAAATGGATCCCAAATATTTCTTTATTTTTCAGCAAGACAAACGTCTTTTCTCAAAGTGTGGTGAGGAAGTCATTTCATCATCCACTGTTTAAGACGACAGGAAGAGAAACAGATTCCCAGTTCTTCAACATGAGCCTCTTGGTGACTGTAGCTTGACATCAAACGAGGTGTTTACATCATTTTGTCTAACCCCCTTTTCTGAGGATCACAGCTGAGAGTGAATCCAGCAGTCAGAACGGTCAGGTTGGGTGAAGACTGCAATAAAATCACCTTATTTGACCTTTAAACTGCCTTTAAACGTACAAGACATATTCTCCTAAACAACTCCAAATCCATGTGCAGCTCAAGCAAGATTAGTCTTGATCTACGCGTGCAGATCAAGCAGACAGGCCGCCCCTGGGCTGAGGCATTAACCCTGCTCACCTGTAGTGTCGGGTGTCTCTGATGGCTCGCTCGCTGCCCAGCCGGTCGCTCTCCTGCAGGTTGAAGGCATGATCTCTATACGGGTCGTCCCCCGGCTTCAGCTGCTTCCCGGCCAGGTAGGCCTTCTCATCGAAGCCGCCCAGGAGCTGGCTCTGCTGCTCCACCCGCGGGGGCTGGGTCACCTGCAGAGGACACAACAAGGTGTGTTTGCATGTTCAGAAACAAAGGTAAACATTAAGGCAAGAGCTGAGAAAAAATAAACGATAAAACTGGAAGTCGAAGACAGAATAAATGGTTAAAAATCAAGGATGTTGAGGGATTTCAGCGACACACAAACACAAATTCTGTCTTATGTTAACACAGGAAGGGAAAAACACAGCAGCACAAGTGGTTTTTGGTGTCAACACTCCAGTTCTTCGCTGTCATCTCTTCTGTCAACAAACTATTCTTCTACCACATCTGTTATTGCAGAAATGGCTGCATGCCACAGCATCCTCATACAGACAGTGTTTGGTACACTGTGTTCAACTGTCTCTGTTAATAAAACCAACAGCATTTAAGGTTTTTAATTCCACTGTTGGTTTTGAATAAATTTCATAAACCTTCAGGCCAAAAACCTTCCTCAGCATATTAAAGAGCGACCTTCACAATGTTTGATGTTTCGGGTGAAAAACGCAACTATGGCCTCCACTTTGTATTGAAAGTTCATCTTTGAAATTGGAAATAATAATTGACAAATCACTCTCACTACAAGGTCCATGTAGCTGGAAGCTGCTCTGAAGCTTTCAATCGCATCACACGATATTTCTCAGCAAACGGAGAATTAAAATTTCCGTTTCTCTGAACCCTTTCAGGACTTCTCATCCACACTGCCTTCAAAGTGGAGACTGAGGCTTATATTGTATATTTCATTAGGGCGGCATCTCATTATTATTTTCAGCATGGATTCATCTTGATTCATTTCTAATTAAACATTTGGTCTGTAAAGTCAGAAAATGATGAAAAATTCCCCTCAGCTTTTCAAAGTGCTGCAGATGAGCCTTCAAATTGCTTGTTTTGTTCAAAGATGTTCAACAGCAGACTGTGAGGTCTGCTTGAACGCCCTGGGAAAAGACTGGAGGTGGACCATGAGTTTGCATTTGTTTTGCCAGATTGGTAGAGCTGAAACAATGAACTGACTAATCAATCAAGCAAAATTTAACTAATTGATCAAATTTTTGAATCATTTTAAGCTTCTAAATTGGGATATTTAGTTGCTTTTCTTTGTTTTATATCAGTGTAAATTGAATATTTTTGGAGTTTTGGGCTTTTAGCTGGACAAAATAAGCAGTGTAAAGATGTCACCTTCGAACTCATGATGGGCTTTGTCACTATTTTCTGACATTTTATAAACTAAACAATTCATCAATATAAAAAAATGAATGTTGATAGAATATTCAATAATGGTATTTGGTAGTTGCAGCCCAGTTTTCAAAAGTCAAAATCAACTCCACAAAGATATTAAGTCTAAGAAGATGAGAAGCTACGACTTTTTCTGCCATTTTGATAAATGACTCAGACTATTACTAGATTGTCAAAATTGTTGCTGATTAAATTTCTGTTGATCACCAAATTAGTCAACTGTAAGTGGACTTGGAAAGCGCCTTTCGTCCTTGGTGTAGAAAGCTTTCTATAATTCACACACACAACAGGCAACTGGGAGCGATTTGGGGTTTTGGTGACTCGTTCAAGGACACTTTGACATGTGCACAGGAGCAGCTGGGAATTGAGAAACCGACCCTGAGATTAATGGACAACTCGCTCTCCCTCCTGGGCTTCTGCAGGCCGGGTTAAGCAATAAACAAATCTCCCTCTATATTCAGGCAATGTCTGAAAAGTCTGAGAGCCCTGTGCAACAACCCCTCTGCTGTGGTGCTGCATCGCAATCCTGGTGCAACACGGCTCATCTGAGCAATAAAGCTTCTTCTTCTATTGCATTCACTTTTAAGCCGGTCTGAAAGAAGAACCAGGCAACTGATTAAAATGTAAATGCTACTTTCTTATTCAGGTCATCGTGTCAGTGTTAACATGGCAAAATGGGATGGGCACTCGTCAAATCAGAATACACAGTCTATAAAATCCTCAGTAATTAATGGGCTTACCCCGCAAGGAGCTTTAACACCCCTGAGTGGGAGCTTTAAAAAGCCAATGAATACATAAAAGCAGATGAGAGTAGCCTTCATCAAAGTGAGTCAACATGATGGATGACGATGGAGGGAGCGCAGAGAAAATGAAAAGAAGGGATGAAGCTTCCTTTTGTGCTTCTTTATCAAAGGTCGGTGTAGCCGGTGGATTTATAAAAAGCTTCTGACAAGGTTCAGGTGAGAGTGACCTCATTGTCAAACTCTCCAGGGAAGCAGCGTGAAAGTTTCAAGGACTCCAACCCAAACATGTCTGCGGTGCTCAGTTACAGAGAAAGAACTGTACATGGATTTTGATGTCACTGTGTTAAATTCACATGCTAAAGGTCTAAAATCCTACTTTACACTGCCTGCACAGCAGCAAACAACAGATAAAGTGTTCATAATGGAGCACTTAGCAGCTAAAGAGACAGATATTCCCCTCAGGAGCTGGCTAACCCTAACCAAAAACAGCTAACAGAGAGTAAACACTGGAGACCAAAAACAGCTAAAAGAGAGTAAATACTGGAGACCAAAAACAGCTAACAGAGAGCAAATACTGGAGACCAAAAACAGCTAACAGAGAGTAAATACTGGAGACCAAAAACAGCTAACAGAGAGTAAACACTGGACTTACATTCATCAGATAGCTAGAAGCACAACTCCTCATAAATGCTAATGTTGCTCTGTCAGTTGGTAGACTTAGCTCAAATAGCTAACTGACTGCTAACATGTTCGCCACATCAACATAAGGGGGATAATATGTCAAAAATCAATAAATGCAGATTAAAGTTGGCCTGGCTAGTAGCTGAACATTTACTATTTCTGTGCTGAGAAGGTTATGAGACACTTTACCTCCGTGTTAGCAAACAAAAAGCACAAGCTAGTAGTTGTATACGTTAGCTCCCATACTTTAACCTGAGCTCTTTAGACACTTTTTGGCCTTATTAACACAAACTTTTATTTCAGCAAATCATCTTACCGTAGTGCTGACAGACAGTTTCCAACAGATGGGTAGAAACTATGGATTTAGATTGAAAATGTAGAGCAAAAAATAAGTAAATATAGCCTATTTATATTTCATGACTTATAGGCTAATATTAGTGTAAACAAGCTAGCCTAACAATGGCATAGCATTAGACTACCCATGATGCAAAACTCTCTTAAAGTGACACACAAAGCTTCTCAAAGCCCACCTGTGTTGACCTTATGGCCGTGTTTTTTGTTTGTCCCATTTCTGGTAGCCTAATATACATTTCTCTAAACTGGGAACACACGTCCACATTTCTAAGAAGCTAAAATGTCCTGACACTGTCTCACACACCGCAGATTTCAGATCAAAAAGACGACTGTGAAAGTTGGGCGTCAACTAGCTTAGAGCTAGCTCAACTAGCTTACTGTGTGTTGTAGCAGTAACTTATTGTTTCTATGGTAAAAAGCATCAAGTCGTTAGCATTATTTGCTTTCTTCAAACAGATTATATCTACTTTCTCGGTCTGGAATCTGATTTATCAACATGAAGGAGGACTGATGTAATTAGCGCTGCTATGGAAGTAGCACCTCATTTAGTCTTTCACATAAATTCATATGCTACAATAAAATTACTGCATTTTATTTGCACCTGCTTAGCACCTTGTAACTCTGGTTTTGGGTTCTGTATAAATTAGGCTTGCTTAGCCTGCTTAATCACTGTGCCAACTGGTTTAGCATTGGGAAGAGCTGCACTGCGGCAACTCAATTCAATGCACTTATGCAAATATAGCTTTTTATCTGGGTATCTTGCTACATGATTGTAAAGCACTTTTTAATCTTGTTTTAGGAAGTGCTACACATATAAAGTTTATTTTAAATGAAATTGTGTTACAATGATCTTAATATACTTTATTTACTTAGTTTTGTTTTGAAGAAAAATCAAATTGCACAAGTAGAGTTGCTCCAGTTCATGTGCAGCTGCGGTTCAACTGAGCAGAGCATCAGTCATACTCTTGTGTAATTCATTCAATCTGCTCATGCATTTATACACGCAGTAAGGTTATTACAAACTATAATGTCTTGATGATATCATTATACGTGGCTGTAAGTCTCTGCCTGCAGCATACAGTTTAGCACAGAGAGAAAGGCCTTGACATCCGATGTGTGCATGAGCTTGAGCATATAATTTTCAACACTGTCTACACGCTTCTCTGTTGTCCATCAAATCAACTGTAAAACGATGACCAAGATGTTCAGCCTCACTGCTTACTCTCTCATAAGAGCAACTCCACTTAACTATAATTAAGAAATGCAATTTTCTCTCCTCTCTACATCTAATTACTAATTAGATGTAGAGAGCCATCTAATTACATTACTCCTCTGCATGCTAAAGATGGTTAATTATAATGTTTAATTACCAAATACTCATTTCACAAGCGTTTTACTGCCTGCACAAACAGCCTGTGTACAAGTTAAATGAGTTTAAAGATAATATCCATGCAACACGACTCCATTAGTTACATGAAAACACTAAGATACAGCTCCACCATATGCAACCTTTATGGTGTGACAGACAGACAAAACACCAGGAGCTGATTTTCAGGTTCACCTCTAAGACTCATTCAGAGAAAACCTTACAGACATCAAACATGATGGAATTAAGACAATAACTATGATTTTTCTTAAAACAAAAATGCACAAGTCTGCCACGTGCTAACTTTTAAAACACCATTCATATCATATGTGAAGGTAAACAACTGAATTCTGTTTATTAGCATTCTCCAAATCACCTTGGACAAGCCACAAGGAGGGCTGCAGACCTATATTTATCACTACCATCAATTTAAGCAGCTTTATCTTTCCAGACAGGAACCACAGAGATAAACTGGAAAGCCTTTAAAAACACAATACAGTTAACACACGAAAGTAATTTGTTTCACCATAACTTAAACTGCATCTGAGCCACTCACATCAGCAGTACTAGACGGCAAAGAGGTTTTTCCTGCTATTCATAGTTAAGACCTCTTACCAAAAGCTTGTAAATGGTATCTTTTGGTAATCCTCAAGTATCATCATGACTAAATATTAAAGGCTCCTAGGATAATAAGACAAAAATAACAGAAGGCACTCTGAGGCTCAGTCCACTGAATTAAATATGAAGCTTGTCTGGAAGATGAACACATCTGCTGGCTCTTTCAAGCCAAGTTATAAGACTCGACAAATCACATACAAGTCAAATCCGTACGATTGGCTGGAGATGAAGCCCTGCTGTGGCTCTGAGGCTGACAGATGATGGTGTCCCGCGGAGGACACACAGAGCGTCGTATCATTGCGATGATGTGGTGGGTTTAAGTCCTATCTGTGGCCTATTTACATGTCATCCAGGCAAGAAACTACTTTGTTCTTCTTTGTCATTGTGACTGATTTCGCCTAGAAACATATTTTTACTAATTTACCAGCCTAGGCATGCCATGGTTTCTGTATTACAGTGTGCAGTAGACACTTTCATAAGCAGCTTTTTCCAATTTTCCATTTTTTGTCTGGAAAACCAACAGCTGACAGGGATTTATATGATATAAAGACACAAAAAGGTACAATTATAAAGATGTATTTCATGTGTATTGTATGTGTCTTAAACATTACTGACATGTCAGTCATAACAAACTCCTGCTGTACAGCTTCATTTTGTTCTAACCCACAAAACTTGATTTTAAATTGTGGTGGGGATCCAAAAGTTTCCAAAGATACCAGATGTGTCCGACTCAATTTGGAGGAAATGTGCACATAAAAAATCATAAGGCTACTTAAGGGGAAATAAAATGGGGAAACTTTGACTGCTTTTACTGTCAACTTGCATTCCACCAAACTTCAAGATATCGCGTGCACAAAATACAAACAATCACAGAAGTAAGCCATTATAGAAGACAGAACTTAGATTATTCTTCCAAAAAACTAATTTAACTTTAGTTTTCCCTCCTGCATGTCATCTTTTCTGGCTCTGACAGGTGTGCGCTACATCGCTGCTTCCCCTGCTTGCACGATTAGAGTCAGACAGACAGCTCCAACCACAGCTGCTTTCTCCAGCATGTTTCCACTCCCACTAACACTCCGGTGTAGTGCTGCTGAAGTGTCTCTCATTGTGCATGTGTTGCACAGTCTTCTTTCCTCAGACGGTTTCATTTGAATAATTTTTATGGGCCTGAAGAAATAAAATGTCACAGCATGTCAAAATACAAAGCCAAAGATTGGAGAAAAAGTATTGAGCATAGTTTTGTGTAGCAGAATTTAGTCATTTATTTTTATTTCCTGTAGTAATTATCTGGTAACTGCTTATTCATCCAAGTTTGAGAGCCATGTTTTATCAGCAAATTATCCAAAAACATTAAGACATGTTGAAATCTGGAGGAAAGCTAAGCTTCGAGGCAAAGATGAACATAGAAGAACATCAATTCTGACTAAATTCAGTCTACATTCATTCAAAAGAAGCTAAATATATTTACTGAGGTATCGCACTCTAGTACAATGCTCGCAAAGTACTTTAGTGTTTCTATTTAACACTAGTTTGCATCTACTCCACTTCTTTTCACTCCACTCCATTTCTGTGACACCTGTGGTTACTGGGTACAGGACCACTTCATAAAATATGATGAGTTGCTCTAAATTAACTAAATTAACACACATTAATGCATTAATTATCATCACACAGTATATGACTATCAAGGGGACCTTCTAAGACGTAAGACAGACAGACCAATATAAGCTCAGATACGAGCACTGTAAGTACATTTGGCTGACCATACTTGAATAAATTAAATTTAGGATTACTTCTTCGTATCTTGCACTGCACTATAACTCCATTCTTCAGTTTTATTCTATTTCGTCTTATTTTGAAATCTTCTCTTGCACTTTACTCTTTTAAATCCTATTTAAATGTGTCTTTTGTCCTTCGCCTTTCTTTTCTTAATGCCTTTTATGTCCTGTGTAAAGCACTTTGAATCGCCTTGCGTTGAAAGGCGCTATAAACTGGCCTTGCTTTAATGCAAACCCCTCATTTTGTTTACAGTTTGGTATTGAAACTTTTCTTCTTAATTCCTCCACCACTGTCTCTATTTTCAAACTAATGGACACAAAGACTTGGTGCCAAATAAACATAGATTTGCAAGATGGAAAAAATACATTAAAAACAGACTTAAATCAAAGCATTGATGATAAAAAGGAATGATGTGTTTGGGTACCAGACAGTTACTCAGTTGTTCCGCATTGGTTGAATTGTATATATTACTGTAATGGAAAATGTAGCTAATCCTCATTCAGACAAGATTGTTAATGGCACATTTAACCCAGTTCTCATGTGAAATGTTTCTACGGTCACATGTCAAATCACAAAAATTGCTGCTGGGTTAGTCAGAAAAAAGGACCAAAGGGTTTAAAGTCTGAGCAGTTCAACCAGCAGTCACAGCCTGATCTGAGGACACACGCTGAAAAGTAGTTCATCAGTTGTATAACCTGTGCGGTGAAGTCGGTTCTGTCCTGGAAGAACTCGACCACAGGATACAGACAAACCTGACGAGCAGGTTTAAACACTGATGTTGAGGCCATGACAGCAGATATGCAGGACAGAGAGAGACTACTGACTGGTGTGCATGAGTGACAGCAGTGTCCACACCCATTCTGTTACTGTACAGAAAGACTGAGGAGTGGGGCTGGGAAATGAGACCAGTCCAAAGAGGAAGTAAGGGGAAAAAAAGTGGAGCCAGTGCAAACAGATTTCACAGATGATGTCATTAGTGAATCAAATGCTGCTAATGAAGGGGCTCAGGGGAGACGAAAGAGGGAGCGAGAGAGGGAGAGAGAGAGAGAGAGAGAGAGAGGGAGAGAGAGGAGAGAGAGAGAGAGGAGATGAAAAGCAATGAAGGGAAAACAAAAAAGAAAGACTGATAAACGAGAGAAATAAAATACAAAGAATAGAGTAACTGGGATGGGCAGAACAACAGAGAATAGAGGATAAAAGACAAAAAGGAAGGAGGGAAGGAAGCAAGGAGAGATTAAAGGAGGAAAGGGAGGTGATAATACAGAGGGGGAAAAAAGACAAAGAGGAAAAGAAAAGGAAAGGATGAAGAAAGGGATGAAGGAGGTGGAAAAATGAAGAGAGGGCAGAAGGAAAAAGAATGAAAGACAGAATGACAGAGAAGAAGAAAGATTGAAAGATAAGAGAGAGAAGAAAGGGCCTCAAGGAAAACACAGAATAAAGGAGGGGTAAGGATAAACAGAAGAAAGAAAGAAAGAAAGAAAGAAAGAAGGCAATGAGGATGGATGGAAGGAAATACAATGTGAAAAGAAAGGAAACATAGGGAGGGACAGAGAGGTAAAGGGAAGATAAAGAGGGAAGGAAGGGATGAAGGAAGATGGAGGACAGAAGAGTGAATAAACAAAAGAAATCGCGACTGAAGGAAAGAAAAAAGAAAGGAAGCGAGGACAAGTAGGAAGATGAAAAAAGAAAGAAACGAATAGGGGCAGATGGAAGGAAAGCAGAACGGAAGAGAGGCCAGAAAAAAAGAACAAATATAGGCAGGAGGGGAGAACAGAGGGACTAAAGAAACGAAGGAGAGAAGGGAGGAAGGAAGAGAAGAATGAAAGAAAAGGGGCAGAGGAAAAGTGGAGGAATGAGGCGAGGAGA